>JARQTH010000487.1:302699-336535 GCA_030142595.1 Trachelus iudaicus | reverse complement strand
TTTGTTTTTTGGCACCCCCCCCCCCCCCCCCCCCCACCCAGTCAAGGTCACCGCTAAGTGAAAGCGCTGCGTAGTCGACTTACATTCTCGCCGTCCTCTTTAATTTTCCCTCGGCGAACTTCAGTCGGTCCAGTACCCGAGGGGATGAGATATTTAGGCGGATTCCATAAGCAAGGGATGCTGTCGAGTTTCCGAGCAATCCACGAGCACCCTGAGAACTCGATGAGTCAGGCCTCGAAGGAATATCATCTAATTGCCTGAATTTCGTCCAAAAGGGTTTCCCTTAAAATACAAAACACAGCCACCATTAGCATATCCGTCGAATTGATATTCTTCTTCGCGTCTGTTGGCCATCGCTCGTATTTATTCACGTAGCTACAGGAGTCGCCTAATAAATGTATCCGAATCAGGGGGATGAGCTGGCAAGAACGCAAAAGTTACGAAATCAATTCGAGAAGAAATTTCTACCATTGTCAATTCGACGGATCATGAAATACGAGTGGTATTTCGAAACGGTGGCTGGATCCTGTACGGGGCTGGGATTTGGAACGAGTGTAATGGAAATGTCCATCGGTGGGCATTGGGCAAAATTTAAGGGCTCGAGACACAACGGGCAGCAATAGCGCATCGGCATGAGCCAGAGGGCAAAGGGTATACGTACTGGCATCGTATTACCGAGTACTTTACGGGCACTCCGCCAATGAGGATTATGTTGCCTGCTTTTATTGGGAGATATAAGGTTTTAAGGTTTTCGAGTACGCAGAACACCTAAAACCAACACGCATCAACCGTCTCATTTTGTAGCGAGCCGGTTTGCCCTTCAGTCGAGAAAATATTTATAAACTCCCTCCGCGGCTTCGAGTTCGTTAATGGAAAAGCTGCTGGGGCTCTTGTATCTTCGCAGTGGTCGAGAACGCATGAACCTATACGTGTATTACGTATACGAATGCTTCACGAAAAATAATACCTTCTCTTTCCTCAGAGGCGTCACTAGTCAATGTCAAGGTTCATACTTTAGGTAGATGGTTACGCCGTATTGAAACGATAAATAATAAAGATCAATACTTTGAGAGAGAGAGAGAGAGAGAGAGAGAGACTTTTCAGTTACGGTTCGATGACTTCAGTAGTGCCAACCCACCTAATGGCTACCAACCTTCAGATTGCCAACCTGTATATGTATATACATATACATATATACATTTACTGCAAAATTATTGTAGCGTAGAAGCCGTACCTTTTGCTTGGCTGAACCATTATCCAAACAATGATTAAGCGAAGGACTGTATACTTGGACGCTGGACTGCTGGACCACTGAATTGCTGAACTCTGATATGCTGGGTAGCCAAGGAGTTCGCCGACTCCTCGGGCCCTCCTCAATTATTCATAATTAATAAATGTTTGTTTGTAGAATCGAGGGCCTCCCTGCTTCTCTTGAAACGCTGTTACGCGTACAGGGCACACCCTCGAGTATCTCCCTGCCGCCATCATTACCGCCACTTGCTATTCATTACTGCTCCGAATTATCTTTAATCAAGAACTTTATCTCTCTCTCTCTCTCTCTTCTTACCATCGACAAAATAATTCACGTCTCGGGTTACTTCTCACGGGTCACGTGCTACTTCACATGAATAAATTCATCTCGAGTTACTTTGGTATCGAATTCATAGACCGTCAAACTCTTTTCCCACGGGATCCTTTGGCCTTCCTGGTTGACCTATGACTTTCGGGACTTCCTCGTAAAATTTCAGCTAATCGCCAGTGAAGGATTCCTCGCCTTGCGTAATATATCCTTTAAATTCCCACCTTTTCTCACATCGTCCTCCCAATTTCAACACCGAACGAGGAAACTCAACGGACTGGCAATGCGGGCCAATCTTATTGGCGAGACTCCATTTGGGATTTTCATTCAAATAAGGATAAATCCCCTCTGTCCACTGGCAATCATTCTAACCCTTCTCGCGCGACCCTTCCTACAAGTGTCGGATTAGATTTAGCAGCCGCTAGATGGAACCATGTCCAGTATAATGACTAGGGGAGCCATTGTCCAATGTGGTGCTGCAAGCCCACGAGTACGAGGGTTGCGTTAACTTTGGCCCCGAGGCATTCGAAGGGTGAAGGGTACCAGGTCTCTGCGTAGTGACCATCAACGATTCTTCAACGAAAAGTCATTAGATGACGAGGCCCATAGTGCTGCTGGCCGCTCGTGCGAATACCAATTCGATCCTTATAACCCATCGATTGTACTTTTACTCGAGGTAAGTCCCATAGGACGTATACACACTGAGAAATCATTTATCATTACGTATCCTTGAAATCGATATCTCGTGTTTCGGGTACGTGACTCCGTGACTATAAGTATACATATATACATCGCCATTAAAGTAAGAGAGCACTTATCGGTGACCGGGTACAAGTTGGCGAATATTTTTCGAGTAATTCGCAGAGACGCTTCAACGTGACAGTGAGTCAATTTACAAGTTTAATTGATTCTCGTGAAATAGCGGAGCTAACAAGACAAGGGGGAGGAGGAGGAGGAGGAGGGTGGGAAGCTAGAGAATGACAGAACACGTGGCAGCCTGTGCTTGCTCTTGACTGATTCGGAATACGTTGCTGGTGACGTGACAGGAAAAGAAGGGAGCTGATATAGTGTTAGGTATACACTGGGGGATAAAAAGGTGAGGTCGAAGGGCGGTAACTGTGAAACGTGAATTTTAAAGGGGGGGGGGGGGAAGTGGGGTTGGAACTGAGCGTCATTAAATTCCTTAAATGCAACAATACTTTCGTATTTAAAATGTAGACGTCCATTCAGTTGTCTGCTTCAGGTTCTCCCTGCCGGTCCTCGAGTTAACGAGTGGATCGTAATAGCTTTTAAACGGAGGGTTATTTTTTACCTCCTCCGAATTAAAAAGGGAAACGAATGAAAAATAAGAAAAATTATTCATGCACCAGGAGCGCCTCCGATCTCTCCAAGGGCAATTCGAAGGTTCGCGTTGACGTTGAACTTTGCGCCAGTCACGTCCTTCCTTTTTTTTTCTCTTCTCTGTACGTTTCACTCGAATTTTATTTTTTTATTCCTTTCTTCCTGGCGCACGGTAACCGTGTACTTCTGCGAGAGGCGAACCCTTTTCCGATCCACCGTCCCTTTTCGGTGGGGGCAGCACCCCCTCCCCCCGACGTCCCTTTTTAAAAAGAACCGAAGGACAATACGAAATTTTTACAACAGTCAAAGTACGAGGATCGGTAAAAAGTTTCCGCTTTCGACGGTAAAACCGGCGCGGTTACTATTCATAAAAAGTGGCATAATACCGGAGTCACTGGAACGGGACGGATGGCAGCGGCGGGTAGTAAGAGAAAGAAAAGCACGAAAGCAATGGGTAAAGGGTAGGTATACCAGTTTGTAGATATACATATATATGTATAAAGAGAGAGAGAGAGAGAGAGAGAGAGAGAGAGGGTACGTATAGGCGAGGAGCGATCGACAAAAGAAAGAATTAAACTGCGAATAGCTCGGAGTAACGTTTTACTTTTTGTTTGCAGTCTCTCGTTATGTTCGAAGCATAAAATGTTTTATTGAATCTGCGCTTATTGAATAATGTAAGAGCGCCAAATGTAAGGGAACACAGGATTTATTTACCGGCCGGATAACAAAGAGCAATTCGAATCGATACGGCGATACGAGACAGCCTCCTTCCTCTTCGTCCCTTTACCTCCCTCATTTTCTTTTCGTTCAACCCTTAAAATCAGCATCCTCTATTACCCGAGTATCCTCGTCCCGACAGCGCATGAAGATCAACAGGGAATTCTCCGTATCGCTTATCACACTGTCGCGATCTAATCAAATTCGATACGTAACTATTTAATACTCATAACATAACTCGGGCATCAATGTCGGGAATCGGCTCGTGCCTAATTTCATTCGAAGCTTCCTCGGCGAGAGTGAGCTAATGCGTCTGGAGAGTTACGGATCTCGATTCGCAGGATGAATACAGATTACGTCATCCTTGCGCAATCTCAACCCCTCGAGAGCAAACAGAGATATTCGCGTTACACGAACTGAAAATAATTGTCCATTGAACGATCCATCGAGAATCGCATCCCCGTCGCGATATCGAGTTCCTTATGGACTGTCGATGACACGAAAAAAAAAAAAAAAAAAAACTGAAACCCTTGTAATCTGTGTCAGAAATGAGTTCCGAACAAATGAATCCTGATCGTCCCAAGCATCGACAGGACGAGCGTCGATTCGACTCATGAAATCCTCATGGAAATCCTGACGACAATTAGACTTCTCTCGTCCCTTAATATCGCTGGGTTTACGAGGACTCGCTTAATATTCATAGAAGTAACCGAGGATCCTGTTGCCTCGCGTATATTCTATACGGTTAGGGGTTCCTGCTGACATTTCACTGTAAAACGATCCCAAATCATTTGGGACTTATTTAGGGTTGCGGATGCTGATCCACCCAAGGAGACTGGATCGATCTCGGTCGAGTTTAAAATTCTCTGGAGTCGAGTGACCATCTGGATTTAGGGTCGACGGTCACGTGGCTTGGCTGCTAGCTTCGTGATAAGTGCCAGGACGAGAGATAAAGAAGAGGAAAGAAGAAGAAGAAGAAGAAGAATAGTAAATTACATCTAGTAGCTAGATGTGTCTCTTGGACGGATGGCGGGACCAGGGCACGTAGTTCATTTCGTACCAGAAGTGACTCGCGGCTGGCTTGTTTCGACTTCAACTGTGAAAGTTGTAGTCGTAGTGCAGCTGGATAAAAATAATACGGGCTTGAAAAACTCCACCTTAGACCGAATGTCTACGAATTATTAAAGATAACCGTGAAATATCGCGAGGAGTCTGGATCCAGGGTTTCCTCCAGTGCGGTTCAAGGACAGCAACGTGAGCAGATTCCTAAGGACTCGGTGGGATTCAACAGGAATGCTCGGAGTGACGTAAGCAAATGCTCTCAACGGAAACCTTCGTATTTACATATTCTCCTTGTCTCGTCTCGAGTGGAGGAAACGTATATAAACAATGAAAAAAAAAAAAAAAAAAAGGAAAAGTTCTACGGCAAAGTTTTCCAACCTGCAAATTCGATTCTCGATTTCATCTGAACTTCTCTTTTTCCCGCCAATTCCTAAGGGTTGATCGTCGGACGTTCACGATAATCGAGCACGTGTTTTCTTAGTCGCTGAAACTTCTAGGTGGATCATTTGGGGCATCGAGGGTTCCTCGGGTCCCTCGTGGCTTTTCTAGCCCGTGGCAAAAGGGTGCAGACGAAACGCGAGCAACATATTTGACGAAATCGGGCCTTCGTCGTTCCCCCTTCGTAATAATAGGAAAGGAAATCCAGCGTGAGGAATGGGGTGGCTGCGGAGCGAGGGGTGGGTAACTGTGCGAGAGAGAATGAGCCTCTAAATTTTTGTACTGATTTATCGTAGATCATTAGAAGCACAGTCGTCGTTCTCAAGTGGCGATAATTCATTAAGAAAACGACAGTAAAATCTACGTATTAGCATAAGAAATTACACCGCGAATTGGAATCTCGTGCGAACGAGAGTATATCTCATTCGTTTTAATTTTTTTTTTTCCCGGGAAAGGAACGTCGGGAATATTTATGCTTGGGGCGGGAATGGCGGCGCGAGGACTCCGGCAGTAGAAATATAAACAGCGTGTCGCCTCTCTCGGCGTGGCAATAAATTTGTCTGGCAAACAACGGTTAGCCAGCGACTACTGTGTTTCACTGGATTGTCGTTTCGTAACGTCACTGATCTATTTGCTGTTCTCTCTCTGTCTCTCTCTCTCTCTCTCTCTCTCTCTCTCTCTCTCTCGGGGTGAGCTGACTCCAGAAGATGGCGACGATGAAGATTCGATTAGGCCTTCATCCGACAAGGTCAATATTCTCGACACGCCGCGCCTCGGCGCTTCCGTTGAATTAGAGACGCTAAACGATCACGTAGCGGAGCACTCGAAATCGTTAGGACTTTCATTGAAATAATTAGATAGGCTCAACGAGGACTAATTTGTTCAGGAAGCTGATTGGGCCTGAGAGGAACGAATAAATTGCACGGCTTCTTCTCGTCGTTACGCATTTTTTGGATATACTTAGCGTATCATTGTATCGTGCAATGTAAACTTGATCGTTCGTCTTCTCCCGTGCAGGGGAGAACGCGAAAGATTCGTAATGGCCGAGCATAGCGAAACTTGGCCCACGCATGAACAAGTCCAATAAATACAGGAAATCCCACACAGTGGTCTCCCACGAAGTCGCCATTACGACTGAAACCTTCAACTTGGACACAACTGCAGTTATGATTATGGGAGTTGGGCTCGAGTCTTCGAGTCGTAGTTACGGCATATTAGCGACTCCTAAGACGACCATTACCTGCCCTTTTACAAGATAGCCGCTAACATAATCTAATGCCACCTTTATGACCCTCTTCTCTTCTGCAGATTTCCTTTTCTCCGCTAGCGTTATTTGCACTGTTATTAGCGGTGCTTATCCTTTACGATTGCCACTTCTTTCTTTTTCTTTACTCCGACTCTCCATTTTTCCACCAATTTCAGCTCACCGTCCAATGCGAGATCTCTTTATCCCTTGCTCACAGACGCATCGCCCCGATAACGTGGTACCTTTTCCGCTCTTTGAAAGTCGATATGAGACGTATTTTTGAATTTATGAAATTAGAGGCAAATTTTTGATTTTCACATTACCAATTTTTTTTCTTCTAATCCTTATATCAGATACACCTCGTAAACCGAACGCTAAG
Organism: Trachelus iudaicus; assembly: GCA_030142595.1. Taxonomy (NCBI): domain Eukaryota; kingdom Metazoa; phylum Arthropoda; class Insecta; order Hymenoptera; family Cephidae; genus Trachelus; species Trachelus iudaicus. The sequence goes on along the minus strand of JARQTH010000487.1, from coordinate 329,773 downwards.
CCTGGACTGGGATCTTTGGCTACTCAGAGGATAAAGTCATTGCTCGCCGTTATACTAGGAAGCAAAGTCCTCCGTAGCCAATGGATATCGGAAAGACATAAAAATTAATGTCCCCCGTATATAGCGTGTCCTCCGGCAGGAATCCGATTATGTCCGCTAATGTCCAGCTCCAGGGGGGGGTGCATGTTTGGTACGTATCCGGCTGGCGTTAGTCTCGTTAGGGGATTGGCTAAAATCCACCACCGCTAATGGTGTTTAGTTGACCCTTGTCTGAGTGTCAATGCAACGCGTTCCTGCCCAGACAATTGGATCATCCTGGAATGCCTGGGATGACCTCCGGGTAACACTGATTAATGAGCCGATAGCTAATGAGCTTGCCCTTTTTACCTTTTCCTTTCTCCTCCCACAATCTTACTCACCCCATTTATTCTCTCCCTCGCACCCCCCTCCGATCATCCCCCGAAACGAGACAGATCAGCTGTAGCGAAGGATCCTAAGAAAGACAAATCGTGCAGGATGACCCAATCCCTTAATAGGCCATTTTCATCCCGCGAGAAACAGAAGGTATCGAAAGGCATTGGCCGGCGTACGCGAAGCTGCTGACGAGATTAAATCCAATGGAGTTTTCGATGGGGGTGTAGTATAGCACCCTTAGAATTCTAATGGCCAGCAGCTTCCGCCCCTGACACATCACTCCTCCCCTTCCTGGCGACTTCAAATCCTCCTAATTGTTCCACTCGCGGCTGAACTCGTTACCCAATCTCCGAGTACCAGAACCGGCAGATAACACTCCGGGCTGGATCAGCGCCTTTCTCCATGCGGGTGATGCTATCTTGACCTTGTAAATATCTCTGATAAAATCAGCTCTCAACAGTATCTCGCTAATCCGTGTCCTAATTATGCCTTTGGTCCAGATCCCTCCTTTGCTTAGACAATAGGCCCTCTACGATTATGTCTATATACATGTATACCGTTATACAGCCTCCGGCACATCTTGACTCTGTTCACAGTCATGACTGTCCCGGGGTCAGCTTCGGGACTCGTAGAAGCGTTAACCGCACAGATTTGAACGGTTATGAAGGTCTTCTGAATATTATCGTAAGATCTCGAGGGTACATTGTCTATTTGCACAAGAATGGCGTAGGGTGCTCTAGTCTGCCAGGTTCCGGAACGTCTAATAACATTAGTTCGAGATTTGTCTTCAGGCTAGTGCTGACTAGGGACCCCATAAATATACACTTGTATCACAGTTTCTCGGGACTTGCACCTCCTTCCCCCTCCCACCCTCTTCCCCCTTCAAATAATGGAGAAACCCTCTTCTAACTCTATACCCCCAATACGGCCTATGTAGACCCATAAATGGCTGCCGTATATACATGTACACGCACATGTATATAGATGATCGGGGAATGATCTTTCCTAGATTAAATTTCCGAAGATGGCAGAAGCAAATTTTACCTATTGTCCTTCCCCTAATAACCAGGTTCCGTACTGTACTCCGTTATCTCCTATTCTCGTCGATTACGCGAACGAATTCGCAAATTCATGATTTCGCGTCGACCATTAGAAAATTAAGCGAGCGTGGATCATCGTCCTCCCCTCGAAGCCCATGAATTAAGTAGATACTCGAATCGCATGCAAATAAGACGTCACCCACACGTCGGATACACTTGACATGTGGCTCCCTCGTATGATAAGGGACGAGGATCTGATCCCAGGAGGACCTGCTCTAATTATATAAACAATGACGCGAGCTACGGGGTAATAATGACGCAAATAGTGTGGTTAGGTCTCCAGGGCCAACCCCTGGAAGAGGTACTTCATTACTGCCGTTGATATTAAGGCGAACAATTCAATGCCGAAGTGTAGTAACTTCATGGACGTCCAAGAGAGTCTCTCTCTCTCTCTCTCTCTCTCTCTCTCTCTCTCTCTCTCTCTCCCTCCCCCCTTCGACCCCATGCCTCGAGTCTTGAGAAGAGAAGCTGACGTTGACACTGTGGAAGGGGTCAGAGTTTTTTTGTCATCCGACTAATTAGCGGGTCATTACGTTACGCTTGCTTGAACTTTGCGCGCCCAATTCTCAAGGGTGGGTGTGCGTGGATCTCGATCGTAGGAAATCTTAAAGATTTTTCGATAACCCTCGACACCACAGGAATACCGCGATCACTCGGATAAAGCGACGACGGCGGAGCGAGGATCGTCGAGTCCATCCGGGAAGTCAAGTTGTCATCATCGCCCCAAATGGGAGCACCGGAAGAGTCATACTTCATTTCTAAAGTACCTCCTTGCTCGATGAATAAGGGTCCGGTTGAGCCCTCGAGGTATTTATAATAACCCCAGGAGCAGCAGTCTTAATGCTCAACCCCTTCGTTATGCATCCCCTTCACCCCGAGTCCCGAAATGTCCTTGGACCGGGACAAGGGCCTCTGGGTCTAGGGGGTTAACGCGTTGCAAAACAGAAACAGCCTTCGTAGAAATTGATCCAAAGCGAATCGAAAAGTCTCCTGGGCAAAAGGAGCCACTGTGATGGATAGGCAGGTGCTTTGTACGGGACGCGAGATTGACTCGCGCCATATTGTCAAGGGAGGCGAAGGGTGGAGACGAACGAGAAAAGAAAAAAGAAAGGTACTAAGCTCAAGACAAAATGGAGCGTAACGCGAACCATAATGCCTTTTTTTCCCCGCTATTTTTTTCTGTCCCAGGGGAACGTCGAGAGGAAGAGTCAGTAGCTTATCGACACGTATAGTCGACTAATTCAGCAGCTTTTGGCCCGTTCGGTTGGGGGCAAGAGTTATTAATGACGAGCGAGAGCGGCCCCATTTTAACCCCATCGTTTCTACTTGAGAGTATAGCTCCCACCCCTAAGCTCTCGCTCGTTGCCTAATGATGATTAATTCGTTGTCTTCGCTGGGAACACGTAGACTCGCTTGTAGATACAACAGGTTTTATGCAGCACCGTTTGGAAGCACCGGGAGACCAGCGTGACGACGCCGCGCGTCGCGCCTCGCGTCCTTTTCTAATGCGAGCCGGAGTACAAGTAAATTGTCCCGTATCCATTAATCAGCGTCGGCTGAGCACTGTCCTGACAATAATAAACCTTGATAGGCCTCCTAAATAGGGGTTGGTCGGGGTGATTCTGGCTAAGGTTGCTCCGGTCAGACCTGGCTAGTTACGACGTTGCCCTCGGGTCATTCTTGCATTATTGAGAAACCTGATCCGGATAAGAGGCTTCTAGAAAAAAAAAAGTTGCTCTCTCCTCTTCCAAACGGAGCAGCTAGGACTTATCCGTCCAGCAGCTTCCCTCGCTCGAACAACCCTTGCCTCTTTGTCTCGGCCGCTGCAGATCTAGAAAGGAGCTTTCCCGTTCGAGGCTACTCGGTACTCCGTAAGGCACGATCCGAAGACCAAAGACTCTTCTTCTCGCAATACTGATCCTGCTAGTTTACATCCATAAATACAGCTCGGAGTCCTGTGTCAACTGTTCATCCGCGGTCCTGTTCCGGGCATCGGACCAACCGCCATATTGCCTATGGGGATCTGTGTTTGCCATTCGAGACGCCCGGATTATATCAAGGACGCCTGGTCAATCGTACCAAAGATATTGCGACTCGACGAAAACCTCCCAGATGTCTCATTCGCTGTGTCTTCATTCGAGTATTACCCAGTACCTAGTGTAACCCGTCAATGTATACGTATAGGCATCATATGGCTCAATACTTTTTATTTCCTAGAATATACCCCGAGTATAGCTATACGGAGGATGGGCTATAGATACCAGTAATGGCTGGCATGACATTGATAGCTACGCTCACGGTAATGGGGTAGGCTCAATTCAAAATGTCTTAGCGAGCGAGTGGCATTCCAAGTGGAGTCGAGTAAAAGGAACCGCGACTGTCTGAGACGTTCTCTCGTTCCACCATCACGCACTCTCGGTGACGACTTATCACGCACTTATTGACTGTGCTAACAGTGCTAACAGCGCTAACAGCGCTAGCGCCGTAGACTTCTAAGGGCTGGAGCACTTCAGTGCCAACGTGCTTGGACCGCTGGAAGAACTCTTCAGCGGTCGTTAACTATGATTGTTAGCCGAAGCTCCGCAGCTTCGCCCCCTGGACCTTGGCTCCCATCGATTTATTTTCAGGCACTCAACATTCGAACGACCTCCGATGACTTTATGCGCGATAAAACATTCCATCTCTAGATTACAGGCTATTTCGTTCATCCTAGACAAGCTTTGGAAACGGGCACAAAGAGTCCTCCCAACTTCCTCTGGAACATTAACCCCTTCCGGTCGTACGTTTACAGATATAACATATATCAGAGATCTTCGCTGAATTCCACGTGGCTTCGTGATTATTCTCACGGGGGAGGGTGAGGGGGTTGAAAAAAAAATATTTTTACTAGCCTCACAACCCTGCTAACAGAATACTTACTACCCCATCGGGAGGAACAATAAATTTATGAGAACCTTGAGGAATTCTAGGTGCCCGTCATACGATTCTCCTTGGACCCCCATTTCTCGAGTAGTTTCAGATGGAATTCTGCATCCCCCTTTATGAGGGCCAAACAAGATGGCTTCAAGAAAAAAAAAAAAAAAAAACTATCCTAGCTATGCGCGGAATACATTCTTTACGGTTACTGCCCGAGTATCAAAGTTTAACGCTTATAGAAGCACACTGTGGACGAGGCTGAGGGCAATAATACTTTTAATACTTTTTATATGCCAAGGACTTGGGCTTTACGCTTGCTTTATACCGGGCGATGATTTATTCGGGCTGACTACACTCCAAAAAGGCAACGTTATTAAGGAAAGGCCACACTTATATGTCTATATACGTATATACCCCACTGCCGTCGCAGACACTTTTTTCACTCTCCGATATAATGAAATTAATACCCTCGCCAATTTATTACGCGTTACCCAGAAGCTTAGTAAAGTACCACACGCTATAGCGATACTTCATTTTAATATGTGGCTATGAGTAAAATTTTACGGTGGCAAAAGAAAAATCTTTTTCTTCGACTCAGAGCGCATGCGCGTCACAACCCCCCTCCACGCACCCCGTACCATTGACAATTTGCGGATAGTAATATGCAGGACATTACCAGCATTACTGCTGTATTACCACCCTCGACTAACGCCACGGAGCTTCTACGTAATGCATCGTATGTATGCGCGCCATGCTGTAACCAGGGACATTCGTTCCCTTGAAATCTAGCTGCTACGCTGAGCCAGGCAGCTTCCCAATGGGATGTCTCACCAGGAGGTTCCGCAAACGTGCTCGAGGAATTTGTACGCGTTACGTTGGCTACCGCGGAAGCCAGGATTTCCTAATTCTAGGAGCATCCAGCAAGTTCTCACTGGAGCTCAGAGCAAAGCCGAGACCTGCCTTGTTTGCTAGCTCGTTTACTGGTAATTCAAAATTCTAATTGGGATTTCTGTGCCTACGAAGGACGCTTGGGATATACGACCGTTGTAACTTTTTACTAAAACTTCTGAAACGATAGGTAATTTCCAATCGAGTCGCAGTCAGACTGCACTGAAAGGCCGACGGAGACTGGACGGGGTTGGACACTTGAAACTCGGACAATGTGTTCAATTTTCAGATCACTTGAAATTTTCTCCCTTCGGCATCCTCCGCTCCACTCGAGAACGGCCTTCCTCGGGAACACATTCGAGACATCCCTCGGTGTCACCCTCTCGTTACCCCTGACGATTTCAAGAGAGTCGTGAAGCTATAGGTATATCACGTAGTGGGAATTTGAACCCTCTTGCCAATGTCACGCGAATGTCCTGCAGCCAAGGACTAATACCTGAAATTGATTTCTTATGGAAAATAATTTACTCGAGTTTCGGGACGGCTAGTTTTGAGGAGACGGAGGGCGCTGCCATTTGCGATACTTCTCAAGTGGTTATTAATTATTTATAAAGCCATTGGTAAGGGGTCAAGCCATCGAACGGCAAGGGCGTACTCCAATGTACATCTGAATCATTGATGATCCTTACCAAATGTATTGAGAATTTGGTATCTGCCAAGCGGGTCATACCTCACCCCAATGCTGAAGGCCTTGCTGAATCTTTTATTCCAGTAGCATCCCTCAATTTCACACGTCGACCTTTCGCCTTGTACCTGCGCCCTCCGCTACTCGGGTTCCTCCCGAATTGAACCCTTGCTGCGGCTCGTGTGCGGTCTGTAGCGACAGTCGGGAGGGGGCGTCTCGTGGCCGGAAGTCCCGCGAGAAATTGAAATCAATTCGTACGATATCGATTAGCTCTGATCAGGAAACTCTTTTCTAAGCCGAATAATTCTTCCTCGGCGTCGTACAGTAAAGGGGCCGATCCACTGTTTGCATTGTAGGTGCCTAATGACGAGGACGTAATTGCGTATCGTATTGTGCAAGAAGAAAAAAAAAGAAGAGAACGAACGAAGAATGGAAGATCTGAAGCAATAGGAGATTTCAGGTGGAATTTGTCAGGGATTATTTCGCGGTAGCTCATTTTTCGGCTCCGTGACCTTTGCATTCTATCTATATAGCCATCGTCCCTCTTTTCGCTCCATCTTTTTCTCCTTGCACTCGGCCTCTCTCCTTTTTTTTTCTTTCTTCCTCAAAAACGCTTTCACTCTTCTTTTTTTTTTTTTTACATCAAAGATGAAAGCCCTCTCATCTTCGCACGAGAAGCCGCCCCTCGTTTCAATGTACGCCATTTGATCCGATCCTGCTGACCCCAGCCTGCTGAGCTTTTACGATCGGCCAGCGCCTACCGAAACATGTAAATATGAGTTAGATCCCTTTATTTTATGTACACTTTGAGCTATTTTATTTTATGAAGGAGCCCACTTCACCTTCCATATGTATATTCTAAAGCGAATGAACGGGGGCTACCCTATAAGTTCATCCCTCTATATAACCAACCGGACAACACTTTACGACGTCCACTTTTACGAGTGGCTCCGATCTCTCGCCGATGTGCGTATCGCAGTTTGGCTATTCGATACGTCGAAAAAAAAAAAACGTAGCGACCTGAAGTAGCATTTATCGGGATCCGCCTGACGATGAAAACACCTATAACAAATTCTATTTCGTCCCGATCTCGCATTTGGTCCCATCCCCGCCTATGGATACGTCACGGAAAGATGCCACGGAACTTCTGACATACCCAAACTGACCACGACCCTTTCACGACCCTTCTATTTTGTTAAACCGAAAAAGTTACCGCATCACGAAGTACCCAACGTTACCACGAAACGATTGCCGAATATCAAAATCTTTGGGTGTAATTTTACAAAATACATACAGTCGCGCGAGGAAAAAAAAAAAAGAAATTCCTTTGTCTCAAAGCACGCTATAAAAGTTTGAACAGTGCGACGATGACACGTAGAGGGATAAAATAAAAGTTGATGACGATGATCCTCGGAATCATTCATAATTCACACAGTCTGACTGTACGCGTACCCTCTCCACTCGTCCGTTTCCCATATGCTCCCCGTGTCTCTTTACACGTACGTGGAGATACCTTCGCATGAATTCCTCCTCTCCACGTCAGTAACTCCGGCATGCATAAGGACGTGTCAGAGAATCGACTCTGAACCTTGAAGTATCGCAACGGGCGTATCACGGTAAAATGAAGTCACATCATTAAAAAGTTTTCGACGTAAATATTCGAAGCATGCATACGAGGCAACACCCTGCTTCGGCATCCCTTACGAGGCAACACCCTCCGTCTCTGACTACACCCTTGCAGACTCCGACTTCACCCAACCACCTATATGCGATGGACGCGCCAAGGGATGCATACCAAGCAGCTTTTTTGTGCGGCAAATTTGTCAATGGACCTCAGGGCCGTCCGAACGCCACCCTTACTCCCCCTTGCCCCCCCCCTCCCCCCGCCCCACCACCTTCGCGGGAGGGTGAGGTGTCTCTTCTATTCCTGACGGGAACCTTTTTTAGGGCTGTTCCACCCCTTGGCTTTTCCGTTAGGTAGGCACGTCAATCATCGTCAATCGTCGAGTCATGAACGTGTCTCAGAGTCGATCTACGTGCTGGAAAAGAAGAATACGTGGTAACAATGAAAAAAAAGGCTGGATTTTCTTTTGTAAAGTGTCTCTCATATGCAAGGGATATATAATAGGGGGTTGATTCACGTATTGACACTCGAGACTAACCGTTTTAGCAGTCCCTTTGGGGACTCGCGATATTATTCCCAATAACCCTGGGAAGAATTGACCCGTTAAATTTTAACTCCTGTACCGTGTTTTCGTATTCTCCTGATAGCCGATGTCGTTACTTTGAGGAATTGCCCTATAAACCGGACCAGATACTAAATAATAGAGGGGAAGATGTATTTCAAGGGCAGCATACACTGTCGTATTCGATGAAACTGAATTCACAGTGATCGACGATGCTCATTCGATTGCGCATGCACGGAGCATAACGATTGAGTATCGGAGCACGAGTGTTGCTTGTATCTATACGTATGAATAATCTGTTAATCTAAAAGGAAATTTTTTTTTATAAACATCTAAATAAAACAGTAAAGAAAATATGGGGAACAGATATACGGTACAGGGAACGTTGACGGAATAGCCAAAAGGTACAGTACGTGTATAATAAATGAAAAGTCAGGAGCGTGTATAGGAAGGACATTGATTTCATAAAAGGAAGCAGAGCCGCGACCGAGAGAGAAACGAAAGGGAGAGAGAGGGAGTTAGGCGCCGGTAACTCGGCGAGAAAAGGAAAGAATGTACCTGGCCAGGAAATAAATGAGAGTTGATTGCAATTTGGCTCTCCAATAACCGCGACACAAAGTAGCCAATTTATAATCCACCCGGTGCTCCGCGGCATTCTCGTGCCACCCCGTCAAGCAACTAAACTAGACGCGGCCGCTGCTGCCATTGCCTTTATTCTTTTTTTTTTTTCATTTTCTCCTTTCTCGTTTCTCGTTCGCTTCTCCAACCTTTTATCCTTTTTGTTTTGTTTCGCGCTAGACGCTTGTCAATAATGGACAGAGTCGCGACGCAATGGCCCGAGAAATTAGATTTCTCCATTAAGTTCTAATCAAGCCACGAGCTCGGTGTCATTAATCCACATTTTGGTATAAGAGTCTGAGCGAGTAAAAAAATTGCGTTACTTTATCAAGTTTACTTTATGTTTATCTTGCCATCTCTCGATCTTCCCATCTCTCCGGTCGGCATCTCATTCGGGTCCACCGCTCTTCGGCCCTTCCATACTTTCGCGGTCCTCGGTGCAAGGTACTTGCGAATACCGAGGCTGCGAATACTTGAAAAGTTCAAAGCCATTGCAATAATTCATACATTTCAGGAACAGTAATCTTGGGTTCACACCCAGGGGCAGCGTGAAATTAATGGCTGGTCCATTGAGATGCTGCGCTGACTCTTCTGAAGGATTCAGTGGTGACACCGAAGAAGGGTGTCCGCGTTGCACGTGGAAGAACGGTATCAACATCGACGGAGTTTTTTGGACGTTATGTGCAGCGTGTAGATGCACGGTGATGCAGTTGGTGCATCCATACAGCATCCCTTTTGAGAAGAGAGCAGATTCGCGTAACGAAGGAGACCGCACTCGGGGGTTGGAGATAAACGAGTTCGAGCTAAAGGACCATTTTGGTGTTGTACGACGTTATGCGGCATCGCGACGCCGACGCTGTGGGCGTCGTGCCGATTTGCTTATTCCCTATTCGCACGGTGCTTCGACGAGCAACGCACGGGAAAGAAAGGGATCTTGGATAAGAGGCGTCGGGATCACTGGGAGAATCTCGGTTGTGTGGTATATATAAGTATATATATATATATATACGGACCGGCATGAGATTTTCTTCGAGGAACAAAGGCTGCGCCATCTTGAGTCTTTACTATGCACCACCTAACCTCCCTCACTGTTTTCGCATGCTGCGCCATGAGCGAGCAGACAAGGATGCTGTCTCGAGGTGACCGTGCGAGTCGTTAAAAACCCACCTTTAGGCCTGCCCATTGTCGCTGGTAAATTTTCAAGATTTCTCCAAAATCCCATGGGATGACCGAGGGTGGCTGGACCACCATGGGGTCAGAGGTTATTCAACGTGGAATTGAAGGCTTTGTATGGATGGTGTATATACAAACATGGCTCTATATATAAAACGTATAAGTTCCCTCGAGTAAAGGAATAATCTTAAAACGAAGTATAATTGCATGGTGGTTCAAGGAACCCTTGGGACAAGTGCATGGCCATGGCGAGACTCGATGAAAGTCATTAGAATCGTAAATTTAAAAGTACTCGTAAACTGCCTCGGATTTCTCTCCGGCGTTTCACCCTCGTTCTCTTCTGTCCTCCCTTCTGAGCTTCCGGCAAGGATCGGGCGAATACCGCGAGAAAGTATCACGGAAAAATAAAAGCAGGGCAGCTCGTTACCTCTTTTAAGAAAAACCCATAAGATTAGCCCTTCCCCACCCTAACCCCACTTCTCTCTGTACGCATGGCGTATGACAATTGTGCAAGCTCAACGCGAAATTCTCACCATAAATATATTTATGTATACGCTCAGTGAAAGTTTCGAGCTCTGATGGAAGAAAGGAAAGCTCACCGAGCTTTGTCGAGATTATCCGAACCTACCGAAGCAGTCGGCGCTCCGGTGGCTAAGCCGATGGATATGCTATCGGAGATTATACTCAGCATCTTCCTGGACCATATCGAGATAAAGCCACGTAAACACAAAATGCATTTCAATTTCACGCGCTCTTGAGACAAACGAAATTTAATGCGAGCCTTGTTCCACAAATCTCAGCGTCTCTCGGTCCGCTAGAATGGGGATCGGTGCAGTGAAGCCGGAAGCGAGAAAGCTCGATCGGCCGAACGCAAGATCTCTTTCGTAATACAATCTCGACGGAAGCTGCGAAGAGGAAATTGTGCGCGGTCATGGTAAATGGAGCGTGAACAAAAAAAAATTGGAAGGAATCGAGATGGGAATACGGGGATTCTAACGAATGGACGAGATACGATAAGGGATCGGACGGTTAGGGGTTGATCAATGATGATTTAAAGAAATAAAGAACACATTAATATTTGCCTTTTTTTCGTTTCACCATTATCTTTAGGATAGTGGCATTAAAAAATGTTTATTTAATATTTATACTTTCCTTAAAATCATCATACTCATGTGTTTTTTTTTTTCCATAGCAATAATTAATAATAATATCATTATAATATTTATATATATATATATTATGTTTATGTGTTCGCATGAGATATATCCATATGTATATTATAGGTAGGAATATCAATTTAAATACATATAATATACATATATTTATATTATAAAGAGAGAATAGTCATTACATAGTAAGTTGTATAGGTTTATTCTTTTTTACGTAGGTATCCATACTAAACATATAAAAGCGGTATAAAGCTCGATCCTCACACGCTGTTTATATAATTGTTTATCTTTTAATTACGGTTATTGATTAAACCTCTATATCTGTAATGAAGTAATGCGTATGTTTCTTTTTTTTTTTTTTCTTTTCGCTTTCTCGTGAGTTCCTCCATATATTAACCTGAAAAAACTGCTATTGCATATAGCACGTCGTATGAAGATTACATAAATTTGTCCTTTAAAGGCATGACGAATCCTCCTTCTCCGTATTGACGCGTCACTCGGGGTAATCCCGCGATGACGTAACGGCCGCACGAGAATTCGTCACGCGTACACTGATAAGTAAGAGAAGTGTAAGTATTCGTATCAATTGATATCGTATATCGTTCAACCATAATCCTTCGTTACTTTCGACTCTCATCTATGCAATGCTCATGCGTCTATCTTCCCCTCAAAGTTGCTGGCGGGCAAAACCAATTTCTGCAAAATCTACAACCATTCGCAATACGTATTACGTTGATCGCGCGTGAACCTCACACCACGTGGGATTCATTCGATTCCTAAAGTCGCGTTCGCAATGGGCTAACTCCGTCGAATATCCTGTATCGTTATTTCAACGCATTTCTTCCGGTAGAAATCCCGTGGCCCTTTTCGCAAAATCAAAGTGATTCTTTCCTCCGTGTCCTGCGTTTCTTTCTTTTTGTCGCGTTTTACGCATTCGCCAATTCTTTTAATCGAAATGCGAAGACGGTGGAAAGAATCAATAATAATAATTAACATTCGGATTTCTACTCTCTTGCTACTGCAAACGCCCAGCGTTTGTCAAACTTTTCACTTTTTTTCGTTTCAATCTTTGTTTTTTTTTTCAAAATTGCTTTTCCTTCCTCCATCGCGATGAGATTCACGCGTGCGCACGCACGGAAAACAGCATTTCGATACCAACGCGTGTCGTTCTATTAACTATATATTTCTTTAATATATCTGTTTGGGGAGAATTGTTTAGTAGTTATCGCCTGTAGTAGGTACGACGCTCCGAAACCTTTCGAGTGCCATTCTTTGACCTGACTCAATGATCTCATGACTTCGTTATCGAGGTATGAAGTGCATGATTCACTCTTGCAATGATCTTTCGATCCCCTGAGAGGCCTGTGGGCTTGTGGATGTTATATTTTTGAGCTGTTATTATTTCTCGGCTTAGTGTCTTTTAATCTCTTGAACCATTGTTACTGAGAATCCAACTATTGATTATCGATGAGTTATCGATGCTCTGAGAAAAAATTCATCATCCCTCTCTAAGTTAAACCCGCCAGCTAAAGGTACAGCGTAGTATCTAATAACCCGAGTTAGACTCTCGCCCTCAAGCCAACCAAACAAATATAGTACATACAATTACAATACAAATTATTAAATATCAACTCTTATACTCTTACGATAGAATAATAATATTAGCATATGTGTGTTACGCATACTTCGTGCATAGTTCACCATAGTATCGCTATTGTGTCTTGGTTTCGTTATATTCCTGTCCTGTTGCAGTCGGAAAAGGGGAAAAAAAGAATATTGAAAATCTCGCGATCGATGATCAATGAGATTATTATTATTAGCAGTTCTTTTCTTTATCATCGTGATACGGCGTCACATTGTCTTTTCACTCTTTTCTTTACGACGAAGAATTTCTTGCAGAATCCAAAGTGCGTAAGCGCTACATGCGAGACGCACGCTTATTCGCACCTTGGATCATAATCCACGATGTGTCGATCGTCATTTTTTCATTTTTGCAAGAAATTCGCAATCTTAAATGAGAACTGAGATAATGGAAAATCCAGAAAATCTTAACTTCTTTTTTTTAATCGTACAGACTCCTTTACCCAGTCACGTAACGACCGTTATCTATTTTAATTTTTTTTTTTTTTTGGTATTACAATTTTGAATAGATTTTTATCAAAAATATAATTCTCTTTAGCGCTCGTACTTTTTGAGTTGAAATGCAGTCCATCTGACGCTCGATTCTCAACCCGGATACTCGAACGATCAAGCAATTCTTGAAGATTCGAATATGGAGCGTCGGAAGGGCCGTTTGTTCAATAATTATATTTTTAATTGTCACCCGTAGATAAACGAGTCTCAGATTATCTTAAGAATTATCTGGACTTTCCTTAATCTCTCGATCAACATTATCTCGAAAACTTTCTTTTTTCGCGAACCATTCGCCCAGCTGTGACCACGAGTTTTTGAGCATTTCGTCGATTCTTCGTTACTGCCTAAACGTCTCTTATTGTTTCTATCTTTTTTTTTTTGTGGTAAAAGAGTTCAAAATCACGCAAGCAACAAACACGTGTTAATACGCGTATCTATATGCAAATCCGTAGATAGTTAATTATAAACGTTTGAGATGGTGCAGTCGTTCGACTCTTTAATTTTCTGTTGAAAAATGAGTCCATTCTGCGAGGTCGCTAAGTTTCATTCCCTCAAAAAATCGCATTTATTCAAACCGTTCGTTTTTGCGTTTTTTTTTTTTCGGGATCTTTATGTTTCTCGAGTCTTATCTTCGGCAGTAGGTAATGTCACGTGCATTCACTGAGTCGTCACGTATCGTGCAGTGCTTCGGTCGAATTTTTACGCGCGTGTAAAAAAACTCCACGCGTCGACCAAGACACTTGAGGGTTATCTTTCCAAAAACAATGTTTTTGGAAAATCAGCAATTTTTCACTTTTATTTCTATTTTTTCTTTTTTTTTTCAAAAATTGACCGAAGCACCGCCCACGAAGAAAACCACGTGAACGCACCTTAACTCCCATTGTGTGTACCAAATAAAGTCTATTCAAACGGTGAGCTATGGTACGGCTATTATAATAATGAAATACGAAAAATCATCATTCAACTGATTTCTTTCTCACGATGATCCTTTATATGGTATACGTACACATATGTATACCATATATATATATATATATATATATACTTTACGTAATGTGTAGAGATGCGTGTTTCACGGTGTGTATATATTTACACATACAGTCAGAGGAGAGATATTTCTATGATATTGATTTAACATACGTGGGAAACATGCATTAACATCGAATCTAACTACATACTGATCATCGAAGCGTACACGATGATTTGTGATATCCTTAGATCTCTCTGAAAAGATATTTCGTTCGATCCTTTATCATTCGTGTCTTGTACGTATCCGTGTACCATTTTGCACATAAGACCAGCATATCTGACAATGATAATATCATCATTGTAACGGAGGAACGATCGATTTTAATGAATAGTTATTGTTTTTAAAATTTTACGTATAGTCGGATGAGATGACGTAGATTTTGAAAAACACACGAGAAACGAATGGCAAGTCGCGAGTACGATTTATTAAAGATTAATTGGGCGCGACCGATCCGCGCGATTTCAATACACTAAGTTTTAATGTTCGATTATTAATTTAAATTTACTCGCCTCGTATCGCGTATTTCTTGCCGATTACTTTGCCTCATTCCTTAAGATTGAGTGAAGATCGTGGAAAAACAGATAGCTTCGCCTTAAGCGCTAATGGCAGTTATACATATCGTATTTCCCGTACAATGTAAGTATGCACTTTATTATCCGTTAGGTATGTTTTTATGTTATGCAGTTTCGTATAATATAAATAATTTATTATTTGATATAATTATCATAATAATTCCTACACCAGAGAAAACATCGTTAAACATTATCTTCATCTCATATTACTTCTTTTCTTTTTTTCTCAATAATAATTAGTAATTTGTTTCTCATTTAATTAATTACTCTTCGCTTTGTTTTTTCTTCTTCTTCTTCTTCTTCTTCTTTCATTATATTATTCATCGTTCAATATAATATTTATTACAAAATTTGTACTCTTATAGGGGAGGTATCAAGGGACACAGCTGCCTCGCAGTTTGGGAACATCTTACTCGTTATTTCTTTGTTCTCTTCGGATGTCAATTCCACTAGCACGACCACTCTCGAGTTAGGTCAATTCTATTCAATTCGGATCGATTCAATTATATATTGGAAAGCATTGTCCTTCCTTGTCTTTCGCTCGTACGGCTATAATCTTTCTTTCTTTGTCTTTTTTCACTCTCGTCTCACCTTCGTCCGTTATGCTTTGTGCCTTTTCTTTGTCGATGACGTCATAGATCTCCGTGTATCATCTTTGTATTCATCTTTTATTTTGGCTCTCGTTCGGCTTGTTCTCTGTATTTTTCTTTTTCTCATCCTCGAACGCGGCTCTTACGCCTCGCGTCGGGGTCGATCGACGTCCCGACGCCCTCCTAACAAATCGAGGGTGTGTTTCGTCACTCACTAAGTAAAATGTCCCAATTCGAATCGGAAGTCAGCCAAGTCTCTACTGTGAACGTGTAGAAGCGCAAACCACGAGGCCCAAATAATAATTTTATCGAAATCCTATAGAGACATTGAAATAAAAGAAAAAAAGGCAACAATGAACCAACAATTGATTATCGTTGAACCGAATCAAAGTGCGAAAAGAAAGAAGCACATTTGACGTGAAAGATATACCGAAACTAAAAAAAATTTTTTTGCATATTTTACAAATTCCAATAACTTTTGAGTTTCGGACTGGACTAGCTCTTTTTTTTTCATGTATATCCTTCATAGAACTTTTTTTTTTTATAAAAAGCTCCAACGGTCTTCTATTCCGATAATCCGACAGGGGGTGGATCGTCCAATTGATTGGATATTCCAATCTATGTATTATTTATTCATCGTGCTTGTCTTTGGATTAACGCGAAGCAGTTTCATCGAATTTGAACGCTTTTCATTTTCACGCAAATGGAAAAGAAGTTTTGTCCTTTGCCCTCGAAACATCCCCTCCTACCCCCCTTCCCCCCCCCCCCCACCACCGGCCATTCCTCTCTTTACTCGGATAACCAACGAAACACTTTGTTTGCCAAGTACTCGAGACGTCTGCCAATTAAATTAAACAATGAATCCATCGTCTAGTGACTGAATGGATCAGCGTGTCTCATCGTACCGCGATTATGAACGTGCCTTACCATCTTATCTGCGCGCTCAAGAAACGTAAGAAGAAAAAGGCTAATCAAAGAGCGAAATCCCCGGCCTCTCGTCTCTCCTGGTAATTCGGAAAGGATCGCGCAGACCGACGGCTGACGCGAAGACAAAAGCGCGCTGACAAAAGTGCGTTCGAATCCGTGAAACATTTGACAACAAAAACCAATCCATTGAATTAATACGAAATTTCGTCAAATCTTCAATTACCCCGATAATGGACACTCTAATTGGCAAGTCATACAATTGTCTTACGTATCTTGGGCTATACAAAAAAAAAAAAAAACAATAATAATTCGTCACACTTTGCGCCTCGAAGCGCAATTTCAGGTAGTAGGAAATATCGATGACTAATTATGAAAACCTCGTTACCGAGGCGACGAAAGGACGAAGATAGAATATAATAAAAATGAAAGTAATTTCTATGCAAAGAAAAAACAAATCAGTCTTATCGACCTCGTGGTTTTTTTTTTTTTTTTGTAGACGTACGCAATTCTGCGTGATGCCCTGGACGCTTGTATCACGTTTTCTCGTCTTGTGTCAATGAAAAACGAGGAAACTGAAGAAAGCCAGTCGTAGGAAAGAAAGAAAGAAAAAAAAAAATTCGGTAGGGTGGTCTGAAATTTTTTAAAGAGCGGATAAATATCGGAATAGTGATGGATTAAGTAAGTAACTATTAAGATTCGTGCATTCTACAATCATACGACATACACACGCGCCACTACGTTAATCAAGAATGCATTTGCGACCATTTCTTATCTTCGTCGTCCAATCAATTAATTTTATCGATCAAACGAATTTTATCGGCTAATTAATTGCCTCGCATCTCTCGAGTCACGCGTACTCGAGTTCCTTACATAATACTTTTCACAATATTTCATTAATTTTCGTACCGAGACACGCATTGTTCTTTCTTTTTTAAAAATGCGAATTTCGATCCCGGTCGCAAATGCATGCATCGCACTACACGACTATAGGGATGTTTTACGTTAATTAATGTACACTTATTACGAGCAATTACGATTAATACAAGGTTGACGTTTATGAGATGCGTCAATTTATAAATGGTTATGCATGTGTGACCTAACCTTACTTTTTTCATTAAAGCATACACCGCTAATATCAAACCGCTGTTGATATTAAGACCTTTGTAAATTCTTCCAAAAAGCTTTAACCTTACTCGAATCGTACTTCAATTTTTTTTTTTTTTAACACGTGCAAATCCGACCATCCAATGCACAGCGCTTTTACTACCCTCCACGATTTCCTCGATATTATCAAAGGACAGACGCCTCGATCGAGTTCCTCTTAATTTTTTTTATTCTACTATTTTTTCTTCCTCGGCGCTGTCTCTCTTTGTCTCAAATACCATTGACGAAACTACTCGACACTCTTTGATTCTCCATTGAACATTAAATTGGCAATTGGAAGTTTTACAATAAAATTTTGATGCGATCTCTATTGTTGAATCTGCTCGGGGGCGTCTCTCTATTTAATTAACGAAATTGGAGAGCGCCCAAAGTGAAGGTGGCTTCCCCGGTCCTTTGATAAACTTCGAGGGGACATCGAGAGCACAGAGCAGGGCAGTATGACATGGAAACGCTATCACAATTTACTTGATTATTATTTTCGTTTATATTACGTTTTCTTCGCCAATTTTTATATCCTCGTTGAATTCAATCGTCGATCTATATTTTATTATCGATTCCTCAGCGTTCGGCCCTGCTTTTACGCCACGTTCTCCGAAGACACCTAAGAAAACAATCGATCGTCGCGCGGACTCGGCGCGCTCTCACAATTTTACAGAATATTAGTCTCGCGCAAGAGGGAATCAAATTGAAAAGTATATTTTGAAAATACGCGTCGGCCAATTAGTCGTTTTTTCGAATACTTTAGTCAATTATCAAATATATAAAAATAATAACGACCCAATTACGGAATCGCGAAGCTTAATCGTAGAGAGGCGCGCGACCACGCAAACCGCCCTGCTTATTTATCAGAATTTTGACACTTTTATTCGCGATCCTATAAATTCCATATAAAAATTGCATCCAAAAAAGACTTTTTACTTCCCTTAACGTAACCTCGTCATTCGACATAATGCCTTAAACGTTAGCATATCGCTTTCGAATACCACGTAGCCAATTATGGTTCGCTCTGGCCTCGGCTTTGCCAGATTGAACTTGATCTTCCAAGAATTTTTTGCGATTTCGAAAAATGCGGTCGGGTACAGACGGTCTTTTCTTCTTCCACGAATACGAATTGCGAGAGCGAAAGGAAATTCGAAACGTATATGTGTATCGCTAATAAAATAGCGAAAATTCAATCGAACGTCGACGAGTCGACTGTCGATTTTACATTAAAAAAAAAAAAAATTAAAACGGAATGAAAAATGTAAGGGAAGAACATGTCCAATCGGACAAGGCCTTGATTTAAATCTTAGGAATTAATCACTACGAACGACTTGAACCGTTTGATTTCCGATGGAGCGGCATTTGTTTAATTTTTTTTTCATTCTTATTAAACACTTTTCATTCTCTTTGACTATTTTCTCTCTCTCTCTCTCTCTCTCTCGCTCTCCCCTCCCTCCCGCCCACCCTCTCTCTCTCTCTCTCTCTCTCTCTCTCTCTCTCGCTCTTACTCTTCCGTTTCTCATCATTTCTCTCAGTTCCGCCAGTTGTCCCGTTTGGTCCGCACTACCAGCATGATTTACTTTGCATTGCAAAATACTTGTTACTATTTTGGATCGCTTCCATGCCTGCCGTCCGATCGGTTTCTCCTTTAACACTTATCGATTAACAGCTACGTTTAAATAGGTTTATTTAACGTTAAGTATGCACAACTTATGCACTTATTACGCACTACTACCGTGGATTACTTATGATTAATTATATCGACAACATTGCAAATTTTTAAATTCGAATGGTATAACGCTTCTAGACGAATCATCTCACGTTTTATGTATCATTTTGAAAAATGCGTGACAGCGTGATTTCGTGTACGCTCGAAATTCTTATGAGCAGCTTGGAAATACATTTTCATTCGTTCAATGCAAATTTTTTTATCGATTGTGCCACATTTCTTTTTTTTTTCAAATTCTAGCAATCGTCGTATCCTTCGGGATTTTGCAAAGCGCGCAATTCTCGATCGAACCGCGAATAACGTGCAAAACGGAAGTCGAAACGGATTATACTCTCCATTTTGGGCTAAGTTGAGGCGAGCTTCGGTTTTTTCTTATTACCCCATTTTTGATCCGAGACATTTTTTGGGAATTTTGTCTTGTTTCAACCTTTAGTTCATTTCATTTTTTTTTTTCATTTTCCTTTACCTCGCGCTGATTTTGAAGTCTATAATGTTTTACTCCCATCCCACCCCCCCACCCTAATGATACAACGGCCCTTATGAATTATTCCAATTTCTACCCTTATTACTCACGTTAATTTTGATAAGTTTATAATTTAGCATTTCCTTACCCCTCAAAAACCCCACCCATAAAACCCACCCCCGACCGCGTATCATTAATCCCACTCCAATTTAGTGCAACGAACTTTCGTGATCGACACCAATCCTTAAAAAAATAGGGTACAAAAATTATACTTCTAATTTTAAATCTTACCGAATCTAATTTTTTTTTCACACAGCCGAATTAAAATGCCCCGATTACCTCTAATAAATACAATACGAAATTCTTAATTTAGCTCGCCCTAATTTTGCTTTCGCGCATTCTTAATTAAAATCTACGTCTTAATCCGTACTTCCCGAACATAGCCCTTAATCGCTACCTTACCGCGAAACTCTAGGAATCTTACTGAAATTTGGCGCCGATTCTAATCGTAATCCCCTCGCTCCAGCCTCATCATTACGAAACACAAGTACCAAGCGTGCGCTTTAGCTTGCGAAATCCTTTGAAATTCGCAATTTTTTTATCCTCCCCCTTTATCCCCACGATCCCAAATCCTGGATCCTCGAGCACTGCGCGATCGCTTTTTTTCCAACTTTTGCAAAGCCCCGTCGTCCCTGATACGCGTGAACGAACGTCTGTCGTGTCGTATCGTGTGTCGTCTCATTCGACCAAGAAAAAGTCCACCGCAAGAAGCCGACGCCAAATATTTTTGTCAATAAAAGCGACGCGGCAGACGCGTGAACATCCGACAGGAGCTTTCGTACTGTTGCGCGCCGCAGAAAATCCTTTTGACGTACAGGCAGACGCAACACGCGAAAACGAAAAATCTCTCGCTCGGCCGAACGCAGCGAGTAGATTTTTTCTCTTGCAGAGAAAAACTCTCGGCCGTAATTGGTAGTGCGCGGCTTTTCCGGACATCCGGTGGATTTTTCCTTGCACGAGCACAACATTAATATCGGGATTTTCGTGTTTGCCCCGTATACAAGAGACAAAATTAAAAAAAAAAAAAAAACACGTCGTTAGTCCCAGACGGGATATTGCTATAACGTATTTTGTTGAAAAAAAATACGTTTATCGCTATCAGTTAATTATTCTTACAAATATTATTATTATTTATTATTGATGTTACGTATCTGCTGTCCGTGTACGCGTGCAGTGTGCGAATACGTGTATGTTCACTTCCCCCCGGTGTAATTTACTGTATTATTATTATTCGATAATTTTATATATATATATATATATGTCAATAAGAGACAATGAAACGATGATTAATGTTGTCGTCGTTAATAGTCGTTTATTAATTATTTATATTTTATTATCGTTAGGAGATACGCGATTAATCAGTTAGCTTGTTAATAAGTATGTAAGGTATAAAAGGAGATAGCACATCCATACGCCATTCAGACATTAGTTAAATACTAAGAAAATGCTTTTAGTTACGTCATTTACGTTTTTCTATTTTTTCTTATTTTTCTCACGTCATTTAATCAAACGGTTTTACTGCATTATACGCGAAGCCCTACTTACTACCGATTACAATAGTCATTTTCGTCTCGTTATAATTACATCCGTTGCACTCTGCAAAATACGTATAAACGTAGCAGTGATTAGTTCCAGTTTTGAAAAACTTTGAACGGATCTGTCCTCGGGTTCGGTATATCCGATTAGTATTGATCCTTACGGTATGCATGCACACCTATGTATGCGTATTATATCATCCAAGATAAATGAGTGTTCGACAGTGTAACCAAAAAGAAAATGGACCACAGCTCGTTGAAACTCAAATTTTTCATTATTACACGATTTTTAAGAAGAGCATGGATTACGGATGGGCCAGTAAAAAGGATTTTAGTTTTATCGTCTTTCCTTTATTTATTCATTCAAAAAGCTGTGGACCGTCCATCGTGTCTCTTACACCATTCCTTCTCTCTGTGATATCCTTTAGGTTATCCACCGTTTCTTTCTAAACACCGTTCTTCTTCGTCTTTGCTTCATATTTATCTTTCTCTTTTTCCTTCGTGTCTCCGTTACTGCGCTCGGAAGTAAATTAACGCGAACTCTACTTTGTCCATTTTCACCCGCGTTATCTCGTTTGTCAGTTACTTCGCTCTTTCTCTTTATCTTTCTCCGAAGCAGAGAGACAGCGATACAGGTAATAACAACATTATGTTCCTATGTACATTTGTACCATGGCCAACGTATCCAATCTTCAATTTCGGTCGAGTTACCAAAAATTCTTTTATCAATTATCATTCTTCTCATAATTTCTCGTGATTTATTGTTAACCGCGACAGCCCGATGATTTCATGTTATTATCTTTCCCGTGTTTATCTTTCTTGCTCAGTCCCGTTGATTCTTTCATCGACGGACACGTATCTGATGATTTGTCAACTGGTAACTCGACTTCTTCAACCATAGAGTGTGAAAGACAGCCGGTGTGTGTACTATTTGTGTCATCGGTGACTGCGTGCTTGGCTCTTGGAAAAACAGCGTTTATGTGCATAATTATTTCTTTTTTTTTTTTCATAATTCTTTTTTATCTGTGTTACATATATTATATATATATATATTTTTTGAAATGGATCAAGATATTTTTCATTTTGTTCAGAGACAATTCACTTCTTTCTTTTTTTGTATTTTCTCGATTCATCATGGAATCGCGAGATCATAAATGTAATCTTTTCACAATTCAAAGACTTATCACACCGATTGCTTCGCGATTTATATCCCAAGAAATATCAATTGATTACTGACGTCATTGCAGTATAGGTACGTTCGCTATAGTTCTGCCGTGCTTTATTCTCTCTCTCTCTCTCTCTCTAGTTTCTTCTTCTTCTTCACGCACGTCCAGCGTCATTCCAATCCGTGACCAATGATGATAGAGAGCCAAGAACGCATTGCACGTCAGCGAAAATAAAATCGCTCTCCTAGCAGCGCGCTTGATAAAATTTGTCTTCCATCTAACCAGTAACAACGGGTAATGTACATAATTACAGGAATATTGGAATAATTTCTAGTGCTTGGAGTTGAAATAGTGGGTGGATGTTCGAGGGGCTTAAATCTGTGAAACTTAATCGGGAATTTTTTTGCGCAGAGGATAAGAGGATCGTATACGCCGATCGCACCGATTTAATTCTCTTCCTCGATCTTTTGTTAATCATTTCTTATCATTCGATTCATCTTCGTCGTCGTCATCATCATCATCATCATCACGTCCATCATTATCCTCCTCGGTATCACCGTGACGGGGGTTCCATCTCTTCAACGTTCGAAAAGATGTTAATTTTCTTGAAAAAAGAAAATAGGTCAAGATGACGCATTAAAGAAGAAACGAAAAATTCTCTGGAGAATCCAAAATTTCGTTTCACGATCATTTACGTAATCCTCGTTACTCTGCGCGCTCGCGAGAAAAAGGCTTTTATCATAATCGTTATCAATCCTTTCGATTCTATTCATTTCTTCGCTTTTTATTTTACTTTTTATATCTTTTTGGTTCCTTATATCTGTTAGTAGTATGCAGCTTCATTTTTTTTTTCCCCTCTTATTATTCCTTTTGTACGTCTCTTGATAAAGTGTTGTCGATAGATAGGCTTCTTTGTTTTTTAGGTAGTTTATTATGTTTCATCTTTCTACGTCCGATCGATGATCGAACTGGAAAACAGGAATCACGTGGCTACAGACACATCGTTAAAATGCGAACATCCATACGGGTTTCGATCTATATTTAAATAATCTTGGCCATTGACTATAAAAGTTCTGATAAAGATATAGAACGGTCACTGACGCTCGTGCATTCATTGATTACGCAACCTCTCGATCTTCCTGATCTTAACGACGCGTAATCATTGCGCACGCACGACTACGGGAACGCGATGTAGATCTGTGTAAAATTGGCCAATGAAAAAAAAAAAAAAGGAATCATTCAAGATTCATTTTTTGCTTATTTATGTGGGGGGGTGATGTCTCTGTAGCTTAATTTTTTTTTATAAAGGGGGATTGACTCTGGTATCCATGAGTAACGATCACAATGAAGCTATTATTATAACCGTATAGTATTTAAATAATAGCTGTTTTATAGACGTAAACGAATATCGTAACGTGACTTTTCTCGCACGGTATATTTATATATATATATGTAATATATATATTTATATATATATATATAATATGTATTGGGGTATGCATAGTATGAATAGTTCTTGTGTAATCTATCGAAACTCTGTTTACTCGCATTTACTATAATCTATCGCTACGTAAAGATTACATCATGACGATGCAATTACGAATCATCATTGACATAACGAGGAAGGTCTGGATGAAACTTAGACCTTATGATCTAGATAAAAAGAAAATTCAAGGAAATTCTTAAACTGGGAATAATGTATTAAAAAGAAAAAATATTGACTACACAACGAAAACAAATGTATATATATATATATATTTATATATTAAAAAAAAAAAAGCTAAGAATGCAGCATCTGGTTTTTGTATTTTTTTTTGCGAATCTCCTCGCCTATGGAAAATTCATCGAGTACGATCGACGGTTGCAGTTTTTCACGATTTCGGGTGAAAATGAATATTTTTACCTATACGATCGATCTTTCGTCGAGTTTCGGAACTGCGAAATGTATTTGCCATAGCGGAGTTCGTCTTATACCAGCAACGTTGTAACCCTGAGAGCTAATTCTATTCTTTATAAAAATTGTGAAAACCAAAAGCTTCGTTTTTTCTTTTCTTTTCTTTTCTGAATGCTTCGTGAGGTGGATTCAGCTTACACCGGATGATCACAAAATATCACCATTTCGCGTACCTTCCTCTATCGTCTAACAGCACGCATTTTCTAATGTACTATTTATTTCATTTTATTTTACTTTTTTTTTTTGTGGTTACTACCGCCCTCGCTGGACAGCCACGGGATGTATTGAGATAAACGGGGAAACTAGGAAAAAGAAAAAAGACAGATAACAAGATAGTCGCGAAGATTCTCGAGTATCGAGTCTCGATCCACGCGTTCGACTCAAGCGAGGGCGAATTGTACGTATTTCGTGTGTGAATCGGGATAAGATGTATTGTAAACATGTTTATGTAAGCATAATCCATGGCGGTTAGTTTGTATAATATGTCGTGTAATTATATAATAATTATGTATCGTTAATGTAACACGAATGACTATAAAGAAGGAATCGATATCGCTAATAAACTTGGACATTCAGCGATCAGGCGATTAGGTTATATCAGGAAAGTGACGAGTTCAATTTGAATTTCCCGCGCTCGCGTATTCATGCCGATTTATCGTTTATGGCTCGTACAGAGAATTTAGTCGCGCTCTCGCGCTTCACTTTACCCCAGCACGATTACGTTCGATTGTTAATTAATAATTTATTTTTAAGAGTTCGAATTACAGCGAATTACGTTCGATTCTGAGAAATTCACTCGTCCCGATACATTCGAACGCGATTTGCCGCTCGAACGGTTCGGTTATAATAATCCGACAGACGATTGATTAATATAATATTTATCCCAACGCGTTTTATCATTAAGTCTGTAAATACCTAGTTGTCTACCACAGCAGAAAAACCTTAAATCCTACGTATTATCTTTACCTCATTTTTTTTAAATTACACATTGATAATGTATCCCCTCCCTCGTTCGAACAATCGACTTTTTAATTTACGATTCAATTACAAATTTAAATGTCCCTAGGAAAAAATGTCTTCTAGAACTCGTACAAATATTTATTTAGTTTTAAATGTAATATGACACGATAGCCTACCGGTACAAAACAAAAAGCGCCCTCCGATTTCCAATCGATACCGATCGCACAACGTACATCTCAATAATGATCATTAGCTTAATTAATCGGCGTTCGTTTACCGAGTATTCGTCTCGGCATCGATATCTTCCTTTCGTCGGCTCGAAGTTATCAACTTTTTTTCTTTCCTTTTCCCCTTTCATTCGTTCACGCAAAATTGCCCTCCACCCTCTCCCTCTCACTTCCCGCGAATCCGAATACAAAGAGACGCGACCGAGTACGGCGGCGCGAGCGCACCGATAGCAGCGGTGCAATCGTCAATTCTCACAATCAATTCCTACGTCTCATTAGGCCGAGACAAGCAAATCCGACAGAATAACTATTTGTCATTCCGTTCGGTAGGTCAAAGCCGCAACCCCATAGTGCGGACTATTATTTTAAAAGATTCATCATTTTCTCTCTAATTTAAATTCTCAGGAAAATTCGCGATACGGATAAGAATTTCCAAAATAATTCTTCGCGAATTCGGAGAATCGATACGGTGTAGAAGAGTCGGAGAATTGTTTGTCCATTTGATCTCACCGTCGTGCCTCTCTTCTAAACGGTGCTCTACCGGAAGTGAAACGAGAAAATCAAATTTGGGAATACGTCGTGCCCGTAACACGGAAGTGGACTCCCGCGCATGAAGAATCTTGTATACGTGTGCGCGAAAAATTGATGTACCATATAAATCGCACGAGAGCCTGACTCCCGAAAATTTTTGCTAATTCTCAATGGCGCGATAACGCGTCGACACGACGATCGGACGATTCGTACTGCGCGCGCGTTTCATTCGGAGTTACGTAATTACGTTATAGTTCGGCATCGTGCGCATTACGCAGCGCGTGTATTCCTTACCGAGGCGTGGAAGGCATCGGGGACCGTTCACGAAGAAAACTTAATCGCTTAAATTTCTATAATATTCTTTACAGCATCGATGATTCCAAACCTCTGTCTTATAATCGTTACTCTAAACTCTATTCATAGTTCAACCACTCGTAACCGTTTCCGTCTCGAAAAAACGCGACTCGATTGCTTCTCGAATATCAAATTCATAAAACTGAGCTATAAATTACCTTATAAAACCGATCTCGCCGACCGTTATTAAGGAAACTCGGCCGCGCGAGGAAAAATCTTCAAAATTTACTTTGGCTTCGTACACATCATCCACACTGGCACCATAAAGCCGTTAGACTTTTATTCTTTCGTTAACACAGTACGTCCCTGAGGCTGCCGCCATTATTCTTTTCTCGATTCGCACAATGCTGTATCTCGATCTCTCGCGTCAGGACCGATCCGCGATATCGGCCGGCGATTTACCCTTACCGATAAATCTCTCTCTTCTAAAAACATCAATACAAAATTTTCACTCCATCGAGATCCCCGCGGACGGGACACGCGAGGGGCTACACGGGGTGATAAGTTGGGGGACGGGGGGGGGGGGGGGGGTATTTATAAAGGTAGAA
>JARQTH010000487.1:289892-302689 GCA_030142595.1 Trachelus iudaicus | reverse complement strand
CCCCCCCCCCCCCCCCCCCCCCCCCATTTATAAAGGTAGAAAAGTCAGGATCTCTTTTTTTTTTTTCTTTTCCTCTCTATCTCTCTCTCCTCACGGAGAACGTATACGTCACTGTGAGAAGTCTCTTCTCGATCCTAGAAGAAAAGTCTCTCGCGTTCTTTGGCTATCGAAAATTCCCAGGCTATCGTTATCTCTGTCTTCCACATGCCTGTCTGTCTCTTCTGTCTTCCTGTCATCCTGTCTACTTCGATCTGTGTTCGCTTCGCTTGCTCTCTGTCCCCCCCCCCCACCCTCTCCCCTACCATTCTGCGCCTATAATTTTTACTCTCCCGTATACCCTTTCGCAATCTCTCTATAAGAATCACAAACCGTAACCGTATCAATTATTAATTTTCGATTATCGAAATTCGAAAAAAAGAAAATCCAAAAATCCGCGAGTCTCCCCGCGCGAACCCTCCTCTCGCGGACACGTGTATAGCAAAAGTATAAAATCGTATAGTTATCGGAATAAAAAAGTTAGCTTAACTATGATAAATCTTAATACATATAGCAAATACATCGTATCTACGTTTTCTCAAATACAAACCTTATCATTCTCTTAGAAAAAGAAACGGAGCCCAGAGTCGCCCTTCCGCTCCTTCTTCGATTCAGGATGGAAGATGAAACCCGTGCTCCCCAATCTTACAGCGTATTATATACCAGATATCAAACGCTACTTCGAGCCTTACAATCTACGTCTTATGTTTTTTCATTTTTTTATAGACTTTTTCCTCGCACCGAAATTCTTCGCGTTGCTTCCCCTCCTCTCCCTCTCGCGTCACAGAAAAACCTCATCGATCGAAGTAGCCTCGCGCGTCCAAAGCATCGTGAAAAATGTATGGTGAAACCAATCAATGTATTTCACTTAAGAGTCTTTCGTTATATATTAATTTTATATTAAGAAAGTATAAAAAGCATATTCCTAGCCAATCCTCTCTCTCTCTCTCTCTCTCTCTCTCTCTCTCTCTCTCTCACTCTCTCTCTCTCGTTATCATCATTCTCGAAACTTACACTTTTTACGCCTTCCCCTCTCTCTCTCTCTCTCTCTCACTCACTCTCACACACACATTTTTCGAATGACCTCGTATCCTCTTCTCGTCGCTTATTATGTCTCATTCCATTTCTCAAGAAGCACACCACACACGCACAATCGAAATTTCTAATACGCTCAACAAACCTTTTGCTTAATTTTTACCTTCTTACTTAGCGCTATATTATCTAGATATCCATACAAAAAGTCTACTAATTTACTTGCAGTAAAGACGCTCACAGATCGCATCAGACTTCTGGCGTCGCACGCCTGTCGCGTAATATCCCGGATCACGTGTCCGTCTCTGTGCTTACAATTTTATATTTCCATCTCGTATTCCAATTCACAATTAAACTCATTCTCTCCCTCTCGCTTCGACTCTCTGTTCTCGCTCACTGCTTTTCTCTCCCACACACGATACATGATCGGGAATCAATCGACGTGACACAAGGAATCAGAACGCAGCTCGTGGAAGCCTCGATGGGAAAAAATACCTCGTTCGCGTTCTTCAAAGATAAAAATTGACTACGAGCCGCTTATTCGACCTTTACGTCATTCGACGAAGCCAATTTTCATTCTTACTCACAGACAGTAGTTTTTTTTAAGCTCTTTACTTCTTTGTCTCTCCATGAAAAAAAAAAAGAATTTACGGCCGCATTTATAGGAACTCAAAGGACGCTCCCTTCGCGCTGAAGCTTTGCGCTATTTAAACTGTGATTTCTGGCCAAGTCGTGAAAAATTTATAATTTTCGAGAGTCACGCACGCGCGTGATTTCTGGATTATCTTTTTTACATCGACTCGAGCCTAATTCGCTATTGTCGCGAAATCTTGGATAACCAGACCGGCAGGAAACAAGCAAACGAATGGTCGTTTAAGACGGAAGAAAAAAAGCATAAAAGTAAAATTACGAGACACACCTGAACCCTTATTTGGCACTCTGAGAAAGGTTCGACCGAGTCAATGTGTACAATGACGATTAAACTCGGTTCGTCGTTAATAAAACTTGCTGTCGCACAGGCGTAAACGAGTCTTACAGTCGAACGAACGAACAGAGATCGAAAATATTAACTAATTAAAATAAAATGAAACAAAAGATACGTCGGCTCGTCGCATTTGGCTATCCAACATTATTTTCCCGTGCTCGCGCTTATCGTCATATTTTTTAAAATCTTTTTCACAGTGTGTCACAATCTTTTACACGGCACGTGAAATTCCGCATTGGATCCCCCTCTTAGCGATTTTGGACACCGGATCGGAATTCCAAGATAAACAAATTTCACTCATATTTTTTTTTTAATCAATCAAAGTACGGTTCGAGTCATTGCAACCAAAATTGAAACGTGTAAAACGTTGATTTGACTAATTTGGATTGACGATGACCGTAGCGAAATTTCAAACGTGCCGCCACTTCTACGATACTATGTCCTACTTAACCTCCTTGAAATACGGATTAGGTATAATAATTGAAATAACGTAAAGGAGGATATAGAATCGTCTATTATTTTGGGAACGGTGGGCGGTTAGTTCGTGGGACGGCCGCTATAGGTGGACAGCAACGACCAGCATCGCCAAACATTTTTTTTTTTTCTTTATAAATTTGGTTCCCCTGCTCCTATTTACACCGGTATCCTTTTATCGGTCCTCTGCGTTTTTCCAAAAATTCGATCCCAAATTTCCTATTACTCGTGGTTTCACGGTCGCAACGATTACGCACGTCGCTGACAAGTCTTTTTGCAATGGGTCTGTTGCATTTGGACTTGAGGTATTTTGAGCTTGAAATTACATTTTTCTTTTTTACGATTGAGTCAACGGAAGTCACGCGACGGATATAGGAATGCACGTGATGACGTATGGGATCCTTTGGATAATCGCAGAGGACTCTTTGAATCAACTGTTCAACACGAACCCATCATATGAGTTGCAAAACCTTAAACAAAACAACATGGCCGCCTAAACGTATAAACTAATAAAATGTAAAAAAACAACTTTATCGATTATCTAAGTAACAAACAATAGCATTTTTTCCCTTATAAGAGTTGGTTTATACATGTAAGTGAAGTTGATTTTGTTTAATTATAATTCGACTACTGGATGAGATGGGAGCCTGTGCTGTATTTTTAATTTTTTTTTTTTTTTTTTTTTACTAGACTGTATATGCGATCCTTGCGCAATGAGCGATGCTACCCTGCATCGCCGACGACGCTTCTTACGTAAAATAAAGATGGTTACTCGAGAACCTCAAAATCGCGAGTTCTGATCGATAAAAGTACACAAGGAAAGATACCAAGGATAGAGTAAGTGCCTAGCTAATCTTTGTATGTAACTAAAATTGCCTAATGATAATTTACTAAAGACCTAAGGATAAAACTAAAAATTTACCTAAAAACACTTTTGATTATCAAACCGAAAGCCAAGCATAACCTCCTTTCAAAGAAGGAGTCCACTGAGGTGGCGGAAATCGACAACGCGGGAAGCATGCCCGCAAGGATCGCAAGGATCGCCAGCATCATTCTCATCATCATAATAATAATCATCATCATGAAAACTGCATTTAAGTAGGCCATCTTCCCCTGATTTACGTTTATTTATTAACCTAGATCAACGAAAAAAAAAAAAAAAAAAAACTTAGTCTTACCAAGACTCGTGCTTGTCGAGCGCGCGCCGCAAGAGATCGAACTCAAATAGAAATATTTGACTCTATTAATTTGACAAAAATTACGCAAAGAGTTTACACAAAGAAAAAGTACATCTTATACCGAAAGCGTATAATCACAAGAACAACACAATTGCGCAAATGACTCTCTCGATCTCTCGCGTGCATCTCGCGTTTGATACAAGAAGAAAAAAAGTGAAAAAAATAAAAATGACCGTACTCTTTCGAAATAATCGATTGACCAAAAGAAAAACAAAAAAAAAATAAAAGGAAAAAGCGTAAAAATCTAACAAGACTCGGATATGTGGTAGAGAAATGAAAGACCTAAAGTATTGCCTGGAGCAGAGACATCAGCGGATTCAAGGAAAGTGGGTCTCCCGCAGTGCTTAGGCGATGCACCAGGTTCTCTAGTGGTTACGGCCACTGGCTGTAAAGCTGAAACTGTTCGCGAGTGAAGCAAACGGACAATGGTTTTACGAAGTGAGCGTCAACGGCCCGGCAATGAGGACAGGCGAACACGCGGCTGTAGTCGGAGTAGAAGTTCAGTCGTTGATGCGGATAGATCAGGGGTTGCTGGCAGCTGTTGCACTGAAACAGAAGGAGGTAAGAGAACGGTTAAGCGTCGCTTTGATGAGGATGCCGCGGAAGGAGGTCGTGACGATGTCGCTGGAATAATCGAGCCGGACTTTCAATAACGTTATTTTCGATCCGACCAAAGTATTTGAATACTTACCTTGAGGCGCTCGGTGCAACAGGGCATCGCAGCAAAGATGTCGTAGCTGTACATGGTGCCAAGAACTAGACTCGATCCATCCCAGGGTCTCGTGCAACAGCGACAGCGAACGGGAGCTCCAGCGCTGCCCTCGAGGCAACTCATGCAAACGGCCGACAAGAACTGGGTTCGACCCTCAACTTTTACCTGAAGCATGAAAAAAAAAAAAAAAAAATAAGATAGGTTATATTCAAAAGATTGTAGTTTACACGGAACCGCTCGCTCATCAGGGACGTTTTACGGCCTGGTTGGTGATCGTGCATCCCTGGAGAATTTTTATAGACTTTTTTGCGCGCGACATTTACCCTAAAAATGGCTGGTTGCCTATCTCTACCTGGTTTGCCCTATATCGCTGCTCCTGGCCCCCCCGCCCCGCTTGGGGCTGGAAAGAGGCCTCGCGAGGAAAATAAAACGGCTGAGCGCGTACGGCAAGCAAAAGCGCTGATTACGGCTAATTACGTTGGGACAGACGATGCCAAAAACAAGTTTAGTCTTCGTTAGCTATTTAACGGAATTTAACTCTAGTCTCGTTCCAGTCTCTCCGACTCTTGCAGATTTCTCAGACTCTCTGACGTTACTGTCGCCATAGCTATGCTACAGATCCACGGTCCTTCGCAGCTTCTTTGTGAATCTCGAAGGACCAGTTGTTTACAGACTGTCAAGTTTTCTGCCTGGCAGTCAGTCTGCGTTACTACTTGGATGACTGGCTGGCTGGTTGCTTGATGTTTCAAGATACGAAATTATACACACGGGGAGAGAAAGAGAGAGAGAGAGAGAGAGAATGGTAACCAGCAGTACGAGAGAAACTCATAGTCCCACTCTCAAAGCCTGGAACTGCCTTAATGGCCGTGTGTTTGTTCTCATAACTTTGGTAGCCCAGACTAGACGTGCCTCCAAGAAGAGCACACCTTGCAAACTCAAACGAATCTCCCCGTGCGAAGCTTCCCATGACGCAAGGCGTATATTCTATTTCTCTAAATTTTCCATGAAATTTATTCAGCCAGTCGCGCCAGAGTTCCTCTGGTCAGAAGAAAAGGACAAAAGGCAAAAAGGAGCCAAAGTATACTCACTTCGGCACAGGCGTGAGAGTGCTGTCGTGGCGACAGGAAGAAGGTCCCATCTACCAAGGGATACCTATCGAAGACTAGCATGGCCGCACGACAGAGGACACAGGACACTCTGGACCACTGAAGAGCAGCCAGCGTCGATAAGATGAAGCATCTCGTATCGTCGTTACCATGATTACCCTCGTCTTCCATCTGTAACAGAAAATAAAAATCCAAAACATTAAAGACCGAATCACCAAAGGATACGCGCAATGCTGACTTAACGCCTAACATTGTATATACATATATATATACACACACATATATACACGAGGGCTGCGAGTAAAATTGTAAAATGGGGATGTTAGCAAACTCCAGCTCGTAATCGTAATCTGAATATTCCATTCTCGTCTCGTGGACTCATAAGCCGTCGGCAATAACGTGGCGTTGTCAACAAAGGTTCCCCCCACCCCACCCCCACCGCCCCCACCGCCCCCATCATCGTCGTTAAACCTTCATGGAGGAAACTAACCTTCTACCTTCTAGCTTGCAGACTTCAGGTTCGCAGTAGAGCCGGGTTAGGGGTTCAGACTTTAACAGCGATGCCGGGCTGAGCGGTAGGAGCAGAGGAGTATGGCGGGGATATTTCAGGAGACCCAGACATTTATAACCACCGTAAATAATACTGATCATAAGCTTGCCTGAAGGTTGGCTTGTCTCGCGTATGAAGTGGAAAAGCGTGAAACTTGGGTCATGTGTAAAATTGTATGAAAGCGGAAAGTAAAGGTTTACGTGACTTTGGCATTTGCCGAGTGAGGCGTCGACGTAAGTAAATTTAATTGCTGAAAGAGGCTGTGGACTTAAGGGACGTCTGATTGCTTCGCGCGAGTACTCGGTGTATTCTCTATGTAATTGGGAGCCGGTGACGAGGAGGGACGCAGGCGGAAGAGATGAATATCGAAGTTTCCTTAGGTGCCGCTTCGCTGCCTCTAATTATCCAGTGGATGCTGTGTTGACATTACGTTCACGTGGTGCAATAATAAATTGAATTCGCCATCCGGCCGTTCGCATCCAACTTATACATCCTGTGCGAGCGTAACGGCCTTTTCCTTCGTACGTTCATGCGTACGAGAAACACGTGTGGGCGCGAATGAGAATAAATTTGCCATATTCAAGGATGGTCGTGATAATTTTTTTTTAGTCTTCTGTCTATACCCGGTACTTCGTTTGCTCGTGTCGATGAAAGGCAGCGCGTGAATGTTTTTTTTTATTCGTCAAATTCAATAATAATTACATCCTAAAAATCCCACGTTGTTGCTTGTCGAGTTCGAGTGTTTCCTTTTCCTTCTGGATCCTTGAGAAATATTCTCGACGGACAATAGAAGATGCCTGAGAGATCCTTCGTGAGATAGGACTGTCCCGAGGTGCAGGAGCGAGTATCCCGCCAAGGTTGGACCGATATTACAAGATGAGATAAAAGCTGCGGGAAGAGAGAAGGGATCGTCCTTGTATTTATTTTAAAGAAAGCTACAGGGAGGCTGAAAATACCCTGAGGCCGCAATAGGAAGTCCAACGTTTAATCACGATTGTCACGAGTTCTTTTGAGCTGTCGCTAATGGATCCGGAGTACAAATAGAGGAGTAAGAGTCCCTCGTGTCCTCCCGAGTATTTTCCTCTTTTACCGCGCGAAGCCCTTATTTCACTCGTTTCACCTTTTACTTCGTCCCAGTAGGACTTTGCTACTTCTCTTCGATTGAATGAGACGCCCACGTCGTTTCCCCATCAATGACTTTCATTAACGTCCTTGCCAACCCTCGCTCCATTTGCCTAGGATCGTGCCAATAATCGTCCGTTTCTCGATTAAAAGTCCATTTTAGAGAATTTCATAAAAATCGATCAGCCTCCACGCTTTAGGCTCGGGTCCGGACGGACTTTCGCCAGACCTGGGTCAGACTCGTGGGATCGCATCGGCACGAAGGATCCTTTTCTAATGCATTACTCTCATCACGTTCTCGTATATATCGAAGATCGATTCGACCCTTTTCGTTTCCTCGTCTCTTCGTCCTCCCCTCTTCCTCCTCGATCCCTCCTCCCCTTAAGTTTCCCAAAGGTTGTCTCGCACTATCGAAGAAAAGCTTTCATCGGTTCGTTCACCTGAGGCGAAGCTGCGTCCTTGGACACCAGCTGCCGAATCAAATTCCATTAAACGATCGGAACTTTACGACTGCCCCCCAAAG
Source organism: Trachelus iudaicus (assembly GCA_030142595.1). Classification (NCBI taxonomy): domain Eukaryota; kingdom Metazoa; phylum Arthropoda; class Insecta; order Hymenoptera; family Cephidae; genus Trachelus; species Trachelus iudaicus. The sequence continues at coordinate 294,911 of JARQTH010000487.1, read as the reverse complement.
TACTCGGTTTGGTGCCGCTACGTTTACCGCTTCTACGTCGCGGCGCGCGGCGTCGGGGTTTGAGCTTCTTCGTGCGGGATCGACTCGTTTATATCGCGGTCGGCACCGTTAAATAAACCTAACCCATCGAGAGTGTTCTTTGGATGGTAAATGGAAACCCTTGTCTACCATCTATACACGTGCACGTACTATACCTTATTTTTGTCTCTTACTCTCTTACGTCCCTTAGCTATAGCCATAACCCCATCTCCTCTCTCTTTCATAATACTTGTATATACGCGGCTAACACGTATATACGACTGAACTGGTACATTTTCATTTATAAAATAGTCGACGACACTTTGGCCAAAGTTTTACGGCCTAAATGTCAAACGCTCTCGTGATTTCGTTGCGAGTTTACGCAGCAACGCGTGATAGCAGATATAACGTAGTAAATGCGGGGAAGCAATAACGTTAACGCCTTTCGAGGGAAACTGTGACAGGTTTGATTTCCGGCGAATCTAATCCCGATCCCATCTCCCTAAGTGATTGCCTGCTAGCCCTCCCGTTCCCGCTTAGTTTGCGCGTATCGTAGATTTTCTCACGCGCTTAGGGAATAGCAGAGGGGGCGGGAGTTCCTATTGAATCTTCGAAATTTCCCTCACTACGATCTTTGACGAAGGTTTGTTTTTCTCCCCGAAGGGCGTTCTTGTCGCGTCTAGTATTTTTTTTTCTTTTTTCTTTCTTTCACCAGATGCACCTAACGAACTTAGCGGAGAGCAAAACGTTGGAAACATTTGAAACGGACTAAATCCTAAGAGATCCGGCACACGGCACTCGACTCTCCAAATTGCGTAAATGGCCATTTTCCACTTTGATGTAAGCGGATTTTCCGTAGAGACCCTACAAGGCCTTCTAGGAGTTCCGATTCGAGGATGAGCAAAATTACTTTGTCCCAGGATCCGGTAAGCTCTCTGCAGTCGAGTCGCATTGACTCGAGTCAGTGTCGCCAACCTTGGTGAGACGCGAGTCTCGACTCAAATCCAAAGTCCAATGCGAGGGTGTCGAATCCTTTTAAGCACGGCCGAAGGATTCGGCTCTATATAAGATGTGGTTTAGCACCCTTGGCTTTGCTGCCCTTGTCCCCCGGTGTAAAACTAAGACGATTTCAGCCTGGAGAAAATTCCCAAGTCCCATGGGTTCTTGGGGGAAGGAGAGGGGGTGTCCCGTGGTCGATCAAACAGTCGGTGGAGATCTCTCCGAAGAAATTACACTGGGGATGCTGCAAGGGTGGGTTTCTTAATGAGAAAAAAAAAACTATTAACGAAAAGTCCGACTGATCTCATGTCCGATGAAATTAAGTGTCGACACCTATGAGACAAAAAAAAGACAAACTATGATGCATGGACCTAATTTTTATTTCGACTTTTTCTAACACCCTTCTGGGAGATACTCATAATCTTCATATCTCTCTCTCTCTATCTCTCTCTCTCTCTCTCTCTCTCTCTCTGGTGAGTTTACTACAGGAGGAGCAGCTTGTTCAGTCGCAAAAATCTCCCCAAGGAACGGCCACGTTTTTCGCCATAAATAATATAAGGTCCAAGAGGCGTAGCTGCGTTGGGCCTCGGCCGAGCAAACACGTCAGGACAATCGTAACTCCTTTAACTCAACGATTTACGAGCACGAGACGAAAATATGTCAGCGTGGTCCGCTGACCGGAAAATACGTGAAAGCCCAAAGTGTTGCAACTTCGAAAAGTTTTATCCCGCAAGGGATGCTTGACGTTGACCCACTCTTATTCCTTGCGAAATAAACGGCATCGGGGAAAAAAAAAAAAGAAAAACTTCCCTTTGTCTCCCTTCTTTCCGTTCTATCTGCCACTTCCGCTTTCCTCGTGTTCTTCGCCAATTCCTGTTGACAGTAGTGGTAGTCGAGCAAGTATACACATACTTCGCTTTGACATGGAAAGTCTGAATCAATAATCTCATGGTCGGAACTTGCAAAACGGAAAATTGAAAAAAAAAAGTCCAAAAAGACGCGGCTAAGCGTGAAAAAACAGGATACGAGCAGAATACGGATAAAGAATACAGAGAATTCCAGAAAGAAGGGATGAAAGGTACCGAAACTGTGGAACTTTTTATTCGCAAAAATTTCACTCCAATCTTCTATTCGGTAGAAGAAGAAAAAATTTAGACGAATTACGCGCGAGATGAGAGAGAGAGAGAGAGAGACGGAATATTTCCCCAAATAAAAGAACCCCTCGGCAAATATTCGAATCGTGTAACGTTTCACTGCATATTTTCAAGATCCCTATCGTCTTTCCTTTCCTTCTTTTAATTTCTTCTCTTTTCTCAACCGGATCGCGATCGTCGTATTAAAAATATTTACGAAAAAAAAAAAATTCCAAAATAACGTCACGACGCCGACGTCTGCTCGCACTATAGCACGCAGCACGGGTACTACAGTTTTCAAGTACGTAAGTTGCTACACGCTAGACCGAGTCTCTCGGGTATTACAAGATTTTTATTTTTAATCCCATTCCGTCTTACCGCTTCTAAGCGGCTTACTCTCGATTTCCGTAGCAAGGCGATTACATCTAATTGCGATTGAAGAGGGCAGGAGGTGAAGGAGAAAAAAAAGAACTTCTTATTCCTTCACCGAGTCACTCGGGCATGAAATTCGAAGGATCAGTCCCGACGTTTTTTCATTTCTCAATCGATCTCTGCTGTCGGTTGAATTCGCGACAGGATAATACGTCATTTCGCTAGTTTCATTATGCAGAAGTTGGCGTGAGACGTATCGCGTGTAAATCCAAAGACTCGCTTCAACGTCGTATTTAAGTACACGACGCGTTTACATGTTTTTGGGGCAACTACCCGAGTCCCTATGTTAAAGCAGAGAATCGCATTGCAAATTTCCTGTTATATTTGCACGCATGTTCTCCAACACGGCACATACGTGCTGTCTCATAGAAACGAGTACAGACATTGATGTATGATGCACGCAGTCCCCCCCTATGCCATCGTTGCATTTACTGGCTTCGTCGTTTGGCTGGATCCCCCTCCATGGCTATTAATTATGCAATGCAGAAGGGTTGTTCGTTCCGCACGTACTCAAATTATTGCAGACCCGGTATAGGTACGCTCGTCGGCGAAACTGAAATCACGCGGGTTACTTTTGCAAAATCCTCAACCGCAAATTCCACGAAAGCAGCGCGTTAACGTTGCTCCTTCTACCTCATTTTACGTGATCCATCATCCTTTCCAACTCCGCGAAGAATTTTCCCTAGTAAGTCCAAACAAGTTACTGTCAAGATTTGCGAGAAAAAAAAGGAAGAAAAAAAAACAAGACAGACAACAGATTTTAACAGACATGCCATAGTACAGGCAACGTCATAAAAATTCAGGAAGATTATACCAGCCTTCCGAAGTGTCGCAAAGTGGAGACAGTAACATTTGGTGGCAACTGTACGAGCATGGAATTACGCAATGGGTGTTTTGCATAGGGGGTATGTGTACGAGGAGGGGGCTGAGAGGACTTGCCAAATCGATAGTGCGAAACGCGAATATATACGCGTGGTGCACGTGCTGTCAAAACCCCTCTGCGATTTGCAACAGATAACAGCCAGTGCCGTCATCGGAGCAGCCCTCAGAGATTATAGGTGGATTTGGAATATACAAAAAAGAAAAAGAAAAATAGGGGGCGCTTTCAAAGCTTTCGACGCAGGATTCGTATTGTGCCCCCCCTCGTTCTACCGAAAGGAGATTCTTTGTAAATGAAAAAAAAAAAAAATTCAGCACCTACCTACCTCCCTGTTTGTAAATCAGTACGATGGATGCGAAGCACTGCGTTTGATCAGTAAATTCGAACTTGATTCGTACCGATATCGACGTCCACTCTCGATAGCCATGAATCAAGGTAATACCCAAAAGATGAAAGGGATGGACGTCAAAGGGCGCGAAAGGGATGGAAATATAAAAAAAATTAAAAACAATGAACCATAAGGAACGTGGTAATGCTGAGAGCATAGAAAAAGCAAATAACGTCGTGACGTAAATTTTCCGAGAATCTCCATGAGCTCCCTCGTGTTCTCTTGGGCAAGAGAAATTAAGATAACCCTTGTAACGAAAAGCAGCGGTGCGTCGCGTAATCAGAATTAGGGAGTAAGGAGCTCAAAATCTCTTTTTTAGATTTTAATATCGTGTGGCCCGCTCGGTTGCCAGCTCACTGACCTGTAAAGTATGCCGAGGGTCGCGAGACCGACGCCGGGCGTCGTCGCTTTCATTCCGCACCGATATGAAAATAAAATTCAAAGCGGTTTTGCACAGGTGCCCACCGGCGCACAACAGAACGCGTGGTTAATTAAAGAATTGAAATTAAAACCAGAACGAGGTACAACCAGGTACTATCTTCTCTCTCTCTCTCTCTCACACACACATTGTCCGAGTCCCTATAACACTCTCCTACAATCAATTCTTTATCTTCATACCTTCTCTCTCTGGCCAATTGCACTGTTGGTCTAATATGTAAAACCTGTCATGCGAAGCCCAGTAAAAAGTATAATAAAAATGTCCCGGAGCACGTGGACCGAGATATCCGTTATAAGCGTTTTATCTGTCCCACGGACCATTGGAGAAATCGGTACTAGTCGGACTATCGCGAGTCGTAACCTTAAAGCTAAGAAGAGGAAGAGTGGAGAGAGTGGGAGGAGAGATGGGTGAGACGGCCTCGTTAAAATTTGACGATAAGCCTCGGGCGATTCGCAGGTAACGACGGTTCGCGTCCAATTTTTAAACTTCCATCCAGTCGGCCCGCGACCCAGCAGCATTATACGTCATAACAATGGGGGAATCCCCCTTTTTACCAATGGTTATCGTACGACAACAGACAAATAAAATAACGAATGTTTTCATATTGCTAGAATTTTTCTTGATCCGCTCTTCGTCATAGTTTCTCTCATTGATTCTACTCTCTCTCTCTCTCTCTCTCTCTCTCTCTCTCTCTCTCTCTCTCTCTCTCTCTCTCTCTCTCTCTCTCTCT
>JARQTH010000487.1:252438-289792 GCA_030142595.1 Trachelus iudaicus | reverse complement strand
TCTCTCTCTCTCTCTCTCTCTCTCTCTCTCTCTCTCTCTCTCTCTCTCTCTCTCTCTCTCTCTCTCTCTTTCTCTTCCCTCTTTCTCCTACAAAGTGACCAGAAGGACGAGTAAATCTGCCGGAAGGAGAGACATTTCGCGTTCATTGTTGCGAGCTTAAAGTGACTGGACGATGAGTCGCTTCCGCTCGTTAGGTCCCATGCGTGTATATTAAGGGAGAGATATTATACAAGAGCGATTGAGATCAGGCCCTACTTGTGTATAACATGGTGTACGACGTGTCTTATATGGAGATAATCATATAGGCCTTTTCGAGTCCCGTTAACATCCGGGAACGGCAATTTTCGAGGAAATTTTAATTAAATGAGAACTCATCGAAGTTGAATAAATAATTTTGCAAGCATCCCTCCTCCATCTGGTGAGGAATCTTTCGAACTTCTTAGGTAACGTCAAAGTTCAATGCCGATTACGGTTAACGCATCCTACAGGGATTAGATGGTATTTCGAAGCTAGATGGCGCATCCACGTGAGATAGGACAGGAGGGGTAGTCGCTAAAAAAAAACAGTAAAAAAATTGTCCACGGGGTTACAACAGAGTTGCGCAATCCCTTCCAATCTTTCTCTGGTCTCCCCCTTTTCACGTTCTCCCTCGTCGGACAGAACGCGGGATAAAGAGAGATAAAAAAAAAAGAATCGCATCTCGTAATTTCTGCGGACATAAAAAAACGCTAACGAGCCCTCTATTTTCGGTGTCGCGTATTTTTCGAGTAGAGCCACCAAAAAAAAAATACATTCATCCAGATTCGCCCCCCTGGTTCGCAACTCTCTCGTGACTGTCGTCACGCTTCTTCCTTTTTTTTTCCCCACTCTCCTTCACTCTCCTCCTCCCACAGGCTTCGTCTCCCTTCGTTTCCTCGCCATTCTCATCGGGATCCCATTCTTCTTTCCTTTTCTCCACCTTCCTCCTCACATTCGCTTTATCTCTTTCTCGTTCCGCTTTGCATGGAAACACGTGGGCGGATAAGAGAGACCCGTTAAAATGGTCTTACGATTTCGCACACACGAGAGGCAAGCGGGCTTCCTCGATACGATATATAGTATCGCCTCGCGTGTCGTGACTGTATACCCCGTAGGCTTCCCGCTGCGAGAGAAACCCGCCCTTATAAATCAACCACGCACCGCTGAAGAGGTTAAGGATAGCCCCGACGGGGATGCCCGCAGAGTGCTAAAGGTTAAAACTACCGAATGTCGTAAGGGCGGGGGACCCACTGTCGCTCTATGAAAGTAGAACTTGACAATTTATGGTTTTATATAGGAAACCATAGAAGGATAGATGATACGCGGTAACTGTGAGAGAGAAAAAAAAATGTAACGCGAAAGGAACTGAGTCCAGTGAAAATGTGCAGGACGGATATATTATCCCTAGGTATCCCTAGGCCTCCCTGAGGTGCCTCAAGGAACGACGCGACAGCAGAGACCACAAGAATATTCCTGGCTTGCAGCAGCAGGATGGAAAAAGTTTCGAGACGCCGCGACGCACGGCGCCGTGTGACGTCAGGTGAAGCGATCCTTGGAAAGCGTGAATCAGAGTGGCACGTCTCGTCCTTGTACGTACGTCTGGCATCTCAACCTAGACGCTCAACAGGATCGGGGAAGAGGGGCAGGAGCCAAGTCTGACTCGCACGAGACACACACGTAAACTGCCGAAGGAACTCTGCCGAGTTTAGGCCGCGTGCCGCTGTGTTCCCTAGTGACTTTTACTACTGTGTACAATTCGCAGTAGAAATTCCCTAGGGGCGTAAAAGCTTTGCGAAACAATGGACACCTTGTTACCTATCTTGCCTGTCGTTGCCCCTCGTCCTGCTACGTTCTCTATCTCCTAAACGTTCCAGTCGGCCGACTACCTGTACATCCGGAGCACGTCTCGGATAACGGCGGGACTCCCGAGTCTTGAGACTTTGCCAATAGTTCAGACTGCCGAGGAAGTTTCTTGTCAAGCGGGAAGACAGCGTTATTGAAGACGCGAGATTCCAGACACCATTATCGTTAATTCATCATTGAACTCGGTGCCTCGTAGTTATCAAGTCTGATAGATATACATAGTGGATGCTGGAGGTTGATTAGATCGAGGATCACGATACTTTGAGAGGGATGATTTTGCTGCAAGACTACGGCATCGGGATATGTTCTTTAGTTGGTGGGTGGGCAGGGGGGTAAAATCGAGAATAGTGTGCTGGCCAGGAATTGAAGTACCACGTAGACCACCCACTGGTGGGGGAGGGTTGAGAAATCCCATAAATAGATTCTCCTTTGGATAACGATCTGCCCAGACGACAGCAGAGATAAAGGGATGCTCACCCGGGGAGAGACATTTTCATATCAATTTTTTTTTCTTTTTTTCTTTTTTCATGAATTTATTCTGCCGATATTGGCTCCATAAAGTATTTACTTTGTCTGGAAATTTTCTGACAAGTATTTCAGCTCCGCCAAGTCCATCTCTATCTCGTTTCTATATATATATATATATATATACACACACAGTCCTCCCTCTATTCCGGAGCATCTTGTCTCAAGATGATGTTATTCCGTCTCGCTACTCGCTACATCTCCAGAGCTAACTTATCCCACGTGAGCGAACCGCCCTTACCACTCTTCTCAAACTACCCTTGACACTTTATAATTCCACTGAAGTTCTTGTGCTTTCTATGTATACGCTATCCGACTACCCGACTATCCATTCTATACCTTATCGAGCTTATCAAAGGATATCAAAGGGAATTGACTCCGCGATTCATTCGGCGGGCAATATCCCACTACTTTTACTCCCGGCGTATATTTCCCATGGTCTTGCGATCTTTCTACGACTCGTACAAAGTTAGCTAAACGAGGGATGCGGCGCTCGTGCAATTTCATCCAGGGGCGTAACGGGTTGTAAAGGGAAGCAGGGAGGAAGGAAGAACGAAACGGAGAAAGGGTAAGGTATACCAGGACACGAAAAAGGTTGGAAGGAAGGTGAGTTTGGAAGGAGAAGGTCGTTGTCGCCAGGGCTGAAACGACTTAGGCTAATGCCGTAAAGCACGTGAGCGTGTTACAATGAGCGTGTTATTGTACGGCTTACGAGGTTGCGCCTACACGTGTGTCAGAGAGCGAGTCTCTATCTTCGTAGGGAGAGTGGCTGTTAGCTAAATTAGACGACGGACCGAGAAGATAAGGAGTAAGAGATGAAAGCGGAAGGTCGACGTTTCAGTAGGAAAATCCGAACGAATTGTGCTTCGAATAAATTTGTCGGATGAGAAAGAATAAACGCTCTTCTAATTCCTCTGTGGAAATACGCGGAGTGGCAAACATAGATTTTGATTAAACGTTCACCAGATGCTGGGGGGCGAAGGAGGCTGGATAGAGAAGACGACGATGCTGGTAGTCATAATCGGGCCTTATGGGGAATCGAATTCTTTTTGCTAAATCAAGACAAGCAGTGGTGGCTGAGGGGAAAGCAAGTAAATGGAAGGGATGGGAAGGGAGGGGGGTGACGGTGTGGGGGGAAAACTAAACGTTCCACGCAGGAAAACCGAGCACGGACACACGAGAGCTTTCGAGGAAATTGTGGGAAAGCTTCGAGAATTCACAAACACGGTCGCCCGCTTACGGCTCGAGCAATCGTCCTAATTGCACGGTTGGTACTCAAATTGGGAGTTAATCATTTTGAACGTGAACGTGTCTTGGGGGGTGGCCAACGGAGAATTGGGGTGAATTCACTTGGACTAATTTACGTAGAGTTAAGTAAAATTCTCCTGGAACAAGTCAATTGTTATGTATCTATATTTTATTTATTTTGAAAATTCTTTGACAACACATCGAGATAAATTGAACCGCGTTCCACGGGGGGGATGGGAAAGCTGATCTTGAGACTTAAAAAAATTTTAATGTAATTTGAAAAAGGAAATAAACGTGATAAAGCGAAGGTTCGACCACCTCGGTGCGCAGGTGGCTGCTCTTAGGTGGCTAATAGCTCCGCTGGGAGATTTCATTAAATTCCGTGGAGAATTATGAATAACGACGTTGGGAAGTCGCGTGCAACGCGATAACGTACAGAGGCGTTGAAACGCGATCAACTTTTCATCTCCCCGCAACGGCGGAGTCTAGCGAAAACTATTTAATTACTTGTTTAAGATAAAGCTCCAGCATCTTACGCGAAGAAAAAGAGAACAAAAAATCAGAAAACTTATTAAATGCGCATTCGAGTTACGGCAACTTGGTCCATAGGGATGTTCGATGTAAGAATCTTTTTTTTTACCCTTAAATTTTCTTCCCATTCCCCCTTCTCTTTTTTCCGTATACTTTCATCGCTTTCGCCTCCCTCTGTTCGCAACTTCGGTACGCCTGCGCGAGAGCAGCTTTATTCATCTTCGAGAAAATCGTCGAAAGGCAGCCGTATGTCGAATCAAAAAAAAAAAAAATTGTCAAAGAAGAGAATTTCACCCTCGAATATCAAACCTCCCGACCATCTTCGTCGTCGCCGTCGTCGTTGACGTTCAGCCCCCGTGAAATCGCGAAGATGCGTTTCATCATCTCAATCTTCATAAGTAGAAAATGCCGGCTTCGTATATAAATAAGTAATACAGCCCAGTGGGTGGTATATCGGTAGAGGGAGGATCCGATGCGACGCGAGGGGTTGATACGGCATAAGTCATCTGGGAATCCCATTTTTATTAATCCACCACACATTCACAGCCTCTTTGCTCGTACATCAGGAGATCATCCCCTAAAATTCCTTCGAACGAGGAAACAGGTATTAAATGATCACGAAACACTGAAAGTGGCTCGATAAAGCTTTCGTATGAGATTCCCATATTAATTTTCGCAGTAACCAAGCACGTGCGTCCCTGGCGATTACGAATATGTTTTATGAGCGAGAATAATGCAGAAGCTGCCGGATATGCAGGAACACGAAGGTGAAAATTACATATGCATCCAGATACAGTCTGATATACACGTAGGTACACGGGGTGGCATACGCGATATAACCAGTGTTACGTATGTACCAAGCATAACTACGTGGGGGCGTCGTGTAAAGGATGAATTTGAAACGCGTAAACGGCAGCAACTTTAGACAAAGACAAGAATGATATCTCATCTAGCACAGTTGTATCTTAATAATGCATTAATTATACGAGGACTTAATGAATCTCGAAACACTGTACTCTTTAGGCTAAGGGGCGGTACGCAGAGGCCTTGGTATTAAATCGTACCTAAGCCAAGATCTAAGTGACAATTAATTTATTCGAAACTACCTGCGCATTAGGAAGAGGCAAGAGCACCAGAAGCACCAGAAGCACCAGAAGCACCAGAAGCACCAGAAACAGTGGGTTTTCAAGCCCCAACGTTGAAGCGTGGGTTCGCAAGAGCAAGCCAAGGGCTCTTTGGTTAAGAAGCTTTGCCTGCACTTAACGTTGATATTTTATTAATTATAATCCACCCCGCGCTATCACCTCGGGCGAGCTACTGTCTCTCTCTCTCTCTTTCACCCCTCCTGCACCTTTTGCTGGTACTGCCTACAAGCCCCTGTGACTCGGTTGGCTGTGCCAAAATTCCCCAGGCTCTCGAGATCTATGTTTCTGCGATACCAAGGATTCGCAGTTTCGCAACTCGTGTTTTCTTTTTGTCTTCGCACCAAGAGAAACATGAAAGAAAGATTAGAGCGAAATTTTACCATGCGTCACCACGTATGATGGTGGCTTCTGAAATTTGAACTTTGGCGACAAAAAAAAATGTAAGCAAAAAATCCTTCGTCCCCTTCCGAGCACGTTGGACTTCAATATCGCTAAGCGAAATAGGAATGTGGGTTAACGAGATTCACGTTCAGGTGCCCAAACACAGTTGGCAATTTCCTCGAGAGATCGATTCGTGATTACCGGCACGGGGGTTGGGTGTGTCCCTGACGGAAGTGACGTCACCGCGCCCCATGGCTGCCAAAGCTCCGCTACCCAACTACTATCAAGCTACGGAGCACATTTCCTATCCGTTTCCGTTCAGCTCGCCGGAGCTCGCCACCTTCTCTTCCTCCACGACGCTCTGATTTTATCAACTAATTTTTATTTTACCCTCTCATGACGTATCTGACACGAGATCAGTTTGAGATTTAGCCGAAAACTTGACCGACGCTGTTCAGCCTATATCCGCCCTTCGCAAAGGCTCCTGGCTTGCCCTTCTCTCTCTCTCTCTCTCTCTCTCTCTCTCTCTCTCTCTCTCTCTCTCTCTCTCTCTCTCTCTCTCTCTCTCTCTCTTCCTCCTATCCCTTCGCGTTACATTCTTTATCCGTTCTCCGGTTTCCAGTCTGACCCCGCTTATCTATAATTTGTACTTTCGTACCAAGGGTTCAGATAAAACCGTGATAAGCACCGTAATGGTTCGCTTGCCTTTCGACATATGCAGGACCGGCCTTCGTTTCCGGTCAGAATGAAGGAGACAGTGGAATCTGATAAAAGTACTCTATGGACCGTACCACCTTGAAGCTCACGCGCGTTCGCGAATACCAGAACAACAAAGAATTCAAGTTACGTAAATATACAATCGAATGTGCTTTCGCTGCGCGATATATTCGCAGTAACGTGCGAATGCGAATGCCGACGCGAACGCGAACCGTCCTTTCCTTCGTTAATTGAGGATTGTTAATTAAAGAGACGTGCGCTGGCATGCGCTCTCCTTCACCGAGCAAATTACGTGACTATGCTGATTCGTCTATTCAACCTTCGTGTTATCTCACTTTATAATGCGTCCGGCATCAATTTGCGCAAATCAATTTGCAATGCATACGAGCGGCAAGGTTCTCGCGATATGGATGCTTAGAGCTACCTAGCTACTTGCCGAGTTTACATAAAGGCTAATGCACTGTAATCTCCACTCTTGTACACAGGATAGATATACATACGTTAGGTACGTACGTGCGTGATACGTGCTCTCAATGCCATTCACGGCACGTATTATGCACCTATTGCCTTGTGCACTGCACTCCCACTGCAATCCGTTGCGATGCACTCCCGTGAACCTACGTTCTTTGCTTAGCAACGCGAAAGCCTTGTTTGTCCACGGTCAGTTCGAATTTTTTTTTTTTTTTTTTTTTTTTTTTTTTTCAATACTCAGTTCTCGATCGCGCACAGCCTGTTGTCCTTGTAAAGTATTTATAACGAGAAAATGACATCCGCTCATTAGCGAAACGCGGTAATCAAGTTTAGTCATTATTCCGAAGGATTGAAGCGGAGAATTGATTGGTGGGCGAGTAGGGGGTGGGGGGAGGGGGGGGGGAGGTATAAAGGGATGGATAAAAAAGAAATACAATAGCAGTAGGTACTCGAAGCATTCGAGGATTCTCAAAATGTATTCCCCCTCTTCGAGATAAGAAAGCAACTCGAGCACTTATAATTGCTATCCTTAATCCACCCTTAAATATTTTTAATCTCCGATACCGTGAATGCCTTCCAATCTTCTCGGAGGAAATACGAGGTCCGATGGGGGTTGGTTCTGGGTGGCACGCTCCTACTCTCGTCCTGTCACGGGGTGGGCTGGTTCCGGACTCCCCTGTTGACTTTTTCATTATTTCTCATTACGCGACCTTCTCTAATTCTTCGGAAACCCAATATTCGAGATATCATTTGAGTAATGCGACTTAATAACCGGCTCTCTCTCTCTCTCTCTCTCTCTCGCCCGCCCTCTAAATACTCCGAATTTTGCCGGGGTTGACAATGAAGTCAAATTATTCTTATTAACCCACGAAAGGTCGGAGCGAAATTTTATTGAAAAATAAAAACTTTTCCACCGCCCAACCTAACTCGAGAGGCAGCTTCGTACTCGCAAAGGACTTTAGCGAATATCGCGATTCGGCAAGTTTCGGGGATTGAACCGGGTCCACAGAATGGAATTCTATAAAGCCCATATTCCTGAATCCCACCCTAAACTCCTGGCAATCCCTTGAAAAAAAAAAAGGAATGACATAAAACGCCATGAAAAGTTTGAATTTCGATACTACTATCCTCTTACACACTATATATATATATATATAGGCACCTGTATGGGTAATACAGCTATTCCTGCGAAATCCATCGGAAACAAAGGAATCGGCATAAGCGAGTGAAAGGAGAAGAAAAAAAAAAGAGATCAGACACCTCGGGAAGCGATTTCGAATTTCAAAAGGCAGATACACCAGTAACCCGAAGGAATAATGCAAACCCATAAAGGGGAAAGACTGCGGACCCAGAGCAGATGTCGTCTGCGGATTACTATTAAGATACATCTTCCTCGTGTTATTCAGCTGCCTTATTTATTCTTATTTATGCCATCCATCTCTCGACAGATAAGTCCGAGTTAAATATTCATTCGGCGAAGAAGGATTCGAGTCTATCGGTTCGGTATCTATATGGTTTGGTATCTATACTCGTAAGAGAAGAAGAGATTTGTCGCGGGGCTTAGCAGGATTAAGCGAAAGGAACTCCTGCTATACAACTGTTGCTACCGGTTAAACTGGCAGTGCCGCCACTACTCTAGAAAAATAAAAGGTTATACTCACCCGGTGATCCTTCCTCTCGCAATCAAGAATAAATCTCTCTCCTCGTCGGCTGCTCCATTTTCGCTTTCTCTCTTTTATCACTTCTTTTCCCCCTGATCTTGTACTTTACGTAGCTTCATCCCTTACTTTATATCTCTTACCCCGGTTACGGCCCTTTAACCCTCGTCCCGAACTCTGCAGACTATCGACTATAGGAAATACCTGGTGCAACTTATTAAATCCCTACGGATGAAGTACGCAAACTTGCAAAATGCATCGGTCCATAGAAAATTGGATGCTGCATCGGAGCTTTAATTAAATAATTAAACTCCGTCGAAGGTGCAGCGTTCTTTAGTTATTTGGTGAAAATTTAAAAAGAAAAAGTCGACTGTCGAAACTTTTCCTAACGCGCGTCGGCGCTTGGGCCTCAGCCACAAACGGAAGGTGTTCTAGCGCCTAGAGGAGAATTACTACTGGGAAGATAAAAAAAGGCAGGGACGGCGGGTAGAGCCTGGTATTAATTAAACGCGAGGAGAGTGTGGGAGCACTCTGAAAAAGCGTATAACTTTTTAAATTAAAAGCGTATGATATTGTTTCGTAGGAGCGAGACGAGCTAAGGAGACCCCCCCCTGGCAATTTTTATTATTGTCATTAGCCTGGTAATTGGCGTCCCGGCGCCGTGGCGTCCCGCGCTCGCTTGTTTATCGGCGTAAATTGCAATCTTAAAAGTTTATCGGCTCGGAGACGCTGCGGTGACTTTCAGAATAGACGAAGCGAAATGGGCAGCAATTGACAGAGGACGAACGAAAGATTTAACGAGGGTGGGCTTGTGTGTGGTACCTTTAATTTTCTCCTGTTCCTATACAAAATAAATTCATTTTACTCAAAAATCTTGCGACGTTATGAGAAAGCCATACTATTGGTGCGTCTAAGGACAGCCTTAGAATTCCATATAAGAATTGATACGTCGGTGCCCTCCTGAGAATCATCAAAATAATATGAGCGCCACTAGCCACGGCCCTGACACACGGCGCTCGTATTATTGCCCACATAAAAGCCAATATCGAGCCTCTTGAAATGAAACGGCGGCCATTATTTAACTTGCCGCTTCTAGACACTCGAGAACGAGTAATCCACCTCCGGGCACCTCCGGGCACCTCCGGCACATTTCGTTCTTTCCCTTTTTTCTCATCTAGGAATTTCGAAGGGGGCCTCCCCCACGCGACACGTATTAAATTACCAAATGACACATATATAGTGTACTGTTAAGAGTGACACATTCCACGTGCAGCCACCTTCGAACTTGTCATAGGTGAGAAGAGTCTTGCGGTTAACAAGAGAGGCGTCGTTTGTCGTGAAAAAAAAAAAATTCTAAGCGTTCCCGTCGCGACGTGCCAGGGTGCAAAGACATCATAAATACCGGTGCCAGACTGCCGTTGTGGAAGAGGGTGCTTTTCCCGTAAACCTTCGGCATTACCATAACGGCCACGTCCTGCCCTTTTAGCTCAAGAATAATAGATATCCGCGGCGCGGCCCAAGCGAGAAGAGGATCTGACCATTAAATTATCCATAATTCTATTCCTCGTTCCGCTCTGGTAAGCGCGAAGGCGTCGCGACGTCGGGCGTCCCGATAGCGATACCGGCATAGCAGTTGAACCTTCCGTATAGAAAAATACAGAGAGCAGATTATCCGGAATAATACTTTCATGAGATATCAAAACACTTTAAGGATACACCGGGCAGCTGATCTTGTCCATCGGCGCAGCATCACTGATGCCGATCCTTCAAAGTATTTTTATCCACGGACCAGTCCTAAAATTAACTAAAGGCAGTTGGACGTTTTGCGGGTTGCGGTTGGGCACGTATCCAGGGATGATATCTCTGTCAAATTAAAAAACAAGGGATGCTGCGACACCATAACGGAAACGAACAGCCTAATTTGTTTGAAAAACCAGTTTTAGGATGAAAGAAACCGCGGAGTGAAAAGAGGAAAAAAAATTGAAGTTTATCAGGCCGTTTCTATCTTCCTTAGTCCGATCTTATTCTCGTCCTTTACGCTGGACCGGAACAACAGCCGGCAGCCCCACGTAAACGGGACCATAAAGCAAAGATACTACGGTCGCGTTAAGTTTAGTGCGAAGCGACGTAACGAGACGTAAAAGCGATCTGAAAGAAGAAGCTCAGAATCTAACCATTATGCGATCGACGTTATTTCTCCATCTATTCGAAGAATCCCAGTGGGGAATTCGTTTCTTTATTCCCCGGGCAAGATGATCCAGCATCGATTAGTCTCTCACGATCGCGTTTCCTCCGTCGTGATTTATCGCCGTCCGTGACTTTAAACGAGTCTTCGTTACTGTATATGATCGATACGCGAAGTCCTGCGGATAAACTATGCTGCCAATTAGCCGGGAGTATAGACGGCATTTGACGCGTGGATTCGATAACACGGTAACATGCGAGTCGTTCCAGGACAACGACATTAAATCATACTGATGCTGTCGAGTGTATATATATATATATATATATATATATATATATATACACGTATCAATATACAACTTATATCCATTGACATAGACAGTCATATATCGGTATATATTCGTTTTCCAAGAAAATCAATGTATTCTCAGAAATGGAATATTTCACGGAATCCTCGACATACCCTACTGAAACGTCCAACCTAATTACTTTGTCTTGGCCAAGACGGAGCTACTATAGAAATGCCATATGCGATTGTAAGTCCCAAGGGTTTCTTTTGTGTTTTTGGGTTAAAAATTATTCATTTTGAAATTCATCCCCTCTTCTCCGGTAACAAGAATAATTTTCATCCACGTGTTACAACTGTTTACCTTTCCGCACGAGGAATTTCTGGTTGATACGTCGTTATAACCCGATATTAACAATCACGCAACCCCCAAAGAACTTGGGGAACTTGTATAGGGAGGGAGGATAGAACTCCTATATATAGGGTGTGCAAATAACACGGGAACGCGTTTCCTGGCTTTACTCAACCGTGATTTCTTAGGCAATGTGTGGCGTAGCTACTAGCTACCCTTTACTACTGGCATGTGTAATCAGGAATATATGTATATACCAATATGCGTAGGCAGAAACGTTAGAAACCCAGGAGGAAGCGTAATGGAGAGTCGCCGACTGCGCTAGGGAATTACTCGTGTCTTGACTGATTAAGATCCTTTCTGTCCAATCCCGAAGTCGCTCCCCGAGTCCCGACTCGTGGTACCTTTGAAAACACGTGCGTTCCGATCGTTCGGGATCGAGTGTTAAATTCTTCGCTATGTTCCAGTTTACACCGCGTAGATGGTAAATGGGAGAGACGCGAATGGCAAGGATAACGGAACGTTTAACGGGGACGAAGGATTTCGATTGGAAATCTAGTGAAAATAATTTTGGGATTCTAATGGTTCCCGAAGAGAAGTAATATCCTATTCGGGACTAATCAGAGCAGACGAATTATTCCGGATCGTTGGACAGACTCTGTCCGAAAATCCCTAGGGATGAACCAAGAGCCACCCGAGTACTGGTCGACGGTGTAAAAATGGTTCCTTATTCCGATTAGCGGAAAACGAACCGCCAGGCATCTCGCCCTGAGGTTCCCTCGCTCGTAGGAATTTTGGAAAAGGGAAATGGGCCAAAGTCAAACCCTTTAGCTTGTAATTTAGGTCTCGGCTCTTCGCATGCTAATACGTCCACGGAGTGGGATCCCTCTCTCTTGGAGTAACCTAGACCGCTCTCGAAATCCCCATATGAATGAGGAAAGGGTTCTCGTTTTGAGGGGATGATAAATACCGGCATCAGCCAAGACCGTGGGTACCATATTATTCCGTAGGGCCGGGGCACGAAGGGCTCTCTCACCGACGGAAAATTAAATCCGACGAATTACAAGCCGATTTGCCACAATTAAAATATTTTCGAGGAAAACCATGCGAGAAACCAGCACGAATGGATTAACGTAAGAGCCTGTGAGTAAAACAGCTGTTGGTTGCGCGATACGTAACGACAGCGTTATATTGGAAGACTGAGAACATATGTTTAAAAAAACAAAAAAAAAAACGTAATCGATAATTTTATGATCGTACCGTACGAAGGACAGAGGTGATCTTTGTAAATAAAAATAATTTATACCATTCAAATGTAATTATTTTTATTCCGGTAAAAATGACGTGATTCCGCACTCTACCGAGCGTAACGAAGTAATGCTCTTACCGCAGGCCTGAATGCGTGTACGCGATGCACGATTCAGCGCGCAGCTAGGTTATCGCGCAAGGGGACCCATTTATTCGCCTGTTTCCAACCTCCGATAACGATAGGAATTCTATACGCCTACCAGACCGGATACGAGCCTTCATATCTCGAACCATGCGGTTTCAAGACCTCCCTTGCTCTCTCCGCACAGCTGTCTATAATTAGACCGGAATAACAAGAAGTCCCTCGAATCGGCAGGATAAGCATAGAGACGTAAAAACAAAAGAAATAAAATGCAACGAGAAAAGGCCACAATAGGTAAGCAAAAGGTCGAACGAATTCGGCAAATCGGGATAGTAACTTTTTCGAATTTCCTAATAAGAATAAATTTCACTCGGAACGAGGCGAAAGTATCAGAGCACAATTTCACCGCTGTGAAATTCTTTCTACGCACAGTATACCAGTGCCCTGTACTCTTATCGCAATCGGTCGTCCAGGAATTTAATCAAAGAACCCAGAGGAGCTGATATCCACCTACGTTCTCCGTCTCTTTAAAACCCAATGACCATCGAATACCTGGCAGCCGTCTATGATATTGGTATTCCGCGCATAGCGATGTCAATGGCACTATTGTCCGCCTGACGATGTATGCAAAGTCGAGAGAGTTGGCACGCATGCCGATTCTTTGACCCCGCGCTGGCACAAGTTGGCAGCCTTGCATTTCTTAAACGCCCCATCGAACGCGAGATACCCTGGTCTATTTTTACACCAAATCCAAAGAAACGCTGTGTTACACGGCTTAATTGCACGTGCAGTAGAACGATGCATTTCTGCGCCATCTAAATACCCCTCAGCTTCCACTGATCTCCTCTTGACAAAATGGTCCATTCTCAGAGAGATCCGAAGAAGACAAAAATTCGAAAAAAAAAAAAAAATTGTTCACCGCATAGCAAACACAGCGAACTAACTGTAAATCGAAGATCTCATTATCGGTACAGGAAAGAGGCATATGTATAATTTTATTAGCACGTATCATAAATCTGCTAATTATCAGAAATAGCGTTAAGGTTAACGATTCGATCGTTCGCTCTCCCGTATGGACGTGACTGTATCCATTACGCATACCTATGGCCTTTACGTATACACGCGTATACATATATCGCAACCGTGAAGACAGCCAGTCAGGCAACAGAGAGCGAAGCCATTTCGTCCTGTAATAGCCGAATGAGAAAAGGTATTGTTCTTGCAATAATTGGCCCCTCGTGAGTTATGACTTATGACACAGGGACGTCGTAAAGAGCGCGAGTGCCTTTAATGATTGTCTGCCAGTGTTCGCCATGGCTTATGACCCCTTCTGGAAATGTCGAGTCTGCCATCCGATCTTAATCTCTTTCAATTTTACCCTCTTTTTTTGTTTCCTTTCTACCGACTGTTTACTTCGCTTATAATTTTTTTTTTTTTTTTTTTTTTTTTTTTTTAATACTAACCACCATATATGCTTTCACGTTTATTGTTCGCGTGGCATTTCACCGAATGAGACAGTTTCGTACGCCATTAACGGCCGGTCTAATCCAATCCGAAGTTTGTCTATATCCATACCTGATCTCTATAGCCGTATGGATTAATTAAGATATAAGAAGTGACTAGCGGCAGTATCAAGTTGAGTCCCTAAGCTTCTAAACGTACCTGATACTCCGGCCCATTAGCAATATACCGGCTGTATAAATTAGGTGGCTCCGATATATAAGGATCTAGAACCGTTGCTCAGCCGTGTTACTCTCGTCCTGTACTAACTGCGTTCATTCGAGCTGTTCAATTAAGGGGATAGATAGATAAATGATCGAATAAATAAAACGATCTGCAACAATGTCAGCCGCGCTGCAAATCGAGAGCGAAGCTGCACGAGAAGTGTTTGCCCACGCTTTGCCTTGCATATTACACGTTACTTTATGTATTGCCATTCCACGGCTCAGGAGCAGAAATCCGTGTGTATATATATATATATATATATATATATATATTTGCCGGTACAGTAAGACCATAGGAATTACGTACCAGTAATGCATGCTCTTCCACAAAGCGCAATCTCAATCTGCAGTCGCGACTGCATAACAGATGCTTGAGATACGGGAAGCATTAACGGCGCCTATTTTTAATATAAACTTGATAAATTAACAGGAGTTACGTGCATTGGTTGCACGAGGATAATCGCACGCGCCCATGTGAAAATTCTCGAGTCAGTCCCAGCGCAACCACGTTTTTGATTGTGGCATCGTTATCTCGTAGGATCGAACGTCGCACGCAGTTGGCTTGCGAAATTTATTTCGCAGCCGTCGATCCTGCCGATTAAATACTGTCGCCTTAGCTGCCAATTAATTGGCAACAAAGTCCTCTCGGTACGGATCGGTAACCCAGCATCCCGTGAATGAAATCTTGGGATTTTCGATGCGATTGAAAATTATTATACTGGATGCTGCGAATAGCCTATAGACAGATGGACCGATATGGATGAAAATAAAAAGAGAAACCAAACTATCCGTGGACCGGTTAACCATTTATGGCTGATGACTCTCGTTACTCGTTAAGCTTCGCTTCTCTAATGTCTACGACACGATCTTCCCCCATCCAGCATCGGCTCGACTGGAGAGATAAGAACGACTTCCTGATCTGGTTCGATCGTCTACCGATATACACGAGGAAACGAGGCGGCCACTTTTTCTCTGTCTTTGGCTGCGGCACGAGACGCATCGGATGCAGGGGAAATGAGGATTAAGGGGAAAGGAGATGAGAATAAGAGCAAAAAGGGGGAAGCTGAGAGCTACGGTGACTAAAAGAGAAGAGTCAGTCGGTCGACGAGTATGGCGTAAGTAAACCAGAATCCTTAGGGCACAGCACTGGAGCACCACACCCGGGACAAGTGACGGAGCAGGAGATAATTCTCCCGTTTGAGGAGCATCTACTTGCTGGACCCTCATCTTCCACGCAGCCTCATTCCGGAGAACAACTTGCCGTATCCAGGTGGTAGCAACGTTGAAAAAGTCGAGGGGGAGACCAGATCAACGAAGACTTACGACGTTGATCTTGTTACCTCCTTCTGTATCCTTATGTGTATACTATATATATGTATATATATATATTGGAACGATTGGAAACTGCAAGGAAGTCGTATAGTTTTGAAATCTCTTTTTGAAGAGTAATGGATCTCGTGTACACATCTATATATAAATATTATCTTCGATTCTCCTACCACGTTCCGGCCGGTTACGCAGAATTGCCATTGATAAAACAAGAGCAAATTCAAGCGTACAAAATTACCAGCATCGCAATGAAATCCTCCCTCTTTCCAATCTAGGGGCTTTGTATTGCGCTCTCCTTGTAGAAAAGCTCCGACGTAAAAGCATCGACTAGGAAAAGCACGGAATGGTAATGGAAACGTTTCCTTCCTCGGGAAACTCGTTTCGCCCATAGTCGTTCGACTCGAGAGTTACGTGGGAAAGTTTCTGTCTTCTACGTGGCATTAGGGACCGCAGGGAGTTTCCGGGGTTAGAAAAAAAAGAGGATAGAAAAGTAGGAAACTGTAGACGGGAGATGCTCGTGCGAACCAGAAGGATTCCCCGTTGCTCGTTGCGTCATAGGAAACGTGGGAATGATGAATCCTTTAAATTTTTATACTTCGCCGGTACCCCATACCCGCCCACGCGATACCACGTGGAAATTTATTATCAAAATCGTTAAAGCGAAGCTCGTATCCTATCGTGAACTAATTTGCTGCCACTTGAACCGTTGAACTTTCTATCGTTCAATTCTACGGGCCGCATAGTTTGCTGGTAACAGCATTCAAAGACTTATCTGACAACCGTAAAGGTGAGCTGTAAATTATACAAGACTAAAAGCGTGTCTTGTCCTGGTAACGCCGTACCATTACTACTGCCCGTACCGGTACGTACTGTTACCACTGCAGTCGGTACGACCGTACTAGACGCTGCTGTTGGTCTGCCCGGTAGACGACCAGTTGCCCGAAGACAATTTATACAATAATGAATATCATTGAGCGTCGATAATAATATTTGCTCGTTCGCTCTTTACGCTTATTACGTGCTACTCGATGCCGAGCCTTAAGAGGTCGGTACTTGCTGAAATGAGCATAGCCAACGTATCCAGAGGCTAATGGACCATTACGCAATGCGGAGAACGATTCGCGGGGGTCCGTGAGAGAACATAATTAGAAGGACCGCAGACCCATAGAAAATTATGTGAAACGCGTATGGTGTAATTACGTGAAACGAAACGAGTTTCTAGATAAAAAGAAAAGAGGGGGAAGGGACGATGGAAACAGACCCTCTTAGCGAAAGGCAGATACTCTTGGCCGAGGCAGCATCTTCTGCTAATGACGGCTTTTCTGCAAAATCCAAACCCGCTTTGGAATTTCTTGGAAAAAAAAGGTGAAATAAAAAAAAAACGATACTGTACCAAGGACCTTGAGAATTCACGGTCGACTTTTCTTTCCCTCGGGTGATTTGGGCCGAGGAAGGATACCGGAGGATCTTACGTACCGAGGAAAATGATGCAAGCAATAGTAAAAGGGGATAGGGAAAAAAGGCACTGACCATCCTCCGAGCACAGACTCCTCGTAAACCAGAGAAACCGCAAACTGTGCTGTCTTTGGGACCAACCCCCAAAACTAACCCAAGTCTATTACGTTTCCTGGCGAAGCGAACGGAGAGTGAGGAAAAATAAAGAGCTACAAAGGGGGACAGGGCTCACGGTTATGATTACGTCATCCTACCCTCTGTATGCCAGGAGATCGTGTTTTTATCGTATTGAGCTTCCAGGGTGAAGAACGAAAAGAGAGGCCAGTTAATAGGTTAGAATGAAAGGATTCGAATCGAGCAGAAACGATCCCTGGACCAATAGGATGCTGAGCTCAGGATCCTAAGGACCGGAGATAAAAGGAATCCTCGCGTGAATGTAGTCCTCGTGCAAATAGAACAACCCAATTCACTCCTAGGTACAATTGCGAGAAATTCCCATAGAACTGGATCTAAGAGGGATTCTGGGTTGTGTATAGAGTACTCGGAGCGCTCTCGTTGCGCGATGGTCCAGGAGGTGGGAAGCTGGGGATGAATTCGTGTTTTCTGAGATTTAGCTCACTGCCAAGTCATCGGCTCCTGTACCACGTGATCTTGGCACAATCGGTATCTGGTCTCGTGTTACAACTACACGGCCATGAGTGCCATGAAGAAGCAGGGACACGTGGAGCCTATTTGTAAAACGTCCCCGATGCGGTTCCAGTGCGGCGCCTGCGGCCATTCCGCAACTCGGCGCTATTAGGTTGCCAACACAGGGGGCTATAGGATATAGTCGACTCCTCGCCGTTCCTGGTGAGCACGATGCTTATGGTGCTCCATCTGTGCGACGAAGCGAACAATTTCCTGGGCTCAACCCGAGCAACAATGGATGACGGCCCGTCGAGCTTCGACGACAATGAGTGACATAATGAACTCGCGAACGTCACGGTCCGCGAATAATAACGAGGAAAGGTTCTCTTGGCTTCGTTAATTTCACTTTCGCGACTAGTTCACCCATTAAAATCATACGCACAGTAGTGTCAATCTGCGTCTCGATTATTTCGAAATTAGTCCTAAAGACTCCATTACGTATCCAGATACCAATTAAACACGCTTAGTTAATCGGACAAAGGTGCCTAACGATTTCTAGCGCCGAACTTCCGCCTACCAACCGGAGCAGGGGCGAATCAAAGACGGGGCCCTTGGAATTCTTCGCGAAGACCAAAGCCGAATCTACGAGCAGAGTCGCGCGGCGCTACAGGGAGGATACGTTAAGAGAGACAAGGACAGCGAGAACGGAAGAGAGAGAGAGAGAGAGAGAGAGAGAGAGAGAGAGAGAGAGAGAGAGAGAGAGAGGGAGATATGAACGACAGACTCGTTGAGAAATTGGCACTAATTGCGAGTATCCTCGAGGGTGGTTCAGAGCGAGTGAGGTATTCGGAAACTGGTTCTTAGGCGTTGGTGTACGCGAGTGCGCCGTAAATTGCACATTAGTAATCAATTACGGAGCAGCCGAGCCGAATGGATGAGAGCAAGAGGGACGAGCAGGAAGAAAGGAGGAGGAGATAGGTGAAGAAGAAGACGAGTAGAAGGAGACACAGGAAGAATGGGGGCACGAGGGGGTTAGGTTAGGTTGGGGGGGCGGGGGGAGGAGAAGGGCTAGTGCACGGTTTGAAGTGGCACTCCCTGTCTGCCAACCCACGCCACCTATCTTGCGGCCTGTCACATGATATTATTATGTGCACATGCCTATGTATCACCGACTACCTGACAGATCGTACCTACACACATGCAGCACGTACATAGCTGCACAATATGCTCGCGCATATAGCCGATGCTTAATAAAGGAGTACGTGCCGGTGAGCACTCGTACTCGAGGACACACGTGCCGACGAGGGCGAATCTGCGATTACTAAGAATTTTGTTTTGGCAATCGATAGCGATCGTTCTTACGTCCGATAATTAATAAAAATGATAATTCTCTTTAATTGACATATCATTTTTCATATACTCGTACGATAGGACATTGTGTGTATTTATTATCACGCACGATCGATTCTCCTACTGGCGACATTGTAACCGACGACGTCGAGTCACAGTAGACGCAGGTGCAGCAGCTGCATCTGATACCCGGTTATAGACTGACGCAACAATTACATAAATCCCGGGTACAAATAACCGAACGCAACTGCGCGATCCGCGGAGCCGCGTAATCTTTACGTCTAATCTCACGAAGTGCTCGTAAATCTTGGCACGATTAAAGAGATCATTTTGTAACACCCACGATCGCTCCTTATGTATAATGGGGATCGGTGCGCCCCGTTGCATCCTGGGAACGAAATTGGTTTGAAACAGAAATTTTATCGATTCGCGACACTTCCTTGAGAATATATTTTTTATTTTCTTTAAAAAAAAAAAAATGATAGATATTGCAGGCATCTGCGGCAGTCGGTACTCGGCTATGCGCGATTGCGTATTCAACGCGTCTAAATTCGGATGCATCCTCGATGCATGAAATTCCATGGAATTCCTAGTCCCTGTAGACTTTCCAACCGCCGACGCTACTTCACTGGGAATTCAGGATCTGAACTTACTGTAGTATAAAGTCAAACGATAAATGGCTCGGATATTTATAGTATAACGGGTGAACGCCTTGGCTGCAGAGGCTCGTGCAATTTCGATAGTGGAATATGCGAAGTCTCGCGAGATCTTCGATAACAAAAATAGATCGTTAGTTCGGCAGATTGACGACGATCGAATCACGTGCGTAAAGATCAGGCACGTGGAGAGGAGGATTTAGTCGCGAGACCAAATGAAATTCCAGAGCTCTTAAGCAGCAGATGGTAGCTTCGATTAATACCTCTGCACGGTGCCTTGTGTATCTTGAATTAGAAACGCATCGTGTGGATTATGATGCCATTTGCTCGTGGCACGAGGTATCGATACACCAGTCCCGTTACGCTACGTTATGTCGTCGTGCATTACATACGCCTGTGCACGTGTGCTCCAGAGGGGCGGTCCAATCCAAACATACCAATCATACTTGACAGCTGTCAGTATTACTAAGAAATAGTTATAAATAAAACAAACCGATAAAACCTGTCAAATAGTTGACAGATACATTTGAATCGAATCACCCTATATACCCGTAGAAGCATTATCGCCGAGGGTCATACATTATCCAGTATGCAACCCGGAGAGAATGCAACGGGATGGAGGCTTGCACTGGTCTTAGCTCCACAAAGCGAGCTGATTGCCTCGAGATGATTTACAGCATCCACTGACTATGGTAGTTGTGAGATGACGTCAAGATATCTCTCTAAGATCCTATTAATAAGCTACCACCTATTCCGATATCCTGATGAAAAGGAATGAAAATCGGAGGGTTCATCTTTGTGACTCCTGACTCGCTGGTCAGAGAGTACGCAAACACGTAATCGATAATCCGTGATGCTGTGAAATCGATAGAGATCGCACGCGAGATAAATTTAGATGACAAAGTGCGAGCTTCGTCGATCTGATCACCGTTAAGGAAGATGCTCGAAGAGATAATACATTATTTTTGTCAGATCGGAATAATGAAGATGACCTTAATGAAAATAGACCCTCCTCTCTCTTCCTATTCGGTCCAGCCAGCTCCAGCTCGCTCCGAACGCAATCTGGATTTATCTAGGCCCAACAATATGGTCCACCAAACTCTCTCATTACGGCCTTGTAATAACCAAGTCATCTCAGTCCCCAAGAGAGTAGATCTTACTGTTAGATATAATTTTTTTCCCGCTACTGGCACAGCATCCGCTGGACCAAACCGTACATGGCTCTTCCACGATCTCTCCCTTCATATATATATTTTTCTTATAGTCTCCTTCGGTTCATCCTTCTTCGTATCGGTTATCAGGTATCAGTTATCACGCATCTCACTCGTGGCGCAGCCACTGAAACAATGGCTCGAGCACGCCCCAACTTTTGATAAGATCTTGGGGATTAAGAGAGCACGGCCTCGGTCACGAATAAAAATCTCCACGAAGTTACCACCGAACGATTCTCTAGAGGGAAACTAGCCATAACAGACTATATACATATATACACAATATAGAAATAAAATGGAATAGGTTCCTCTTAATCCTATTGAAATCGAAATTGATCCTTTCTCGAAGCAACGTTAACACCCCAATTTCACTTTAATGATCGCAGTAGAAATTCCGATAGCTCTGACAATGCCATTTCTCTTATTGGCCAAAGACCCTCAATTACTTTACAGATTCTTCTCGGAGAACTCCAGCATCCCGAGTGCCGGCGGTGTTCTATCCAATGTAATTTCGAGGCGTGTAGCAGATTAGAGTTTCCCGGAGAATTCACGAGTATCTTACGAAGAAAAATAGCGAAGTAAAAGCGACAAAGTTAAATGGGAATTAAAGTGCAGCTTCTGCATTATCGGCCGACGGGACGTCGCCAAGATTTTCATAAGAAGTCGCATGGGTGGAAGAAAGGGACAAGAGATCGAAATGGCACTAAGTAGGTATATATTGGCTCACGCATGTATCTCTCTACCTTAAGCGTACACCGATAGGAAGGAGGTAGAATCTTGAGTAGGACTCCGAATTACAAGTCATGGATTTCGCAATGCGAATTCACAGCAGACTCGTTACAAGGTGTTAGTTATCTGGCCGTGGCAGAGTGGGCTGGGGTGACCCGAGCAACGAAGAAGACTGGTCCGCTGGATCTAAGGATGGAAGGATGGAAGGATGGAAGGAAGCAAGACGAAGGAGCCCCATTCGTGTAATCCCGGCGCTACCAGTAATTAGCGACATTTGCATATCTCGCGGACTGACAGAGGTGGAGACGCGATTTACATGCGAATGGCCCTACGGTCCCGCAAAAATGACGCTCTCCTCGTAAATACCAAGTGTTTACGGGCACCGGATTTCGCCTCCTCTCCTGCCGTAGGAGGTCTTTGTCGAGGACACGAGGCAAGAAGACGACCCACGAGTCCAAAATTCCGTGAATATAGACTCATTTGCCGAGGATGCTAATGCTCGGGAAAAATAATGACTTTTCGCCAGAGGAAAAGGGAGCCATGAAAATTTCCGCACCGCCTGTCATCCAGGATTATTATATACATATATACATCGGGCAAGGACTAAAATAAGGGACAGGAGAGTCTCCGGAACAAAGGACCTTGGCGCCTCCTTCGAATCTCAACGTAGGACGAAACTTCTTGGAACGGATTCACCCTCGAGCCCCAAAGGTCCTTCTCGTGGCTTTTTGGAGAAGGGTTGTTAGGGGGTTTATCCGTAGAAACGTGTTGGAGGAAGACGGTACCAACCGTAAAACTGCCCCACGGAAACAGCAGTCCGGTACAGACTGTACCGTAGCATTGCTTGTGAGATATCGGCAGTGCCAGTAAAATCTAGAAGGGTGGTAGCATTGAAGGAGGGTTCGGCAAGGGGGTGGATGGGGGAGAAGTAAGTAAGCCCTCGATATTTCGCTTCCCAATTAAGCCTGACGATAGTCGGCTCAGACAAGCAGTTCTGCATTTTAACTAGGAGCATGGGTAGAAGGGTTGGGACTCGCCGTCGGCGTCGGCGTCGGCGTCGGTCTCTGCTTCGAAGACTCGCTCGAAACGTATGGTCCATTATGCAAATTCTTAGAGAATTGCCGTTCGGGCGGTGGGATTCGCGGGAGCCAATACCACTTTGCGTGTAAAATCGCTCGAGCAATGCGATAGCCCTCTCTTCAGGGATACCGACGAAACCAAAATAATTCCTAAGAAGATACAGTAGGTACGCGATAACTTCTCAATGTACTTATTGTCTCGTTAAATCCCCATGGATACAATAGCCACGAAGGTTCCGAAAGTTCAGCCGGTGAACTTCTCGATTTCTGCGAGTGACGGAAGAAAAGTTGTCGAGAAAAGTTTTTGCTCAGGCGAAATCCTGAAAACGGAATTAATGAAACGAAATGGAAAAAGTATTAAAGGGACAATCAAGCTCGAAGGTCCAAACTCGAAGCTCGTGATAAACGGAAGCCTGAGGATCGTTCCACCCCACCCCTCTCGGCCACCCATCCAACTGGTCTGTTTATTCTCTATAATAGTGCCGTCTCCTTGTGCTCTTCACTGCTTTGCATAATTCCTACATAATTTCAACACTTTATCGTTCATTCGTATATTCTTAATGTCCCGGAAAGCGTCGAGGCTCGTCTCCAGCAGCGAAGGGTGGCCCCGTCCGACAATGCCTCGTTAGCCGTTAGCATCCCCTAACCAAGAACTACGATTAAGAGTTGCAAACCGTCTTGAAAATTAGCAAATGTTTCAACGGTCTTCACGGTCGGATGCGATTTGCGAATTTTCAAATTCCATGCAAAATTTCACTATGAACAATCGGACATTAATGGCAGGTTCCACTGCGCCCCGGTGAACGACGGGTGACACGTAGTACACACCGCGAACACGAGGAACCGTCAAACCCAATAAACGCTCAACAAAGATACAGGACGAACGGGAGATCACGAAGGATCGATTGCACCGTGATGGAGATCGCTTCGATTTGACAGGTTGAGGATAAAATTATAAATTTTTATTTCGCCCGTTGAAAAGCGAAAGTGATGACCAACCGAGTACATATAATCGTAAGAGGTAAACGCACGGAAGAGATATAAAGTATAGACGAACGCGAAATGACGTACGGTGGGTACGTGAAAGTGGATCCTGAGAGTTGAAAAGGAGACGGGCAAGTACTCGAAGTACTAGGATACGTGGCTGGTACTTTATTGCTAATAGGGTGTTGCCTCGGTTAATTCCCGAGCTGTAAGAGCCGACGTTGCAGAAGGAGTTCATAAAGTTTTGAGGGCGTGTTTAAATTTTATTACTTTCCCGATGAATTTGTATGGAAATTCGTGAGTCGCCGTATATATATATGCCAGGGCCATGAATTAACTCGGTTACGCCTAATGACTGTCTAGACTCGTAGCTCCGACGGTAGCTCCTAAGACTAGAGAGCAGCCATTTTCCAAAGTGCTAGGAGCATTAGGGACCTCGTGATAAAGTTAGCACGTTCGGTGAATTTCTTACCGCAAAACTTCGAGATCGATCAGATCGACCGCTTGGGAATTTTCAAAATAAATTTACTCCCACGCGCGGCAAGTTGCTTCGTGATTTTCCTGATACCGGATTAAAAAAAAAAATATTGCAAAAATTTCAAAACATCACGCGTCTCGAGGAGAAACGTTAACGAGGACGCTATCCGAAATCTCGTCGCCCTTCGGTAGGATTTAAGTAGCGGTACACTCGTTTAAATTATGAAATTACCAAGTCCGTATATAAGGCTGAGTGTAAGCTTCTTACGAGAGTTAACTAACCTCATAAAATTAGCGGGTAGGTGTAAACTTCCTTCTCGGCGAGCAACCCCTGCACCGTCTTTATACCCGACCCTTAGCTTCCCCGGCGTCGTAAAGTAAGGCGAGACAATACAAACTGAGCTTCAATGAAACTCAGCCCTCTGGCGGTATGATCCGAGCACGTAGTCAACCACCGAGGTTGGAATATCCAAACCGCACCGAAGGTTGCCGCTACAATGTCTAAAGTCCATCTTGGGCAAACGCGCGCAAGGCTTTATTTACAGTTTTAATCAAAATGAAGAAAATTGATCCTGAATCGTGACAGAAATTGCCTTTCGAATTTTCCCCCCGTACCTGCGAAACCCAAAATTTCTCTGGGATCCTCCAGCGACAGAGCAAAACCGCAGAGCCCGTGCTATCTCTGTAGGAATGAGAATGTACGCCGTAGCAACAACGCCCCCCTAAACCCAAAGACGACACCCAAAAGCATAACAAGCCGTTCTTTCTTCTTGGCAACGAAGAAACTTTCGGCCCTGTTACGGGCTATTCATACTTCAAGCCGGCTTCGCTTCGGCCAGACCGGGCTGCTCTCGTACGTGGACCTAAGTACCCGCGCAGCCACGCATAAATTAACCAAACTACATGTTTAAATGCAAAGCAAGTCTCGCGAATAAAAAAAGGGTATAAAGAGAAAAAAAAGATAAAAAATGAAGCTAACTTCGTACACCGTCCGTTTGCTCTAAATATGGATGGGAGGTCGCCTTCGTCTCTCCAGTTTGTAAATTCCCTAGACGTATGCCATCTATTCAGTATCTAGTTACTTTTACTTACGGTACAGCTATAAGGAGATTAGAAAACCAAATTCTTCAGACTATAAATATTACGATCGCGAGGCGCTGGACCGAGATGTCGAAGAGCACGAAGAAATCTTGTAATTCTTGTGAAATTCTAGGGAAAGGTGGTTGGCGGGGGGGCGGGGAAGTTGTGGAAGGGGGGTAACGAGCTCGACTATAAAATTGACTTATCCACGTTGTATCAAACTTCGTGGAGAAGATTTGCTTTTCACCCCTTGCGGCCCGACGCAATTCCCGGTGCCAAGGGGTTGGGAGAGGAGGGGGTAGGGCGAACAGGGGTTGCCCGAGTACGAAAGTACTGGGAGGGTAATGAAATTAATTGGTGGGATGTCGGAGGAGGTGCTTCTTAAATGGTGGCCCATCTGCATTTTAAATTCCTCGCGAGAAAGCGTCGAGGCGGAGCAGCGTCCCGGAGCGTCGTTTGCGACTGGCCTCTGCGGCCTCCGCACCAGCCCTCTAACCCTTTCGCATTTCTTTTATAATGTAGTCCAGCCTTGCGCGAAAGGGTAAAGAAGCAAGCCAGTACCACGAGACAAACGGTGCCGTTCGCCTTAAATGGAGAGGAAGAAAATTTATTGGAAATAACTCCGGGACGTCCTCTCAAATGAAACACGTGAACCGAACGACATTCTCGGAGATACGACTTCGAGTATCAAGGACAGATTTTATCTGCGATCACGGAGCAGATATGCCCGAAGCTCGGAAGAGGCGGGATTCGCAAGTACTGCGGCCAGATGTCGCATAAATTTGACGAAAATTATCCTCCTGAACTGAAGCTTCGCGACGCCACACCCAGCCATTGTTAACGAGAACACAATGTCACGCTGGATAATGCACAATGCACTTTTGTGCAGCAGCGAATATTAAAGCACTCTACGCGTAGCTACATCGACCACAATACGTAATGTAAGCGCGTTGTTGTCATATGTATTGCGAAAAATAAAAAGGAAAAAAATCGACTCACCTCGGTGCATCCGATGCATCCAAATGTATCTAATGCATCTATGCAAATTTGCATCAATGCATAATAACCCTAAATGCATCCTTCTATATTTAGCCTCGTCGTAATTCAATTTCGTTCCAATGGCAGAAAAGCAATCGCAAATGAAAAATGTATAAAACGTCAAAGGTTCGGCATTGAATAATTCCATATAAAGTTGCGGAAGCGAATGCAACTTCGAGCCGTCAGCAGGTCGTAGAAGACATAATGAGGAAGGCAGTAAGCGCAGGCCACAGCCGTCGATTTGAAATTTCTATCAGGAATTCGCGACGCGTTTGCTAGAAGACAAACCTGCCGATCGACGATATTCAATTTCCCGACAGGCAGCATCCACACGAGCGCGCCACTCGTCGCGTCTGCAGCTTCTCTATGGACGTCGGTGGACAACGGATCCAAACAGAGCGGTGAGCCGGCGCCTGAACATGACAGTATCTGCCGACGCCGACGCCGGGCGTCACGCATACACCCAACCCGAGCTAACCTACACGCGTGCACCCGGCGTCCATCGTGCCGGTTCACACTCAATCCCATTTTACCCCGTTCTACCCCTTTTCCGCCTTTCCCTCTCTCGTTTCCCCTCTCCAGCCCCCCCAATTCCCCTATTCCACCAATAGCACCAGGAAAACGTCCCAGTCGTGATAACGCTGTCTGCCTACCTATCCTTTCAGTGGGTATGCGAATTCAGCGTGCAACTCGCAGACAGGCCAGCCAGCAACTGCTACTTCTCGTTCGCCTTTATCGCGGTTTGCCTCCACAACGAGCGATACGAGTACAAGAGAGGAAAGAAAAAAATTTGAGAAATTTCTAATGAAACTCATTAACGTCCATCGTCCTTGACGTATTTCATTCTTCCACCGTATACACTTTAATCGACATGTCGCATTCGGCCAGAGACTCCCCCGAATTATTCAGTCTAACAGACATTACCAATGGATATATATATATATATATATACATATACATATATAGAAACTCTCGCGCCGTCACGCCGGCAGAGAACCAGAAGCAGAGGCTACGGGGCACATACTCCATATATATATAGATATACTATAAACCTACTCGCTCTCGTAAGCAGACACAAGGATACGTTACTTCCTGCAGACACGG
The DNA here is from genome assembly GCA_030142595.1 of Trachelus iudaicus. Taxonomy (NCBI): domain Eukaryota; kingdom Metazoa; phylum Arthropoda; class Insecta; order Hymenoptera; family Cephidae; genus Trachelus; species Trachelus iudaicus. The sequence goes on along the minus strand of JARQTH010000487.1, from coordinate 262,180 downwards.
TTCCCCATTGGCGGATCGCAAAATGGCCAAAGACTCGGACCGTATTTCGTACTGCGGAACAATGCAGTCTGAAGCGCAGACAGCGTAACGCCGAAAACGCGTACTGTTTACAGTCTGGAATTAATCACGGGCCTTGACTACCGGCAAGTCTTTGGTACGACAGCTCGAGGGCCGGTGAGCATTCCTAATAAATATACTCCCACCTCCAGCAGTGGTCGATGCTTTCACTCCCCCTCGCCCCAGTCCTGTCTACCCCCCTATGGTATAATCTTGGGCTGTGCGCAGCCCCTGTACAACGTACGCATTTATTTCTGACCGATTGACGATCCGACGCCAATTTCGAAATCCCGTCTGTTCCTGGACCAAAAATTACTTTTCATAGAAGAGACAAAAGAAATATGGCCAACTCGTCTCCCCGATAAACCCTCAACGGTTACTCGACTGCGAATCCCACGCGTACGCATATCTACACGTATCTTGCTGCTCGGACCGAAACGCGGTATCCAAAGGGTAGTCAGCGTGTGTGCAATTTCGTATAGACCGAAACACTTGACGCTCGACATACCGTGTAAAAAAAAAGTATCCTGCTGCACTCGTACTGCGCTCACGACTCTTCACTCCCGACTGTACCGACTGGAACCTCGTGTTTTCTCTTCAGTCTCCATCCACCCCTACTTTGCTTCCATTGAATTTTATCCACTTCGAGCACTGTCCATGGAATTCTCTCTTCGACCCTTATCCAATGCCTGACCGACCAGGCGCCTCCCGACTACGACACAATTATTAATATTCTTTGTAGCTAGGTAGCCTTTGACGTCACGTCCTTCTCGTTTTATACCAATTTCACGTAACGTAACGAAACTATACCATATTCCTAAGAACACCGTATATCTGTATCTTCCGTTTGCCTTCGATTCAGACTCTAATATCGATTCGACGAGGAGCTGGCTGATATCGATGATATCGTCCTCTAGGCGATATTGCCTTGTTACGTTATTATTAATTGATTGTAACCGCGAGTGGGCCGAGAGGGGAGGAAAGGGGTTCCTGTGCAAGGTACGGAACGGGATATATCTGACATTGATGAATTTAAACTGGATTCAATATCATGAGAATTTATAGGAGTGACTGGATAGAGGGAGGGTGGGAGGGGGGGGGGGTTAAAATATCACGCGGGTTTCGTGCTTGAACGTTCGAAAGCGAATGGAAGGTGGAAGCATGTCGGATAGGAGGGAGGAGGGCTGGGGGGATGAATGTGGAAAATAGGTAGAAGAAAGTAAAAGGGGAAACCGAGGTAGGAAGAGACGGACAGTGGGAATCGGCCTTTTACACTTCGCGCGGGGCAACGTTCGCGCGAGTCGGTTGCCAGAGGAGACCAGACGCGTAAAAAATGGCGATTGTTAATTAAATCTGCTAAGCTGGGAGGAACCGGAGAGTCCCGCTCGAGATGGGAGGAGGCATTTCCCGTCATCTGCTCTCGGCCTCACGTCGCTATTTGTTCTGCAGCTCTTCGCCTGACATATTTATACTGGTTCTGGCGAAACGGCAGACGTGCAATAACAAAAATCTACTGGCTTTTTTTGCGAGTTTTAAAAACTGTCATTTTTACGCACCTTTTTCGACTTTTCCCTGGGGGAAATTCTTGGTCGCATTTTTATTTCTATAGTCGTGACGTAACCTATTCAGAATTTGCTTACACAAATATATATATATATGGCAACTGGCTGAAGATGAATGCTATCAGATATATGGAAATTTATAATCGTCGGTATGGGATGACTTTCTTTGGGATGCAATGACAAACAGGTTGGGTAAGGGCAAAGGTCATAGGGGTATGCAGTAGTCAGAGTGAAACTCGAGATTGTACAAAGGTGACGATCAAAAAAAGATATGCATTCTTTTTAGTTCTTTGTCGGCGGTTCAGGATTGAATTACCTGTGTATTTTTCATTGCATCGCTGCGCTGTGCTTCCTCTTACTTTGTCTCTCTCTCTCTCTCTCTCTCTTTATCAGACTCTCCCGGTCGTGGCACACTCTATCAGAATCTCGCTCTCTTAGACCAGCTCGCGTTCCCTCTCCGCCAGGAGCGCCGCGTTAATTGGACGGATGATGCCGCTAAATCCCGAGAACCCTGAAAGCCACCCTGTCCCGCTTCGAGCCCTGTGCGGCCGAGTGCTTTGTCAGAAATTAGAGGGAAAATACCTAGTACGGCGTAAGGCCAAATGAGGAGAGGGGAGGGAAAAGGTCGGAGGAAAAAAGAAGAAGAAAATAAAAAGAGTAACGAGAGAGTAACGGGTCGAGAGAGAAGAGAGTACCAGAGAGACTGAGAGAGCGAAAGAGAGAAAGGATAATAGTCAGGAGAGCCTGAACAAAAGGGGCTCTTCTGTAAGGGATGAAAGTTCATTCGCACCTTTTAACCCAAAAGGACCATAACTAGCGTCGACGTGGTTAAGCTACGACGTTGAAAGGGAGAGAGGAAAAAAAATAGAAATATAAAAAAATGAAATTACTCAGAACAACGAGAGAGAGAGAGAGAGAGAGAGAGAGCAATCTGCGGCCTCTATAGTCCGGAGCAACCGAAGCTTTTGGCGAATTCGCCAAACGCCGTTAAGGCTCCTTTATCAAAACTGGGCAGCGAGGCGTACATCGGTAAGACGGATGAAGATTGGATTCGTGGTTGCTGCGATTACGGATAAGAGAAAGGAATGGCTTCGATAACGCGATCAGGTTACTGGAGCATTATTGACTGCTTTTTTTTCACGATATAATATCAAAGATATAAATTAATTATATTACGCCTATATAAAACAGGGTGATGCGTCAAGACGAGCAGGCTACCTCGTGCGTTTTATCAATGCTTCGATAGATTAATGTATTTTTATGCAATGCTGTGTAGAAGCGTATCTCAATGTAGCGTCGCTATCGGTCATGTTTTCATTAGATTGTAGCAAAAGCTGTCGTTATACAGTCAAGTAATATTCCAGACTGATTTTATTTCTATCTGGACCCATGGCGCGGGGGAACAATAAAAATCGATAGTACATGACAAATGAAGATAAATCATTAGTTGCAGGGCGACGCGATGTCACTCGAGACCTGATAAATGTATTCAGTGCAGGCAACAATGAAAATTCATTTGAATCGTATCGATCGATGTATTACGAGTTTAATTTATTAATTGAGATAATTTTTTTTTTTTTCATTTCTTTTTACAAGAATACACATTCGTTACCGAGGCAGCGTCGTTCTATGGGAATAAATGAAGAGAGCGACTCGGCGCCATCGATCCCAGCTCTCGAATTATCGGTAGAATATTTTTCGCGTGTCCAATACATTAACGGCATCGTTAAACAAGAATCGATAACCCCTTGACGCTTGCGAAATAAATGAACAATAAAGATTTCGTCGTCACGTCAAACAACCGATAAGCCATTGTTGCCAACGCAATCTGCAAAAGAGCTTTCTTTTCCTTTTTATTTTTCATTTACATTCCGGTTAATTTTTTTTACATAACCGAAAACCTAAAAATTCAATGTCAACGACCGTAAAGCCCCCCGTACCGCAAATACAAAGCTTAACAAAACTAAATTGCGAATCGTTACGAAATTCGCGAGGCCAAAGATTCGCTTCGATCGTTTTTTGCAAAAACTGTATCTAAAAAAATCCCTTTCATCTGCATCGCATCGCCGTTCGAGTATCTACAGGGGTGCAGAAAGGCGGATTCACTCGATTTAAACGACATTCCCAGCATTCCATCCCAATCGCTCTTGTAGGGATCCTCTGTTTCCGTCTCTCTCGCTCTCCCGTCATTATATGCATATACAGCTAACCGAAGCCCAGGGACCCAAGTACCCGTCAAAAATTTCACGCGATATAATTCTGTCCTCGAGGGTACCGTAATTACCTAAAAGGAAGCACGTGACTTTTGAAAACAACCGCAGCAGCGAGCCACCTCTCTGGTGTATATTTTTCTTTTTCCTTTTCAACCCCTTTCGCGGACCACACACGTAGTCGCGCTCGTACTCTGACTTTCTCGCGCGACGCGTTGACGCTGCCGCAGGAGATTCCCTCTCGTGCGAGAGCGAGCGAGAGACGAACAGAAAGACCGGACAAGCGAAACGTCTCTGAACGAGTGCCAAACGCGTAAAAATAACCGAACCGGCGAGGCAACAGAGTCGACGCGCATCTCGGTACCGTAATGGCTACAAAGGAGAGAGAGAAGAGAAGAGAAGAGGAGAGGAAACTCTCCACGACCTAACGAAGTAGCGTACTTCGTCTCCACGCCCCGAGAACCCTTCAATATTTTCCTTGGCCACTTACGAGCGAACATAATTAGCATTCCCGCAGCATCCTTCGTTACGTTATTCGTGGCTGAAGAATTAAAAAAGAAAAAAAAAAGAGAGAGAGAGAGAGAGAGAGTAGCCATCCACAGGAATGCCCTCTTCTAAAGTAATTATCAGTACCTTTTTCGTGACCTCCGGAACACGTCACAGTCTCGAATTCTCCGAAAGCTTCGAGGAAGGGGGTGAGGGGGGACTCGATAACGCGACGACATCGTTAATCCACTCGTAGACGTTAGCTGCCGGTAAACGTGACTGTGCTTACCTGAAACATAAGAGAGAGACAAAATAAAATTAGTGACGTCACAGGGTCAATCAAAAGGCCCCGAATCCTCTTAGGCCCAAGTAATTGCTCTGACTTCGAGGAACAGTACCCAGTAATTAAAGCGAGTAATAAAGACGAGTGTCTCGTCGAGCTCGTTTCTCAAGGGCAGAGAACGGACGAGGGGAGACGGTTCTGTGAACCGACTCGTCAGTATATTCAACGAGGATACGGTTAACTGGCTGACATTTTAGCGCCTTCGTTTGGGTCCACCGATACCACAGGGACGACATAGAGAGCGACTGCAGCGCCTCCTGGGAATTTTTTTTAGTTTTTCCCAGTTCTTAGCTCTTCCTTCCCAGCATCCGTCGGCTCCGACCGCAATTCATCTCTCGATGGTTCTGGGCCCGACTGCACCATTCACGCATGTCGAGTGTTGGTCTAGCTGTGCAAATACGCTGCTGAGCCAGGCTGCCGTAGAAGCGGGTTCGGCAGGATGTCGATGACACTTGGGCTCTTATCAGTCGCGCGCACGACGCTACGATCGGTGTTGGGAAATTCGTAGGAATGTCACGTGTTATCAGGAAGATACGGGGGATAGAAATAAACTGAGAGGATTAATGATCGGAGACGTCGCAAGGTCGGGTCGAACCGATGTTGCTGGGAAAATGATTGCGGGGGTGTCACGACCAGTTGAGACTTCATTGCCGCAATGAGCTGAATCAGCCTAGTTAGCCGAACTCGAAGGACTGCGAAGGCAGTAATGAAGCCAGAAGCGAGAAGTCGGTAGGCAGGGGGACAGGAGGGGCGGGACGTAGGCTAGGTGTGTTATTGCAAGATTTATTGCTTTCCGTCATTTATCGTCGAGGAACACGAAGCGCCTCGGGAACTGGTCGGCCAGACGGCCAGTTTCCAGTAGTTACCTACCAGACTGACTATCGCGCCTCCTTCTCGCTTCGTCTCTCTCTTGCACCCCTTATCCTCTCTCCCTCGTACCAGCATCAGCCGCCCGACGGACTTTTCAACGATAACAAGAATTTTAATCTGCATACTCAAGCGATTATAATTTCGCGTCTAGACTCTTTCGTGGTACTTTTCAGTTCGCGGATTTGCCGCGACCGCAGATTTCCCACTTGCAAAAAGAAAAACAGGATTCGGGAGACGTCTGCTCGGAATTATTTGATAAGGACCGGAAGTCATTTTTCCGATGTCGTCTGCCTTGCTCAAAATTAACAAACTATATGACGTATAAAACAATGTGTACGATATTCACAAAAAAAAAAAATAGTCCCCTTAGTAGAATATCCCAGACAAGACCGAAGATAAGTTTGCCTAACGAGAAGTGTCTATAATTTGCCATTAAGCTGGCAACTGGCGGGGAGAGACGAAGAATCTGACATATAGGCTGTGGTCCGTGAATGATAATAATTGGCGACGTAAACGCAATAAATATTGCGGTACGATTAAGGGGTGAAATAAATAAAGGCGATTACGACTCTCGGCCCATAAAGACAAAAATCCATATCACATTTGGTGACGTCGGAAAGAGAATATAGTCGGGAATCTCGAGAGACGAGAAACAGAGCAGCATCGCACAAGTGTCTCGTGTGTGGCCCAAAGCGAATGGCCACTCGTTCGTAACGATAGTGTCTTTCCATCGGCCATATACGTTTCCTTCCAGAACAGCCTCTTCCAGTATATACACCCCTATACCCCCGTCTCTCTCGCTCTCGTCGACGTCCTCGATCCCTAAGAAAAAGACGTGAACACGCGATCGATCATCTTCCAGCGAAACGACGTCCTCTCGGCTCTTCGATCCCGTCGAACAGCAGCGGCAGCCGCAACCGCGAATATATCTACACTGTGTGCCTTTCCAGTTATCACAAGGCTGCCTTGTCTGTCCCTCGCGCTGCAGCAGCAGCAGCAGCAGCAGCAGCAGCAGCAGCAGCACAATGGCTCCCATTGTGTCGTTCGCGCCATCCCGCGTCGCCTATTTGTATTTGCCTGCACGTATCCGAGTTTATCTCCTGTTTGCGTAGCCTTGTGTGTCGCGAATACGCGCAGCGGCAGACGAAACCGCAAAACGGGTTGCGCGTTATCGGATGCACCGATGCCAGAGCCAATAGAGCGCAGAAGTCTTTGACGAATAAACAGCAAAGAATGGGATACGTTCGGTGGATGCACCGATGCATGCTTGCAGCGGTGATTGCATTCTGTGAATTCTTTATATCATATATGCTTTTGTCATGGTATCGAGGGTTTATCTTAGAATTTACAGTGGGTTCACCATTTTTCCGTCGGTCCATATGCACGCGATGCACTTGGTGCAAGATGGCTCGAGTGCATCCTAGAGTGCATCCATCTTGATCGGGCATTCGTTGATCGGCTCGTTAACGTGTAAGTAGAGTCGGTTAACTCGTTAATAAATAAACCAATTAAATAACTGTTGTATTTATGGCGTTTTCTATGCTCGTGTGTTATTTGTGCATTGGCTGCGTATGTGCAGATTTGCTTTAGGATGCTGTATATAGGTATACCGCTCGGTTGGAAAATGATGCACGAACGTCAGTGTGGATATACCAATGACCCAGACTGGGAGGATCCTTGTAACACATAGAACTACCATTATCGATATACACGTGGGACGTGTGGACATATGTGGAGTGCTTATAAATAAGGGAGGACGGATGCGTTGTCATCAGCCTCAATGCCAGTGCAACGCGCTATAAGTGGAATTAGAGTGATATCGTTTATAAAGATAATGGAGATTCCAGGAATAAAATCGCCGAGAAATGATTTCTGCGTGACAACAGATTTGCAGAGGATGAACGAACGAAGAGGGGATATGGTTTTATCAATTTTTTTTTTTTTTCTCTTTGTCTGTACAGTATCTTTCGCAGTACCTGCATACAGTGTATACCTATATTTACATCCCTTTGTATATTTTTCGACTGGCGTATCTCGCGGTTGGACGACTCGAAATTCACGGTCGCGTAAGTACCCCTCTCCTATCCCATCCAGCAAAAGTGCAATTTTCCATCTGGCACGATGCGGGCTTCAATTCCTGAGTTTCCACGTAACCATTTCCTGCAGCGATCGTAGAATCAGGCGGCCATAACTAATGGACGTCGTTTCTTTCGACGGTACCGAACGATCCAATCCGAGATTAAACGCGAAACGACGCTGAATTGTCTCGACGAAACGATATCAATTCGCAGTCGATTTTCACCGTCCTTCGCTTCCTCCGGCTTCCGTTTCCGCCAACCTGCGTGGCTGCTACGTAAATCAGTTAGCAGAGAATCGATGTAAAATCGGTGCATCGACGTAAACACTCGCGCGGGAGCGCCAAAGAAATGAACTTCGATTCGCAGCGCGATGTAATTTCATCGGTCAATCATGAATTTCGTCGAAGCGACTATACTTCTAGGGGCGTTTCGTTTCTTTAATTTTCCACGAGTTTTCTCGTATCAGCCTGCACGACTATTGGTTCACTCCCTGGCGGCCTGAGATCGCGCCCGACTTCTCACAAATTGCATTTCGTTATTATTTTTGCCAGCGTGTCGAGTCCGCATGCTCGGCTGAAGCGAAGCTGCCGGCGCGAGTCGGAGGAAAATTTACGAGCGCGTAAATTAGCCGAAACAAAGTTTCATTCTGCTGGTTGTTTGTTCCAAATAAGACAGTGCTACAATAGGGACAGAGAGAGAGAGTGGGAGAGAGAGGGAGAGAGTGGGAGAGAGAGGGAGGTAGCGACACAGAGAGAGATTAAGAGGGGAAAGAATTAAAGAGAGTACCGAAAAGAGCAGCCACATCGCAGCCTCCCTTTCGTCTCCAGAGGGATGAGGGTCGACGAGAGAATCGCTTTTCTCTCTTTGCATATTTTAAGAAATTAATTTGTCCTTCAACGCACGTTAGCCATTGTACGCAATTTTATTGCGCGAATGTTTTATGGGCGTATTTTTTCGACGCGCCTCGAGAGCGCAATTAAAAGTGCTGCAGCGTCGGCCTTGGATGCGACGGGAATATTTTATCAAACACAACAAACCTAAGAGCGAGAAGTCCGATCGGTAGGAAACGTAACCTTTCCTCCCACTCTGACCATGGTGCGCACCTACGTCATAAGTATCGCATATTCACATATGACACCAGTGCCCAGCTAGCTAAGTACACTCGTTACGTCCACACGATATGCCCACATACGCCTATCGGGCGTATACATTTTTCACGCGTGACCATTCTGCTGTCAGGAATCAATGGGAGAATTCTCTAATGCATTTTTCACATATGCATCGCGCTCCCATACGAAGTCCAGGCGAACGGCTGGACGAGACAGCGAATTTCGTGGAACGTCGTGTATACTTTTGTGTATAGCTGAAACGCCTGAGTTTAGAAAACCGGTTGGTTAAACAGAAAATATTACCGATCCGCGTGAAGATTCTCTTACGTCCGCAAGATGCATCATGCACTTTATGACGTTTCTCCGTTCGGTTGATTTTTCTTGCTTCTCTCCCCTCCCCCCGTCCCGAATCCCACCCTTCGCCCCCTCGCCGCGATTTATTTTCGACGGCGAATCGGTCGCGAAATCGGCGCCAAAGACATTTGCGTGAATACCTCGGACTCTCGTATTCAGCTATGACGAAAACGTCTGACGAAACACTTATCGACACGATGCACGACTGCAAATTGGGGTCGAGTATCCAAGTTAAAAAATCAATTTGCGTTACTCATTAAATATAATTAAAAAATAAATAAATAATATCACACCGATATCCAAATGAAATTGAAGATCATTCGGCTGAGAACCCATAAAGCTGTCTCAAAGATCGAGTGCCAGGGAGAAGAAGTGCAACAAAGTAGCACAGTGTTGCGAATGGAGACTCGCACCATTTCTTCTTTTTATTACTTATTCTTTGTGCCTTTTCCTTTTCTTTTTTCTTCCTGCACTTCTTCATCGTGCCAAGACAACACGTATGTCTGGTACAGCCGGACAATGAATCCCGCGGACTGATTCTCCCGCCGTCTGCGCAAACTCTTGGCCACTGCGGGAGCAGAGTGCAAGAGACAAAGCAAAGAAAAAGAGAGAGAGAGAGAGAGAGAGAGAGAGAGAGAGAGAGAGAGAGAGAGAGAGAGAGAGAGAGAGAGAG
>JARQTH010000487.1:222957-252338 GCA_030142595.1 Trachelus iudaicus | reverse complement strand
GAGAGAGAGACAGAGAGAGAGAGAGAGAGAGAGAGAGAGAGAGAGAGAGAGAGAGAGAGAGAGAGAGAGAGAGAGTGCCATCCAGCAGAAAGAAAAGGGACGGAGGAAGGAACGAACGAGTGAGAAGGGCGAAGGGGAAGGAGAGGGGAGGTAACGGGAGTTCTTACGGAAAGAAAAGTTGTTCGCGTGGTACAAAGGAAAGACCTAACCGGTGTCTATCATTACCTCTAATGACTCCTTGTTACGGGAGAGAGTAGTTACCCCACTCGAGTTACTTAGTTTACACCATTGTCCTCCAACGAGACACGGATAAACGGGATAAACGGGATAAATGGACGGCCATCCACGATTCGTGCGGGCTCCACTTACATTGAATGCAAATCGGCCGACTAAACGGGCGAAACCAAGGAGAATGGGGAAATCCGCTAACATGCGTTTAGAGGCGGGGAGACCAGCTACGAGTCTTTAGTTGCTTACGATTAGTTGCTTAGTTGCTTACACGTGTGCCTATATATATATAGAGAGAGAGAGAGACTATACTCTATAGCTATACTATATAGTACGAGAGCAACGCGGCTACCATACGCAAAGCACGTATAGAGTAGGCACGATGCCTTCGATGCACTCGATGCATTTCGATATGTAAATGGATGGGACATTAGGTATACCGTATATAATCCATACTCGCCTCAGCTAAAGTGCAGACCAACTGTGAACATACGAGCGATGACCGTGAGCACGCGATAGCCTTTATGATTATTTTTCCGAGAATATAAAGATCAAGCAGAGATTTTAGGAGAACGTGTTTGCAAATAGGATTGTCGTGAGTGGCGATAAGAATAGGCCCCGGAGGTGGGGGGTATTGACGAAGAAGGGGGGCGGGGGATGAACAAGGATTTCTTTATTTATATCGAGCTGCCAAAGAGATACGTTAGTGGGAATATCTTGATGCGACGGATGCTGAGGGAAGGGATGAAATCTCGGAAGGTGAAGGAGGGATAGGAGAATCGGTACGGGAGAGCCGGTTGCTGGTTTTATACTCGTGGGCACGATAGCAGATGCAAGATAACATACTTACGTCCGCTAATATACAGTGGTTCGCGATATAAATTTATTTCTGCTGTTGCTTATTTATGGAGCCCCGATAGCGGAGGCTGTGCGCGTTTCTCTTGCAGAAACGGGAGAACGGAATAAATCAATTAGGTGGGACGTAATTGATTCTCGGGCGCGACTACGCGGGTGGGATGCTCTCGATTTTAATCAACGATACCGATATTCGCATTTTCCTTTTCACCTTTTTAACGCCCTTCCGTACCGCCGTACCCCCCCCCCCCTCCCGCTCCACCAAACCCCGGGCTGCCCCCTTTTCTCATTCGAAATTGTCAATCGCTTCTGGCCATTTCTCACGCTGCGAAATTTACATCCCTCGCAGCCTCCTGAGGGATCCAGCAGGGTTCGGCGCCTCCTCCTGAGGGACAGTATATATGTATCGTCGATTGGATCTTTCACTGAAGGAGGGGGACGATCTCGTAACGGTTTGACTGTACCGAGAGTATTTAATGTCTCTTAACCGTTCATGTGTGCAAAAGAACTATCGCACACTTTTGGATTGCTGCAGTGTGCGAGTTAGTGATACCAGCAAGAGGCCGTTGGCCTCGTAACGGCGATGCAATGGTGCAGTGTGCAACTAAGGCGAGAGAGAGGGCGAGAGAGAGAGCGAGAGAGAGAGAGAGCGAGAGCGAGAGAGAGAGAGAGAGAGAGAGAGAGTCTAAGAGAGAGAGACCCCACCAGGGAGGAGAGCTTGCGTGTGCAAGTGTGTGGAGAAAACGTGCAAGCACATGTGGCATGTGTGTATCGGGAGTCTCTTTTGGTTAAGTGAATGGTGTGAGTGCAGCGAAGCCTCGAAGTGCAGCAGGTTGCGTGTGGGTTGCGAGAAGGTTGGTAAAGAGAGGCGAGGAGAGGAGAGGAAGAGAAGAGTAGACGAGAGTCGACTCACCGCATGTATACGAGATCTGCTCCACTGGCGAGGGAGGGAAGGGAGGTAAAAATGTGAAGTACCTTTTCATAAATTCATATTATGCGAGGGGTGAGTCGAGAGAGCAACTGCTTCAAATAGGTAGCTTTTTTCTTTTCCTTTTCTTTTCCTAAAAGAATCGAGAAAAACGTTTCTCGCAGAAATAAGAAGACTCTCGGCTAAAACGTTGGGAACCAAAAGAAATTGGACCGAACGAAAAATCGTCCACAGGACTGCATCACGACCGGTGCAACGGCTACTGGCACCTGCAATTAATTCTACGGGGTCATTGGACGAAGGCCGAACTTGCACCTACTTTGATTACCCCAGAAGCAGCAAAATGTAGATCAAGGAAAATAAAGTCTCAGGAATGGCTCTCGTTTGGATTAATTCGATGCGATCCAAGAAATCCTGGTGCAACAGCGATGCGTCTCCGGGATGGATCTGAGCGATGCGACTGGGTTGATGCAAGGAGGAGAGGATGGATATGAGGTCAGGACCTCTCGTTAGCCAATGACCATCGAGGGAATCCGTCGTGACGTAAGAGACACGAGAAACTCATGATTCATGAAATATACAGGAGTCCCAGGCATAAATGGCGCGCACCCTGGGGCCATGGAATGTGGCGACTTCGAAGAGATATGTTTTCTGAGAAAACGCGTCTACTGAATCGTAAACGATAAGGTCAGAATATGGAATGAGGCGAATGGATGGATGGATGAACAGGGATAAGCAAGGAAGAAGGGCAGAGAGAGAGAGAGAGAGAGAGAGAGAGAGAGAGAGAGAGGGAGAGAGAGAGACAGATAGTAGTCAGTCATATCATAAGGGTGGTTAAAGCCGGAGACATTTCTAAGCTTATTGGCCAGTGGAACGTGACACGCAGTAGCCGGACATTTTTACCCGTTAAACGTACGTGCGAACACGAATACCCGACTGCGAATGCACGGCTGCCAATTTCCTGGTATCCTTGCAACACACATGGTGTCTCCGTACGCACTCCGGACTCCCTCACGAATACCTCGTTACCCACTGCTTTCTATTCATTTCCCGTCAATTATCCAGCTGTCTAGCTACGCCGTAGCCACGCAGTGAAAACGTGTCGATCGTAACCGGACGATTCGCGAAAGCTTTTCGTAATTTGCACTAGCACGTTCACGCGAATAAATCGCCAATGGAAATCGCGATTGTCACGTTGGCCTTGTTTCGCGACATCGACCAACGACCTCGTGCTTTCTTTTAATTTTCCCGACATTCCCAGACTCCCCACCCCCCCCCCCGCCATCCCCCCCGCCCCCCAAGAATATCACGTAAACAGCGAACAATGCGAATCCCAAAAATCGAAATCTCCATCAGTCTCCAAGGACCGTGTCCCGATAAACGCGCAACGACTCGGCGTCGTCCTCGAGCGTAACGTTTCGTCAAGGACATTTTTCTGTCAGTTCGATTCTGTCTGACTTGTCGCTTTCTTCCCACGAAAAGAGAAGCCACGAAGAAGTAAAAAGAAGAAGAAGAAGAAGCGAAGGCGTCGAGTATCTTTGCGCGAAAAACTCGTCTGGAACTTACCAACCGAACAAAACGAACTCCCTCTTTCCCTTGCCAACCGTCTTTTTTTTCCCCCGTCGTTTCCATCTCCTCTTTCCTCTCTCCCTCCCAGAATCGTCTCTCAGTCACTCTTTCGCTTCGTCCCTCCCCTCGTTCTCCTTCCTGTACCCCTTCCCCTCGCCCACCCATCATCTGACCCATACACGGTTTTATTAACGAAATTTATTCGCGGCCTAACATCGCCGCCACTTATGCGGCCCACATGCTCCTGTCCCGGAGGCCTTTTTCTCCCGGTTGATTATGTGTGCTCGCATGTTTTTCCACGAAGACCATTTAGAATGTGTGTTGGGTGGTGGTGACGAGGGGGTGGGGGGCACGGGACGTCTAGCAGGAGTGCCAACAGTTGCCTGTATTGTTGTCTCAGGTTGTCGTAAAGTAGCCCCAACCTTCCGGCAACGTAATTTCATTGAGGAACCTGTGGACCGGCGGCCATCTTGGATTCCAGTGAACTTTTTTGAAGGCGCGACGAAACGAGATACTCAATGCAAATGGGGGAGTATGGAGAAGACAATGAACACCTATTACGAGTGGAGGTTACACAACTGTCGAACGTCGGGACGTCGTGACGTCGTACCCTTCGAACGTCGCGATACGTCGAGACGCGGTAGGATCGAAGGCGTCGTCCCTGAAGAGGTTTATGACAGCGTCCATTATTGGAACGAGAAATCCCGACGACTCGGTCTCACCTCCAGATACGCATCATAAATATAAATTCGACTGCATAATCGATGAAAGCGAACGCCTCGTGACTGATGACACTGCTGGAGTCACGCGCATTCATTCCTACGGTGCAACGAGTCTCCATGGCAAAGTCTGAGCTACCGTGGACGCAATTGACACGAGCAAACAAAATCTCACAGTATAAATATACTTCTCGGAATGGATATTTATTTTTGTATTATTTACACGGAATTACATTTCTCATTAACAAGACGCGTTTGGCATGGCTCTTGCTGCTTCACGTGCGTGACGTAACCGGATTACCACTGTCGAACGAACCGCACGCACGAATTAAAATTGCGGCTGAGTTTCGGTTTATTATTAAAATCGTCCAAAAAAAAAAAAGAAGTTTGACTACACGAACGAAAGTGCACGCGACGATCGTTTACCGGTGGGAGAAAAGGATGATCTACCACCCCACCTCCCTCCCCGGTGTATCTTGAAAATTATTACCGACAAAGGACGGTGGTTACTTGGAAAAATGGCGAGACCTTCTTTCGCCTTCGCGTCAGCTCCCATTCGTAACTGCTGCCAACCGAAGAAACCGAGTCCGCGAGAATTAATTAAATTTTCAGAGCCCTATTCCTAACGTTAATTGAATCGCACTTTTTAGCCGGTGTACCGTAAGCGTGCCCGCCGAGAGCCATTAATGCCACGAGTGGCGCACGCGGGCTGTTCTCTCTCTCTCTCTCTCTCTTCTATATGTATGTTAATGTCAGTGCGTAATGTCGTAACGTTTTAACGTTCTGACGTTTCGACGCTTCCAACGTAGTTTCGTGCTCGCCGGGTTTTAACGCTCGCGTTTGTCTACCGCTGCGTCGCTTCGTATACCGGACACCCGTTGTTTTGGCAGCACCGGCGCATCCACGTTGCTCGGCATTGTCAAAGCAGCGCTGTGCCATTATCGCGTCAAGGGATATCTTAGGAGAGAGCCTAATGACAGCTATGGCTCGTGGCCAGAGACACGCGAAACGTGCGAGAATGCGAAAGCACGGGAATAAAGGAAATTTATTAGAGAGACATACGGAAACACGTTAACGGTATAGAGAAATAAAGTGTGTCGTTTGACAAGTGTTATTAACTCTGGAGAGAAGTTGCAGCAGGGGTGGGAGGGGGGCGAGGGGGGAGGACAGAGGAAATGCAAATGCGACGACGGTGAGAACGAAGCACCTTAAGGCCGGTCGCTAATTCACGAATCGCATGCTGCGGCGCATACGCGACAGACGCTCACGATCGTCTGCGTTAAATTGAAAATAACGCGCAGCGTCTCTCTCGGCGCCGTTACAATTTCTTCGACGAAATTACGGTCAGCGGGTCAATTATTATCGGACGAAAAAATCGATGACGGCAAATTTTATTTGCCAATATTTTCATACTGTTTAGCCCACGCGCCGAAGCTACGTTATTGTGTTATCAAATTTTCTCATTAAAAAAAAAAAAAAAAAAAAAATGATATTTCAGTCAAGCCAAGACAGAATTTGCGTGATATCGAAGTCTGTTAGCGATGTCAGGTGCGTGCGACACGCATTCCGTATTACAACGATTATCAAGTTGTTTTTTTAGGTAGGTCATGGAATACGTACAATCCATATCAATTCGTCCTCAAGATTCTATCATTGTAATTTACGTGACATATAAACAGTTTTTTATCGATCCGAGTAAAAAAATTCATGTCGAACATGGTAAAGTAGAATAAATCTATCCGGTGGGTACGAAGAGGATATTTTTGCAATTCAACCCCGTAGCGAAATGGCATCAAATCTGACACATTTTCGCGCCCCAATAACTCGTAAACTTAATAAAAGATTCATGGGGGCAACGAGAGGAGCGCGAGCCATTCCCATTTCTGTTCTCGTTTCCCGATAATAGGGATAAGGTCGAGCTCCCCCCTCCCCCCTCACTCTCCCTACCTCACGCCCAGTTACTCCAGTTAACGACATTGAAATTCTATTAGGCCACCGGGTATATGCGCCTGACAACTTTAAGATTGCCGATCGGCTCTTACAGCTGAAAGACCCACCGATAAGAAAGAGGTCCAGAACGATAATATATGGGATGCTGCCGAGAGATTGGAAGACTCGATTAGAACTACCGTGCAATATCTAATCCGTATCGACATCTATAAAAAAAAAAAAAAAACCAGGAATTTCAAAATATAGCTATACTCCCATATAGAGTATCGAGAAAAATCTGTAAACGGTCACGAACCGCTCCTGTTTCCCTTACGCGAATCTCACGATACGCCTCTTGCGTATTAATTTTTGCAAACGACCAACACAAACCCGATTCTCAGTAGCCGCTAATAACACACACGCAAGATAAATCTACGGGCGGGTCCAGAAGGAGCGGCGTTAATTTTCGAGCCAAAGCCGATAGGCGCGCCATGGGGATTAGTGGAAGCTGCAAGTAAGCATGAGAAGAGAATTTGCCAGAGAGAAAGAGAGAGAGGGAGACTGGCAAAGAATCTCCTCTCCCTTCGTTCTTAAAGAACCTAACCTAACCGACAACCAATACGATCTCGAATCCCGCACGAAGCACCTGTCTACACATGTGACCGCAGGTAGCCCCGAGCAACTAATAATTTCTTACCCACTATCAGAGTTGCATATGTCCGGAATTATAAGTTAAAGGAAGATGTTAAAAAAAAATTGGCAAATTACGGACTCAAACGATAAACGCTTTTAGTTTGATTTTCTTATTTCGTATAATGAATCCGCTTCCTTCCTCGATTCTCTTCCCTGTCCTCGTGTCTTTATTTCGAGAGAGAGAGAGAGAGAGAGAGAGAGAGAGAGAGAGAGAGAGAGAGAGAGAGAGAGAGAGAGAGAGAGACTCCCCTCGCTATAACTCAGCCAGTAGAGTACTTGGTCTTTACTTCATCGACTATAAGAAAGGTATTTGCATATAAATATCCAGCATGACGTCGGGACGCTCCGCCACGGCTGGATTCGAGATCACAATCGAGATCCCGATACGCCCGACGCCTAACGACCAAGGAGGCTAATAAAAAATCCCTGAACTGGTATTACCAACCGAGGAAAAGCTACTCCAGGGAACCTTGGGGATATGCCGTCTATAGCTGTTGGTACCTATTCCTAATAATAGGAGTATTAGCCTCGGGTCACGTGGACGTGTACAGTCGAGGAAAAATTTCTATGTGCGCTCGTAGATCGATGTGAGATCTCGCTTTGGAAGTGTAGCCCGTGTGCAGCTGGCGATTTTCTACCAGCTGTACGAGTACCGGAACAATTTCATAAAACTTGGATTCACGCGTGTGACGTACGAGGAGTGTTTTTTTTTTATAAGAACAATATCAATATGTAGATATACAATTTTCGAAAGACAGTCACACTCGTGACTGAGTAATTAATTCGAAATAGCAAAGCCCCCCAGAGACTTTAATTACAGAGCTTAATGAGACATTTACGTTATGCCTATACGTATGACTGTTTACATATGTATATATATATATATATATATATATATATAGCTCGATGATGGAAGAGAACGTGATAACGTTTCAATGAATTCCCATATGTTCGGAGTAGAATTTCAATCGTACAGTATATATATATATAATATATGTATATATATATATCTAGCCTGTGTATAACTGTGACTGGGTACGTAATTAGCAAACTGGATTGCGAATACGCAGTTAGGAAGACTTGAGCGTTATCGATTAAGGAAATCGATGTGATTAAGAAATTATTGATAGCAAACGCGAATGAAAATTAATCAGAGAGATACACCGAGTGACTCTCGTTAGGTATAGATAAGAACCAGAGTCTACGCGAAGATCGCGATGAGAGTTTGCAAATTTGAAAATGCAACTTTCAAATTAGCATCATGAGGAAGCGAAGCTTCAACTACAATCAGATAAACTTATCGCGGCTGTGCATTTCCATCGAGAGAGTGCATCGAATGAGGATGCTAATGTATCCTTGAGCAATTATCGCGAAAACTCGTTCCTCGCGAACGAGGCCATTGCCATTTTCAGCAAGAGCTTGCGAATTCTCACCGACGACTTAGCGCGAATGAAGATTCTTCGGGCAAGCGCCGGTTTCCCTGCGAACTGCGTTTTAATACCACGGATAATAGGGGATTCGTCGCCGTGCAGAAATTCAAATGCACTCGGCTAATGCGAAAAGTGCTAATGTTTCCACGGGAACTCTTTTTTTTTTTCGCCTCGGCTTGGTTTTTTCTTTCCTTTTTTTTCTTTCTTGGCACTCCATAGCGTAAGAAGGCCTTCTCGTGACTTACATAAGCAGCGACTCGGTTTGCTGCCTTGAAGTCGGTCGTTGCCGCTGTCTCCTGCACTTGCACTGGCGTATGCACTCGGGGCTCTAATATGCACTCAGCATCTTCCTTCTTTCGTCTGCTGCACTCTCTATATCGAATCGGTCAAGGACTTTAAAGACCCTCAGACGCTACTCGAGACTACGTTCAGGTCGACCGATCCTGGATGCCAATTTATAAAGACCAATCGACTTTGCCTCTAGTCTTAGATTCTATCCGACCTTACCTGATCTGACATTGCAGCACGTCGTAGCAGACTATATACAGTATCTCCTGTGCCATCGTACGGTACTCTTTATTTCCAAAAAATCGAAGTCCTCTTACCTGAAACACAAAAAAGAAATAATTTTAGTTGAAGTTACGAGGAAAACTCCCGTGTCTTCGGGAGAATTCGTAAAAACGTATCTGCGGATCGTCTCGAGAGTGAAGTCTGAAGACGGTGGGAGGGGGACGGGGGGGTCAGGTCAATTGTGCGAGGAAAAGTCGAGGGCAAAGGTCATCCACCGTTAAAGCGTCTCGATGTACAGCAGGCACGGAGCGTGCCTTATCTGCTTGGTCACCTGAATGATCCTCATTGCATTTTCGAAGCTTGAAACTTCTTTACAAGCGATTCTCGAACCTTCTATCATGTTAGCTTCCACTTCCTGAATGGTCGCGCGGCGGCCGAACACGTGTACAGCTGGAATCGGGCCCCTTAAGGCCCATTCATAATTACGCAGGAAACACTAAATTCCATTAGTATTTAACAGCAAGCCGGTTGTCAAGCAGTCTCGTAATAAACTATCCGCGCGGTGCTATCATGCGTGAAGCGCCTACGAGGAACGCAGCGTCGCCGCAGCGAAATGTCCGGGAACCGCGGCGGGTCGGTTTGTGCACGACATTGATTTATCTCGCACGCTTGACTAAACGTCATAAAACGCAATAAAATCTGCTACTCGCCGCTGGCCCGTAAACTCGGCCTACCAACAGGTTTCGCGAACGAGAGCAAGAGAGAGAAGAGGAGCCGAAGGGAAGATGAAAGGACGAAGAGAAGGAATCAGGGCCTAAGGAGACGAGAGGAAGAGGAGCAAGGAGCGGATCTTGAAAAATGGTCGATGAAGACGAGGATGATCGAGAGAAGCTGGTGCAACGGCGACAGCTACGTCGCACCAGCCGACGAGCTGCCTATGCACTTCAAACAAGCGCAGATCCCGTCTAGCGCCTCAAGGTTCCACATACAAAGTGACAGTAGATCCGAGCACCTTGAAGATAGCTACTTTGTCGATAGGCGGAGACGTCCGATGAAGTGGTGGAGGAGGTGGAGGAGGAGGAGGGAAGAGGCTTCCCGAAGTGGCAAAAAATATTGTTGGAAGCTCTGGGGATACCGAAGACCGGACGGGATACCTCCTGCTGCAGGTTATAGGAAGTGGAATTAAAGGATGAGCTTTTACGTTCGGTAAGGAGGGTGCGCCATGACGTCACCAGATCCAGACAGGATGACAGGTCCTTCCTTCTGGCAGGTTCAAGTCGCGCCAGATACGGCCCGAGATAGAGATCCCGAAGGAAGACGTTCCTAAACGGCTTGTCTCTCACCGTTTATTTTCTATTTCTATCCGTTTTCACCCTGGATACGTGTCTCGGATACTGTCGTCTCGCGAGATAAGGACGCTGGTCAGCGTCGGGACGCTCTACTTCCCTTCAACCTTTCCTTCTGCCTCTGGGTCGAATACGACGACGTCCTCGGAAATCCACGTTAACGAATTCTTATCGTTTTTCTATCTCGTCAAGGACGAGAATCTTAACCGGTAAAAAAAAAAGGACCAAGAAAGAAAGATCTCCATGCCAAAAAAAAGTTCTTGCCTGTTAGTCAAGATAAAGAAGAGATTCGCAAGCGGACGGGAAAGGATATAAAAGAGAATAAAGAAAATTTATAACCCCTTCCCCTGCCACCTCCCGCCCTCCACTACTGAATTTAAGGTAGAACCAGCAGATAAGGAGAGTCAATGGTACCGCGAATATCATATATCGATTCTCATAAATCACTGAGTCCAAGATGTACGGTATATTTCACAAGAGTGCACGATGCAAGCCGTGCTGATGCTTCGCCATTAAAATATCACGTCGAGATCATCTCCAGGCAGCTTTGAATATCAAAGTCGTGCTGGAGAACTCGAAACGCCGGGGCACATGATTTGAACTGCACGACAGAAATTAAAGGCATAAACGTATCGGCATAAGGACAAGAGGGAAAGATAATCGTAACGGAGCTAATCGGTACCGAATGACGAAATGGCAGAAGCTATGTAAAATAACTGGAACTTATATCGAGTCGAGTCAAAATCCCTGAACGAACTTCCCTCGATATAAAAAAATAAACGTATAGACACGGCGTATCTCGTGTCGCTTAGGCAAAACGTAACAGCTACTCTTGTTTGTCCGTCGTTGCGAAGCTTATTGGAACCGGAGTTATTGCGAATGTCGTTAAACGTGACAGACACGCAAAGCGAGTACACTGGAAAGGTCGGGAACGTGACCGAGAGCTTTTTTTACCCTGAGAGCGTGGCCGCTCTGTAAACTGGATCAAACGGGAGTAAAGGTGAATATTCCAGCAGGCATAAAGGTCAAGGGTGACACCCGAACGACATTTCTGAAGAAATTCCAAATATTGGTTGAACACGGATACGCACGGTATATTTACAAAAAGGATGCACCGAGTGCATCGAACGATCGATGAAGCGGGTGCATATTCAGCCAGTTTATTTTTCTTTTCCTTTTTATCATTACAACAGCAGTCAGCAGGTTCCTCTCTCTCCTTTTCGTAACACCTGTTTATGGTTCCCAGACGCCCCTTTATTCTCCCTGGACTCTCTTAACCCCCCCACCCACCCCATTCCATAAATTCTTTTCCTGTTCTTTCGCTCCGAAGGCACTTCTGACCGGTGGGCCTGCTTCCCTTCCTAGTCAATCAATTGCGCAACCATTAATTAGGTTTCGTAGCCCGGAGGCGAGGAACAGCTCCGTAAACCCGTCACGAGGTCTTTGGGACTTTTAGCCGGCTCTGCACTCCCCTAATTATCACTCTTAAAGATCTCTCGTTCCCTTTCCGAGTAATATCTTCCTCTCTGTTGCTTTCATTATCTGCACCCATAACCGGCGAACTCGTTATTGCCTTTCCGCAGCAGTCACGACCGAATCAAGCGAAAAGGGCGACTTAAATTTTTGGCGGCCTAAGAGTATCTAGAATTTCGTGAACCTCGGTACAGTAGGCGCTGCAGGAGGAGCAGCCGTCGCGACGCTGCCCGTCGTAACACTCGAGGAATAATTAATTGCCCGCGGCGAATGTCTCTACGTTTCATTCTCTCCTATTCTCTTTCTCTCTCCCTCTCTCTTGGATTATCCCTCTCTGTCCCTATCCGTGACACCCTATACTTTCTCATTCTTTCACTTTTAATTACGGACACACACACACACACACACACACACACACACACACACACACACACACACACACACACACACACACACACACACACACCTTTGTCCCTCGGCCTTCCTGCCCTGACTTTGTCAGTCTGGTAAACGATTGGTCTGTCAACGCTTCTACCATTTACCAGGTCTCGTGCTACCCGTCGTTACGCTGTCAAGAGACATCCGGTCGGCCATCTTATTGTTAGTGACACGTACAAAGTGACTGGAGACTCGGGCTAAGAAAATTGCGCAGTTTTTATTCTGGGTTAACGTGGGATTTTCCGTTGACTTTATTGCATCTACAGCCATCTGACTTCTGACCTCGGATCGGCGAGCAAGGCTGAATCGTTTTTCGAAATGGTTTCTGGTGGGAAGCGCATGAGAAATATATATATATATATATATATATGTATGTATATATATTCAATGACCAAGGGAGACCGAGAGACTTGGTCAGACTGAGCTTGCTCCTGGTCACGTAGACCACGTTGTGCCGGGTTATCTGGGTACCGGCTGGTGTGAGGCGTCGCGACGTCCCAGCGTGCTGTCTCGGCACGACTCGGAATTCTTCCAATTCTAGTTTCAAAATTAGATGCCAGCTGCGATAGCTAAGCCAGGACCGTTATCAGGCAAGAGACGCACGAATAATGAAAAAGAAGAAACTGTAATCCTAAATGAATATTTGAAGGAAGGTCCTTTACCCTCTTTGAGTTCCTTCTCTCTGTTGATCTTTTTAACGGGTCGGCGGGGGGTTAAGGTAGGAAGCGGCTACACGCAGCCCCGCTGAAAATGTATTATCGTACATCTTCCATTGGCGAGTCCTAAAGTTTCTCGGTGGGAATGTGGAAATGTCGTCGGGTCGTGTCGCTGACAAGACGTGTCCGCGCCCTCGCGCGTCCTCGGCGTCAAGGGTGGGGAGAGCACGGTGGGGGAAAAAAAAAAATAAGAGGCGAGAAAACGGCACGGTTAAGGGCAGGAACAGCTGCCGAGCATTTTGCGAATTTTGCCCCGGGGTATTAAGCGAGTCTGGCAGTGTCGGTCCGGTGAGAGCTATGATGGTCGTGGCGACGGCGGTGGCTGCCGGGTGTATATGTAGCATCATTCTGAAGGGTCATGGGGGTCGCACGGTACACCCTAGCGCTTCTGCGCTTATCCAACAGCCACGGTATAATAGCATGGTATAGGTATAGTGGGCACCATTCTCATTTTCAATTTCGATCCAATTCTCTCTCTCTCTCGTCTCCTCCTTGCTACGCCCCCCGCCCCTCCTCTCAAGAGAATTACGAGCATCAAGATATCTCAGCTAGATTCACCGAAGCAACCGCGAGACACAGAGTCTCGGTCCTCGCGTATTATTCACGACCCTCAAGATATAGGGGGTTGCAGGGAGTCAGTGGAGCGAGGGGTGTTAAAACTCCAAGGACTCGAAAGACTCTTCCTCATTACGTTCGCAACTGGCGCTGCAGCGCATCCTGGAGGGTCCCTGGATGCTGGAAGACGCGGTCCCGTGCGACGGGTGGGTGATGGCTGGCTAGACGACGAGGAGGATAAGGACGGAGTTTTCGAACCTTGTCCCGAGGCACGCTCCGGCAACGAACCCTCGGGGTCTCAATCAACCCCCGGCAAGATCCTCTCCCTTCGCGATCGACGATTCCTCCTTCTAAGGAGGAGATACTTAGGAGTCTGGCATTTTATTTCGCAGCAGGGACCTCTTTCTTCCTTGCCCGAGGAAGCTCAGGGAATCCTGGACCGTCTGCATTGCGGATTAAAAAGAAGGAATTCCAGGAGAGGCACCCCCGGGGAACGAAGGGCTTTACCTTTAGCGAGGGTTCGTTCGAGCGAGAATTCGACTAGCTATCGGCTGCTGCTTCTACTCGCCGTTAAATCGGCTCTTGCACAGCCCACGAGTTCAGGGCCGTACCGATAGAACCCCGGGCTCCTGAGTCTCCCTACCTCTGCCTGGATAAATAGGAAAATATGCGTTCTCTCCTCCTGTCCTGTACATTCCTACTAGCTACCCTACTTGGCATTACTTTGCCGGCTCGTTGCGTCACGACGAATATCCTCTCCCTCCCACTCCGTCTCCTTATATTCTCACTCGACATTCGAACAACCCGAATTCTCTTCTTATTCACCGAAATGAAACGTATCGCGTGGAAAACGCGATTGCGCGCCAATGAAGAGCATCGAGCCAGACACACGTCCTGGCTGGCGTCACTGGAAACGTCACGAAACGCAGCTACGGCTAATCGCGTGTTAATAGTTTCCTCGAAATTGCCCGAGTGCACCAGGGACCTGTGTTTTCCCTCCTACGAGTAACTTAAGGTCACGTGTTAACTTCACACGGATAACCATCGGTGCCATTGATAAATGTACCCACTCGATCCTAGGATCCTAATTATGGCGATCGCGAACGATAATTAAACGAGACAGCCCTTGCGATAAACAATAAAAAGTACATGATAAAAAAGCTAACAAGAATTTCGGTAAACAACGTTAAAGGCAACCCTTAGCGATCGGGATTCAAAGTCAAAAACATTTTTAACCCGTTTTCGCCCAATAGCACTCTGAATTTAAAGTTCGACGAAAGGAGACAGCCATCGAGCGGACAGACGTACATTATAGATAAAGAAGAAGAGAGACGGCGCTGCCATGCACTTTCCTCCTGACGGTCCTTTTCCCGCAAATACCTTCGAGAGACAGGATGAGACCATAAGGTGGATACGACAGTTTGCATGTCTTTCACCGTCCAGAAGGGATCGGAATAGCGACTGGGTGTGTTAGCTACACCCTGTATCACCCTTAGTCCAATTCAAGGCCGCTCACCGCGAGCAGCAGCACGAGTTCCCTCAACGAAACCACCGACGACTGTAGAAACTCACCCCAAGCCAGACATTCCGATAGATTGGAAGTCTTCGTACGTACCCGGCGCGGGAGTGCAGGTAGGGTATTCTTTAGGTTTCCCTCCTCCGTCTTTCTTCCCCTGAGCCGATCGCACCGTCTCACTCAGCCCTACGCGAAGCGCATAGGTCGGCACGTGTCCTCGTGTTTACTTGACTACTCGCTTGCAAACTGTACTTGCCATCGCTTCTGTTCACGTAAATTGCATCGCTTTCCAAAAGATCCGGCACTTGGTCCATACGGATGCTGGATCCTTCGGAGATACCCCCCCACCCTAGGAACATTGACCAAGGCCGATACCGACGATTCTACATGGACATCCGATTCTGATTACGCAGTACGAGCCTCCTTTAGAATAAATGTATCCTTGAGATTTTACTGATAGGGATATACAGAGGTGCTCGACACTATTTCCGAATACCACAGAGAATATAGATATTCCCATTATGATCCCGAGATCGGGAAATATTCCGCGAATCCACTCGCTCTCCGATACCGTAAAAGTTTGCATACGAAATCGCATCGTTCAGTTCTCGATCTGCGAGACGTACGTGGGTTACATTGTGCCAAGAATATAGATATACAATGACTGTGGTTACTTTGGAAAAGTGCACGACTATATATATATATATATATATATATATATATATACACATATGAATGATCCCCATATGCGATGGTGTGTCCCCCATCGTACAAGAAAAAGTCATATCGGATTTTCAGCGAGGCAGCAGCAGCCTCCGGAGCGTGCATGTACCAGGCGTCTGGGAATCCTGGGTAACAAGGGATTCCACTCTGAAGATGAGGACGGGAGAAAGGAAGAGAAAGAAGAGAAGGGTGGGAGGGAGGGAGGGGTGGATGGAATCGAAGGGATAAAAACAAGTACAGTGCAAGTGTCAGTCGGTATATAGGATGCTGTACAGATCGGATGATAAACGTATACAACGTTATAGGTAAACACGTACAGGAAGAGTCGATTCGGGGTAGAATTTAAAATGAAAATTAAAAAAGGAGAAAAAATCTCGGAATCTGATCTTGGCACTTGCCACGGGATCTCTGATAGAATGAGAATAGAACTGACGTGCGGAACTGTTGATTCTATCGTGTATAGGTCGTAATGGATATACATGTATATAGTGTAGGAGAGAAAGACATCGTACACGTGCCGATTGGAGAATCGAACGACGAGACTTCGATTGACGTTTCGCTGTAGGAATACGTGAAAGAGTAATAACTTACGATTCACGACCTCCTTATCCTACGCATCTGACCTATGGTCCATCGCGCCTTGAACTTATCGAAACGAAGGTCAACGGAATCGAGAGTGTACTCGATAGAGACACAATGTACGTTACAGCATAGGAATGGCGGGGGAACAAAAGTAACATAGAACGGCTGTCACGAAGAGTATAATACAGGGTGAGCATGAAATACGAAGGTGAGAGGATAGTCGTTCTTCGTTAGAAAATTGCCAATTAGCAATGCCAGATCCCGATGCAATAAAGGGATGCAGCGGCGCCGTCTTATTAGCGAGTTGTCCCTCGACTCGCAGCTCTACCGCTGAACGAATAATAGAATTGTGACCGAAGGCGCGATAAGGACACGCGACACGCCAGCAAATTGGCCCACGGTGGTCCAGGGAGGGTGAAACGTGGTAAAAAAAAATGTTAAAAAAAAAAGGTAGAGTAAGAGAAAGATAATATATCCTGTGAAAGGGCTGTGCGTATACCCCCGGATAGGAGAGGATCAAGCCAGAAGGAAAGATCGTATCCCGACTAAATTTATGAAAGGGACCCTCCTCTTCCGTCCTCGTAAATGATCGCGAAGTCCCGATAAGGGTTCATTAAAATTTAATAATTCCCTCGAGTTAAATGCCAAAACCCAGTTCCTGGCCGACCGTTCCCTCGTTTTTATTATCGGTCATCTCGTGCACTCCTGACATCTTCGAGCCACCCCCCCCCCGCCCACTCCTCCCCACCCCCCGTAGCTCACGACCAAACGCCACTTCGAGCCAACGAGCAGCTACGGTTTTGCACGAGTTCTTGCGTTACGTCCGTCTAGGATATCGAGTTTCGCGTCTCTTGATACGTGTCTATGGCCAAGTTGCGGCCGGCACGACACGCCATCCTCCTCCTGTCGGTGCTCCGGCTGCTCCTGCTGCTGTCATTCTGGGTCGTTCCAGTGCCGCGAGCATTTTGGTTCTATCGGTCTATCGAGTTATCGGGTTATCGAGCTATCGAGCTGTCTCGAATGTCCACCTATATAGTTTCTGATATCTTTTATTGTACCTGGTCGAACCGATTGGCGATGACAGAGAGCAAGCACTACGATTTCTTGTCTGCCTCCGGCCCTGCGACTTGACAATATTAATTAACGCGTTCAACACAATTTATACCTTATACTATGCGCTCAGGTGTTTTCAGTTAGCTACGTGCCGGATGGTGCGCGTCAAACCGTGTATTTTAGCGTGTGCTGTTCTTTGCCAAACAAACTCAACGGCAACGTGTATCGCGTTGTTAATTTACTCAAGAAACCAGTCACAGCGTGCGTGCGTTATCGTGATTACTCTTTAAGCCATGGAATTAACAAGCTTAATTATATTATAACTGATACCGGCGGGTCATGGTTCTCGAAATATTTTATTTCTCTGAACTCTGGACAACGAATTATTTCTTACCATGTTTACGATAAGAAAAGATATGGGAAGAGGGACGGTCGACTGGACTGAATTTTTTTGAAGTTTTAACAAAAAAATAAAAGGAATCTGCTTTGAATGGCGTCTCCACGTATCCACGTACTAAACCGTTTCCCATCGAGCCACCCCCTACCGACCTCAACCTTCAACCTCCGAAAGATCTCAACTTTTCAGGAAAACTTTACTATTAATCGAATAGTTGTTCGATTTCTCGTAACTTCGATACTTTCGATACCTTCGACAGCAGCATCCCTAACTTTTACCCCTGATCGTGGGGAAAACTGTTCTCTGTCAAGAAAGTTGTAACTTTTATTCAGCTCCCACATACGCCGATGTACACGATGCTCGCGATGCTTTCTAGCTGTAACCTGCAGCCGCTCGAGTTTCGGGAAATTCTAACGCGAAGGAAGCACTTGCCCGTCAGGATGGCATCACTGTAGGCCGACTGGCTGAATGGCTGACTGCCTTTCTACCCTTGCTGCCTACTACCCTTACTCACGAATGGGAGGATTATGAGCCTGGAAATAGCGTGTTAAGCCTCCCTTCGCTTTCTACAGGCTTAACCTGGCGCTCGACCGTGCGGCATTCTCAGAGGCTCGTGATTTCTCCCAGAGAACGCAGGTCGACCCTTACGGGGGGTCACGATATCGCACGGTCGACATCGTCAATTTCATCTTATCAGGAGGGACGCGATAAGAGTATCGGATTGACGCACTCATTGAATTCGACTGTACAAATCATTCCAATCGTTCAAACAAGCTTTTCTCCTCCTTTTGTATAAGAAAATTGGGTGCAAGAGAAAAAAAAAAAAGAAAGAATGGCCCTACCGATCATCGATAAGTATTTTCGCTCGAAAAAGAGAAATCTTTACGAGAGTCACGAGTCTACAGACTCTGGAACCCAGTGGTCCAGCCGAGAATGCAGAACTACTCTACGGAGCAGCACACACGAGTGCACGTTACACGGTGCAAAGGTAACGGACGAACGTGACGCAAGAGTAACGCCAAGGCAGTCGTTCTCACAGAAGTCACCGTCCTGAGATTCGCCAAAAAAAAAAGGTCAATCTACGAGATATATGGACCAGGTGTCGATAACCTGTTGCGAATCGTCAGGTTTGCCATTACCGGAAGGATTAAAAGAACACGAAGGTGGGGAAGTGGCGATTAAGGATGCTGAGGAGTCATCATCCCGGCAACCTATTACTCGACCCCAGCACAGTTCAGCCATGGAGAAACGAGCAAGCTAGAGGAATCCGCGTTGACATTTTCGGATCGTTAGCGGTCGTTATCTGATTATTCAATTGCGAAGATTTCATGATAGTGCACATATATACGTATTCAATGATCTAATAGCCACGTATACAGTATATTACGTAAGGACACTATCCTGTCTCAATAAACAGTGCCACGCAGAGCAGCAAAAGCTAAATGCCGGAAGGCTTGTTAAAATCGAGTTCCCTTCTACCCACAGTGATTGGCAATCATTTTCGCCAAACCATCGTGTGTCACGGCCCCGTGACTCCGAGGACTTTGGGCCTGGTCCTAAACGAGAGCCACACCGGGAACCCAGAACGAACTAACGTCTCGTTGCTAACGACCATAATGACTGGCTGACCATGTCAGTATGTTATTAGGACAGCTTCTGCCATTGAAGTTGAGGCAATAATCGGCCGAGTTCAGTCGACTGGTTATCATTAGTGACTCCTTCGCTCCATGACTCCCCTCCGGTTCCCACGTCCAATTCACTTCTGGCTATCATCCTCCGGGACTATAGACAGGACCCCTCCCTGAAATAATCGTGTACAGACTCGGGGGCTTGCCAGGTACGCAAAAGTCCGAGGTATTAATATCGCTGGACCCAAAGTACCTCAGAGCAAAATCTGACTAATGGGTCTCTAATTCGAACGAACGGAAAGACGCCTGGGCTGCCGTTCGATGATTAAGCTGTGACGCTTTCTAAATTCCCCAGGGTAATTAAGACGTCAGGTCAAACGGAACTAAATTACCAGGGAGTTAATTAACATTGACGATCATTTGGGTACTTAGCACGTCGCTAATTACCAGATATTCCAACAGGATGCTGGAAGAAGCTTTTCTCTCGAGCGCGTGACGTAACAATTTCATTGATACTCGAATACATCAAGGCGAATTTACCTGTTCGCGATTTTCAATACCCGAGATTCTCTCAATTAGCTGTGCTCAAACTTCGGCTTTCCCCACCCGACTAGCAGGATTATCCCGATTCACGGTCTCGCGTGAACCAGCGACGCCAACCGATAGACGACGTCGCTATTCGCCAGGCTAAAACCCAATCGCCCCTCGACGCCTCTCGACGTCCGCTACGATACATGCCTTCTTACTTTCTCGTAATTACGCTATCGCATTACCCGGCGTAGCAGCGATTTCTTCGACCGTACTGATAACAGGTTACAACGGTGCGCATTAATGTAAACATGAAATAATTCGGTGTGGACGCTCGATAATTTCATCGCTGTCTCGACGGCGTCACTTTAGTCGCCGGACGTCCATTCCAATCTGATATTAAATTCCATCCCTTCCCTGGCGCCGTTCTCATCCCCGTATCCAGTCACTCCGGCCGTAGTGACTGTAAATATCGAATTGCAATTGTAGAGGGACTGTGCCTCCCCCGTGAATTTCCACGGCAGCCATCCAGGAACAAGGAAGTCCAGCTTCCGGTTAATCGGACGCTTCCTATCCGGAGTAGAATTAGCCGAAACATCAGCTGTTACTCGTGGCCAGAGTCTGCGGATCCTCCGGGGTTTGAGGCTCGGGCTCAGCTGTTGGGCTCCTTTGTCCCGGACCTGGCACGTGTCCCATTGTCCCGACTGACGAGCGAACAGACAGGAGAGACCAAGCCAGGCAGACAGCTGCCCTTAAGAAAAACAAAATAACCAACTCCGATTCCCTGTATATAACAAAGTATAACTGCAAGTATCCGTATCGCCTGTACGTGTATACCTATAGCAGTCAATACCCAACCCCGTCGACGGAGAGTCTAACTGCCGAGGACGAGGGTGTACTCCTGCGGTGCCGTTTCTTTTGGACGACGCTCACTGGTGTATCTATACCCTTAAGCGGCAGCCCTGCTATTACGTGTACCTCTGTTATTTTACATGGGACAATCAGCTCCCCCACAGTATTTTTAGAAACAACACCTATCATTATACCCATTGCCGTGCCGAAACTTCACCGGCCTCCAGGTCACGTGCAGGAAACGCGTTCGGTTCGGTTTTCAAGGCTGGCAAGTACGCGTGTCGGATGACTTAAAATTTAGCCAACTCCGAGGATCAGGTGGTGCAATTTCGAAAATGGCTCCGACTCGCCTCCCTCCTTCACCCCTTAAGACCAGGTATACGAGATACGTTACTCAGGAGGGTCCGAATCACATGCGACAACGTCACGAAAAGTCGATCTGCTCCTCCTCAGCTTTCCGCGAGATTAGGGCTCGGAGGATTCCATTCGCTAAGCGTTATTAAAGAGCCGCGTCCTAATCCGTGAGCCAAATTGAAAGGATCCTTCGGGAAAAGTGACGGGGGGAGACTTCGGTCGGATCTAACGTCTCAATTGGCCGTCCTTGTCACGCAAGACACTAATTGCGGGTTGTGACGTTCGAGCGTGAAATCATTATTGGTTGGTTGAACTTTCGAGGAAAATTACGTGGACTGTCCCTTGGACGTAAATGCATCTTCGAACGCGTTAGAATTACCTTATTGGCTGGCTCGAGACTAGACGCTTAGCGTGTTACGTTTTACATACGTAATGTATACGTATGCGTTACGTATGCTGGAGCAATTACAACGCGTCCATGTCCAAAGTCCCAAACAGTCAGACGTACCGTTTAACGAAGAATATTGTAAAAGGTATGAAAAGTGGCGAAAGAGCTCGAAAGGATCTTGTAGCGAAGAGACACTGTCGAGTGATCTGGGCGGCCATCGTTGCGAACCCAGTCGGACGTCGCCACGCTCTTCAGACGTAAATCGAAGGCCCAAACCCTCGAGCCCTTTGAACCTGTCGATGCTATCGAGGGGCTCGTCGCTCTGGCAGAGGCGTGATTTTCGAAGAGCGTGGAAAATCGCGTCACATTCATACGCAATCGAGCAGCAATCTCGCCCTAAGGCTTTGGTTTGTTTTTTAGAGTCCGAGAGACCCGATGCGACACCCAGAGTGACGAGGAGAGAGAGAGAGAGAGAGAGAGAGAGAGAGAAGAGAGTCCCTAAAAATCCACCCCTGTCATCGAATCAAATCCATCAGAGCACATTAACAGCTGTCGAAGACTGTTTACGATGACAGCTTCCGACTCACTGTACCAAAAATCGGTTCGCACGCACGTGCGCACTCTGACGCGCGACATAAGTACCACAAACACAGGGACAAATATTAAATCGAAAGAGACCCTGAGTTTAAGGCGGGCTACCTGGTTACGTAATATCGAAAATATTGGCACGCGTCCCAAGAAAATAACGTCGTCGACCTAAAATAATAGTCGTGAAACATTGGCAGGAGGGGAGGCAGAGGCAGGCAGAGGAAAGATCAACAATGCACCGAGAGCTTATCCAACAGCAGCGTAACGAACGATGGACGTAATAGACGGATAAGACGGGGAAATTCAAATCGTCCTTGTTCTCCCCCCTGGAATCGGGCCCACGACGTTCCTCAAGAAGATTCGAATATCCCCGCCTTCGAATCGGCGCGTCGAGACTTGGGAGGAGGGATAAGAAAAACGACAAGAAAATAAAAGAGACAAACAAGAGAAGAATAAAGTATTAAGGCGAAGCGCACGAGATGCGCTGGCACGCGCAGCTGCGAATTCCGAGTGCACAGCGACTATCCTTATTGGCCGAATAGCAAAGTTTTACGAGAGGAGCAGCCGCACCGAAGGATAAAGATTAATTATGCACTCGGCAGTGTCGGTAGTCGAAATCAACGGAGCCAAATGCACGGCCTAATTTTATTAGCCAGCCGTGACCCCGTCGTTCTTAGCTCCGTGTAACGAGCAAAGAGATACAAGAGTGAAAGAAACGTAAGAAAATCAACACGAAGATTCCCGCCCCGTCCGGGAAATCAACGTACACCGGAATAAATGAACCGTCCATTACTTTTTCTATTTCTCCGTAACGCAAAACCGAAACACCTGGACCCAACCTAACATGGCGGTGTTATAGCACCATCAGAAAAAAAAAAAAAAAAACATTCCTGTTACTCGATGCCGACACATTCGCCATCGCGGAATCGATTACGAGTCTCCTGGAAAGGTCTCCCTCCCTCCCCCGCTCCTTCCACGCGTTCTTCCCTCTTTTCCACAAATAGAAACGTTCGCCAATCTTGTCCCGATATACCACGGGCACGCGTCCCCGCCCCCCTCCTCCTTCCCCCCTTGCCCCTGCCGCCACAAATCCGACACCGCGCACACGTCGCACGTATCGTCGACGCCGACGTAGCCAATTACGCAACCTCGTAAAACCGGCTAAGATTCAAAGGAGCGACTCTCTCGCCCGCGGTTGGATGGCAGCTTACGTAACAGCGCGTGCACTTATCTCCGGCATAAGTTTACTGCGCGAACCCGTGGAACGTGGAAATTCGCACGCGCCGGTGCAGCCTCGCACGCACGTCCAGATACTCCATTTCGCCACGGAGCAGAAGAGCCAATGAATTCCCTCGCGTGTCTCTCTAACGAACCATGTAGACAGCGCAATACGCACATAAGTAAGAGACTCCGAGGTGAAAATAATCTAGACGCCGTACGCGTAACGTGTCTCTTTGAGAATGGACTTGAGAGCTCGGTATGTATGTATAGTTATACATATGTGCACAGAGAGACAAGATAGTCCGTTTATAGCGTAAACACGTAGACGCGCACGTACACACACCCATTCATAGATTGACACGGCGCGCGAGGGGGGGGGGGACGTCGGCAGTATTATCAGACTGTATATGCTGACGCGTGTGTCGGTACAGTCCGTGCTCGTGTGTGTACAGAGATACGAGGACTCGTGGGTGCGCGTGTCCACATGTGCTGGCGCGGCGGTGCTCGGAGGGTCGCATGCTCGTTGACTAACCTGGTGCAAGAATAGAGCTAGTAATAGTGCTGCCAGGCGATATTACTGACCTAGCGCAACGTTACAGAACGCGCGAGAGCCGACCCTGACGCTCATACGACGCGCCTCGCGGTCGTTGACTGATTATTATGTATTCAATGACGGCTACGAGTGCACGCTGCACCGAGTGCTTAGGCACAGCCGTGGAATTGCTTTGCCACGGTCAATTTTCTTTTTTTTTCTTTTCTTTTTTTCTTCTCTTTTTTTACTTCCACTTCGACCAACCCTCCCCGAATGCCTTGTTTCACCTTGGGACTAAAGCTCCCTCCCGCCCTCTTTTTTCGGTAGGTGCTACCCCACGCGTGAAATTGTTTCATGCCCGAGGAAAAATATTGCGCATTCGTGTTCACGCGTCGCGACGCACCTGTCCGCCTACGAATTTACCTCTTAGGATGAGTATGTGAACCTAGTTGCGATAGGTCGTTACGTGGACATAGGTAGGTGAAGAGCGTAGGAATTATTATATGGGCTCCGCTTACAGAGAGGTGCGTGTCGATAAGACTAAGGCGGAACGATAATACGTGAAAAGATGTCAAATGGTAAAAGTGATAGGGGACGCTGTGACAGTTACGGCTGCAGCAGCGTGTCAACTATAGAATTCAGGAGAGGCAGCGGCGGCCCATGGAGACTGACTATTCGCTGCCGTTTTTATCGTGATTCCAGTTTACGAGCCGGAGCGGCCACGTTCGCTCGTTTCGCTCATTCTCGGCGGAGCGAGATATCGCGCTAGATAGCAGCTAGAAATGGCAAACGGCGCTTGGTTATGTTTCACTCGGAGCCGCCTTTTACTGGCAAAGGCCACTATGAAGATCGGCCACGGTAAGAGGCCGTTTCATATTCCATGAAAACCCAGAGCGGACCGCTTGTCGCTAATATCGCGTCAGAGTTCTAGCGTTGCGTGCGGGACCTAATCCTGACAAGCGTATAATTCTTATCTCATCTCAAGGCGCATTCCCATCGAGGCGTGTTATCGACGATTTCTTAAAGCAGAGGAGTCCGTTACAGCGTCGCCGCTCCCAGGGAGTGAGACAAGAATCTTAAGGCTGATGTCGTCGACACGCGATATCGCCGAGGCAAGAGCACTGACCAGGCCAACGGAAGTAAATGCGCGATAACGAGTTTGCGAACGCGGCATTACGGCTACGATGGCCGATATAGAAAAGACATCGGGACTGTCGCTGTGCGCGGTCATAGAAACCAAGTAGAAAATTTCAAGTTCGCACGAGAGCGACGCAGAGCGGATCGCTACGGGCGACGTTGATAGCCGCAATAACGTGCACACACGGTGCGCAATAAGTTGCGATTAGATTAGCAGGATTATATCTATAGATAGCGCAAGATTGTCGCGCGAATATTTGCTCGTTCGGAGATTCGCGCAGTTATTGCGCAAAAATGGACGCGTGCGGAATTCTAATTCGTTCCTCTTGGTTACCGAGGGCCCTCGACACTGGGAAGCGATTCGCTCAATTTATTCGCACCACGGTCGCGTGGTTACACAGCCAGAGCCTTCATAATGTGAACGAAGCTTAATGTCACTGGCCCTGAGTTATTTTGGCGCTCTCTCTCTCTCTCTCTCTCTCTCTCCTTCTCTCTACCTCTCTTTCTCCATATAATATACAGTATACATACAACTCTCGCGACTCTGTAATCTTCCGTGTCCCGTCACTCTCACACTCTAATTTGGCTACCGTGCTGGACGCAGATCCTCCCGAAGAAGCTGCAATCGCTTTTCAATCTTCTCAACATGAATTTCGAAATTTCAGATCAAAACACGATGACGCAACACTGGCATAAATTTTAACGAGTCCTCAAGCCCCTACCTACGTCTACCGTATCCGAAATTACTCCATGGTCAATTTATTTTAGATTTTGATAAATTACTCGGAACGATTTCACAAAACGTCGACACGTTGTGAACGACGCTGTACGTATTCCGAAAGCATCGATTATTTTTTGTCCACTATGTAAACGCGCCAGCTACGTTCGCTATGACGATGGTAACGCAGGAATCTGAATTGTCAGAGGGGAGAATAATGCCTATAGGGCCTGAACCGCCGGTAGAGCCATAAGGGGGGCAGTAGGTCCACTAGAATTCCATAGTGTGAGGGTGTGAGGGTGAAAGTCCGAGATCCCCCGTATCTCGGGATTCGTGCAACTTTTAAATCCCACCCGGTGTGTAGATCAAACGAGAGGGAGCCATAAAGTGGCTTCGGCCTAATGCGCCCCTGTGCCTGGCCTACGAACGGACACACTGGGGTCCAAATAAATTCAAGCTAAGTACATTAAAGTTTTAATGGTCTCGCGATATTTATGCGACTACGGCGCCTTTATTTCGTGAAATTTATCGCGAAGGCGTGTCGCGAGCCTCGATGAGCACGAGCCTCGACTGGTCCGTGTCTTCGTCCACGAAGACACATCTCCGTTGTTCGAGAGTAAAATTTGCAAAATCCTTCGAGTAAACCGTGGAAAGATATTTGAATTTGCGAGTGCTCGGTGAATATTCGGCGGCAACGCGAAACAACCAAAGTCCAAGGACGAAAATACGTTTGGTCCGAAAGTCGCCAGTAGGTAATTGAACGGGAGGCCAAAGGTCAGACATTGTCCAGGCAATATGGTCAGAGGTCGTAACGAGCGGTTGACCAGAAGGATGAGAAGAAAAGGAAGTGAAGGGGGAAGGAGGAGCATGGGTAAGGAGGGAGGGAGGGGGGGGGAGTCAAGAAGGACGGCCAAGGATATTACGGCGTTAAGCCCGTTACGATATTACCTCGTTCATAGAAAATAGCAGAGCCTGGAGCGACACGGTTGATATTAAAATACCGTATCCCTTTCGGTGATCCTTTTTCCAAGGATCGACGGATCAGATTCTTCTGCGAGCAAAGGAACTTCGATGGAAATAAAATACTTGCAAACTTCCTACCGACACTCTTTTCTCGTCCCACGTTCCGCCGCCTCTTCGTCCCGCCGTTCCACTATAAGCAGTCACAGCCTCTTTCTTTCGTCCCGGGCTCCACCAAGAAGTTTCAGGACGTTCATTAGCATCGCCGAGCCACGTCGCTTAATCGTCCCTAATTGGATTTGTAATCCTGTCTCTCGCTGGAAAACTGCTGTTGCGGTGTGTACCGCCAGCGCTAGTAAATTGTCTCGTCTTATGCTCCTTCTCTCTCGCTCACCGCTTTCCTATCCAACTTCGTCTCACTCTCTTGGCTCTGCCTTAATCTGGTATTAGGCCACAGAAATGCACAGGATTTCGTGCGAGCGTCTCTCTGGTGACGCTTGCCCAAAAAAAAAAAAAAAAAAAAAAATGAAACACCTGAGACCTCAAGGATACTTCGCACGAGGGACATCCTGAGAAATTTCGCAAAAAAAAATAGAAAAAAAACTAAGTAACTGCATCATCAAGGAATTCCTTGGCAATGAATACACGCGTGACTCAGCCGTGCTTAACTGACCTGCGACAACGTTTCGCCGAGTGATGCACGAGCTTCTAAAATACACCAGAAGGCACCAACGCGCCACGGTTGCGGCTACCAAGGAAATTTACACGCGCTATCGTATAGCCAAAAGGCCACTATAAATCCCAACTAGGAACACTTCGCGGAACGTAAATACTCCTGGCGTTCCAAAAAGTCCCAGACATTTGCTCCTGGCTGTCGCACCAAAGTCGCGCGAACGAGGATCTTGCAAGCGGATGGTCAGTGTCCCGTTATCTCCATCTTCGTCATTTGCTCGCATAAAAGTGAGAAAGCGCCACGATTAAGGGAAGTGGGTCCCGAGAGAGAGAGAAGCGCCACCTGGAGGA
The DNA here is from genome assembly GCA_030142595.1 of Trachelus iudaicus. Taxonomy (NCBI): domain Eukaryota; kingdom Metazoa; phylum Arthropoda; class Insecta; order Hymenoptera; family Cephidae; genus Trachelus; species Trachelus iudaicus. The sequence continues at coordinate 224,749 of JARQTH010000487.1, read as the reverse complement.
TTCATGACGCGCCCGGGACCTCTTCGGAATTAACTACCAGGATCGCTTTCCAAGTTGGGGTCCAGCGGGCCGCACCGAGTCCAATTTTTCATTTCGTTCGTCCCGGCGTCTGCTTCGTTGACTCGCGAGCCATTTTTTTTTGTATTTCACGCAATCCGGTAACTTGATACACTTATACAGCAAATCCCCCAGAGATCGAGGAGGCGCGAACCGATCAGTACTTGACAATCGTCTTTTACTCTAAGGACATCGTCAACGTCCACCCGACTGTTCCGCACTTTTTCCCTACTAAATTTTGGCCATGCATTCTCAAGGTACAACCACGATATAGGATGTTCAAGGACTATACCTATATACCTATGCGTATTCCGAATCCTCGGGTCTCCAGATCCGCCGCATGCATAGTAATTTCCACCAGGTAATTGCCAAGTCCGAATCCCTGCTGGTTATCCGCGTGACGTTAACGAGATACGATTAGAGCAAAAAAACAAGAAATTCAGTAGGAATTTCTTCATCAGCTGCCGATAACCCATATCCGGGATTAGCTCGTGCAATTACTTAACGGCCGCTGTAAGACGCTCGGCGTCCCCTTTGCATATAAAGTATCCTTAGGGGCTCTTCTCGTCCCTCCGTCCTCTCCTGCGTAGTACGTGTTACAGCATCCTCCCCACCATCAACTTATTACGAGAGAAGATTTCGTTACAATTTAAAGCGTCCTCCTGCTTCGTTTACCGGTGATAGGCGGTGGAGGGATGGAGAGGAGAATCTTCTACAGGTAGACCGATCCGGTATCTCGGGAGTGATCAAGATATCGAGATGCGCACCGATCGTACGATCGCGCGATGAGATCGGTCCAGAGACAAAAAGTGAAAGTGATCACGATAATCCAGGGGTTCGCGCGAATGAAATCAAGGACGAGATCGATCTTCGACCAGGAGACGTAGTATCCGCGTGCGATTACGATCGGCCGGTCTGCGAGGTTGGATCGAATGAATTAGAATAATTACAGGTCTGACCCACCTATGGACCTAAGGGAAGATGCTGGGCCCTGCGCAGTGCCCGGTAACGTGATTAAAACTTGGTAATTCCAAGTACCGAGGACACCGAGAATCCGTTGCCCAACTCGATCTCTCGACTCTCGTTTAATGTTCATCCGTTCATGGTGCTCGCGCCACGGGGGGTTCCTTCGAAATTGTATTACGCGTACAAGCCCCCTTAAAGCTCCAGGATTAGATCTTCACACCGTAGGCCAAGTCGTAAAACCGATGCTGCTGTATTCTCTGTTTGTTCTCTCTGGTGGAGACCTCAGCCGCCCCCCTCTCCCCACCACCCCCACGACCCACCGGTACACCATCTATATTACTTTACATAAAGCGTCCTTAGGCTCGTATACATATGTAGACAACGTGGAGGCAGCCTGCGACGCTTATAGAATTACAGAGCGACAATATAACGGAGAGTCTAGGCCGGATACGGGCTGGTCCGATAATGGATATTTATGCGATTCGGATCATCCGGAACACGAGGACAAGAATTACGCGACTCGATCGATCGAATCCAGCGTCAGTGGATTTTTGGAAAATTTATTGGAATCGACGATCGAATAATTATTAAATTTTCAAGACATCACCCGGGGATCAATTTAAATCCGTCGTGGCCCGCTGATGCTGGATATTTTTGTCATTTGAAAAATAAAAAAAAAGAAAGAAAGAAGAGGGATTGCCCTGGGGCTGGTGGGAAGAGGGGCGGGGGGGGGGGGGGGGGAGTGGCATTTGCTTCAGCAGATATACGG
>JARQTH010000487.1:16942-222857 GCA_030142595.1 Trachelus iudaicus | reverse complement strand
CCCCCCCCCCCCCCCCCCCCCCCCCCCCCCCCCCCCCCCCCCCCCCCCCCCCCCCCCCCCCCCCGCCCCCCCCCCCCGCCCGTGGCATGTGCTTCAGCAGATATACGGCATATTGCTCAGCACCGAAGAAAGTATTTTAATATGGCGAAATCCTCTTACTCGACTCTATAAAAAGTTTAATATACTCGCGATATCTCTTCTTGTCTCATTCTAACCGAGTACGGCCACGGCACTTCCTCCAACCTCTGGGAGACACTGCTTAAACCTTAAAAACTTTTCAAGGATGGCAATAAGCCATCACGATGATCCTTATAAGCTCCCTATAAATCTTCATTATATTATGATACAGGGCTATGATAATATCACAGGGATTACATAAAGTTCCCGAGGATATGAGGGGGCGGGGAGGGGGGTGGGGAGGAGGGTAGTCTCGTATCGAGATATCGAAAATGTAGGCAAACGGTTACCCTGCGCTATCGGATGCATTGCTAACTCAAAGGGTGGCCCAAAAAAAAAAAAAAAAAAAAAGGAACCACCGCCCATCCTACCCGAAGGATATATTAACCAGCGGAGTAGTCGTGTCTCCTTGAAATCCAATGAATATACCAGAGAGTCTCCCAAATAATTCTTCTTCGGTTTCCTCTTCCACCTCCCACCCCCTTTCCTCTTTTTTTCCGTCCCACCATCCTTGTCCTCCGTCCAGCATCGCTTTGCCGCTCTTAACGACGTATTTTCGTCACCGAGGGACGCCGGTCTGCCAGGGCTCGCTTCGAGACCGAGTAAATATCAAAGGATCCGAAAGATCCTCATCCCCGGGATTTCCGAGACCGTAGCGAGACACTCAGTTATTTACTTATTTTTCTCGAGAACCTCCGTCTCTACCGCAAGATCCTCTTACCGCTACACCTAACGTATCTAACGGTGACGTAGTCGCACTGGGACTCCAGAGAAATCCCCGAGCAGTCCTTCATCCCGTCTATTCCCGAGAAGGACACACGGCGGGACTCCTTTCTGATTCAACCGCGTCGTACCGGACTGGGTAACCACGCTGGATCCTCCCGACACTTTCCTCCAACCTTTTTACCCTCCGGGGAACTAAGAGACAAACTTTGGGAGAAAAAATTCACGAAAGCCAAGATCGCTCTCGCGCGTCCCCCCCACTACCCTCCTGCCACCTCAGACTGGCTATATCTAGATACATCGCAATGCTCCTTGTGTCTTATTTAGCAACTGGTAACACGGACTCTGCGCAGGACGTGTAAAAGTCCGTGACCTGGGTTCGCTGCCTTGTCTTCCAGAAAGTCAGCCCAGCAGCCCATGAGCCAAGGTTGGGGAGGGGACAGGGTGCAGATGAGCTGGCGAAGATTGGGTTCGCTCTCTGTTTGGGTAGCTGATTAGCCTCTCCGGCTCCTTTGACGCTCAAAGCACAGTCTGAGCTCCGTTTCTTGCGCGATGTGTACTCGAGGACGGATCCTTAAGAGTTCGCGCTCTTTAATACGGTGCAAGGTCCAACCTCACGGTACAAGGACTCGTCAGGGTCATCTTCTTTCCTTCGCTCGGTCGACCCTCGGAATCCTTCAGCGGAGGCCAATCATTTTGTACCGCGCGAGGGAGAGAACGACGATATCGGATCCAGGGTAGATCGATGTGTAGTCGATCAAAGATCAAGTGCGTTTACCTCTATGACTTTCGAAGGAGACGCTGGGATAAGGAAACGAAGGAATGACGTGACAAACTGAGACGTCAACTGCTGAGGGGTTAAGGATGAGGATCTGGATGAATTTTCTTGAGCTTCCCCGTCATCGATTCCCGGGCTGAACGCATCGGCCAGACAGTCTCTCGCGGCTGAGCTCGTACATCACGTTAATACGCAAGTTGACGTCCCGACGCACAGCGTGCCCCCCCCCCCGCCCCCCACTCACGAAACATAGCCCCAACAACCCGAGAGACAGAACCGCGATACAATGGCTTCCGGTGGCATCGTTCCCGACGGGAAGACAGAAAGAGAGAGAGAGAGAGAGAGAGCAAGAGAGGAGAAGGAGGAAACCTGCAAGATTCTCATACGTGGAATAAAGTGAAATAGACAGAAGTGCCGAGAAGAAGCGAAGGAGAATAAAATTAGAAGGACCGGACAATAGGCGAAATAGGGAAATAGGCAAATAGGCAAATGGACAGGGCAGCAAACTATCAGCCCATCTGCGCAGCTAGTCGATTCTCGGCGCCATTGTGTCCTAATTACGTGATTGTCCGACGTTTGACAGCCGACAGTCGGGCGTTGGCGGGAAACGAGAAAGCGAATAAACGTACGGAGGAACGTCAGGAAATAACGAGGATTCGTTAGCCGAGATTCGGGGGACTCGCGACGAGGACGAACCGAAGCTCGATTAACGGGGATTGTCTGATTTCGCTCGGACTAAGCGCTTTACGACAAAGGGTTAAAATTACTCGAGAAGGGTGGCCACGCGGAGTGATTATGACGTCACTCGAACCTCGTCACTCGTTGGGGTGCGAGATACAGAAGAGGAATCTGCACCGAATACAACGGAAAAGGGACAAATGGAGGAGGGACGTATTCAGAGGGGTTCATCGAGTCCGCTCGAAAGATCCCATTTGCAGTTTTAGATCATTTTAAGAGTTTCCGCGATTTTTCGTTGATCGATGAAGAGAATTCACGGGGAAAGTAAGCAACCGTTCGGATGCACAACGAGGAGCTTTAAAATCCATGGAGAAATATCACCAGGAAGCTGCAGGTTTCTTCCGCAATAAACGAGAGAGAGGAGAGACGAAGAGGCGAAGGTGGAAGAGAGAGGACGAGAATGAGAGTGAGTCGTCACTATCCTATACGAAGTTCAAAGTCTGTCCCTCGAAGGCACTTCATCATGATCCAGTCTTCGAGTCTTCCGACGTTCTCGCTCTTCCTCTTCTACGCTTAAATGGATGAAGGGTACGGCGCTGCTCAGTAGATCTATAGATCTGGAGCTCAAGGTGGAGCATCCCTCGTGGTGAGAGTAGTGGCGCTGGCGCATCGAAAACAGGGATACAAAGAGCGAGAGAGAGAGAGAGAGAGAGAGAGAGAGAGAGAGAGAGAGAGAGAGAGAGAGAGAGAGAGAGAGAGAGAGAGCGAGAGAGTCTGTAGAGAATAGAAGGGACAGAGAGTGAGAGTGAGAGTGAGAGTGAGAGAGGGAGCATCGCGCTCATCTTGGCTGTCGCCCGGGAGTCTACCATAGATTATCAGGGAAAGCAGAGTGGAGAGTCAAGGCCGCCCGGTGCAGCGCCACCAGGACACCCCGTCAGCCCCTCCGCAGCGAAGCCGTGAGCCTAGCTTGGATGGGATCAGAGGCCGTTGGAAAGGGTAGGCCGTGTCTGTGCTGCAGCGACGGTCGATAGAATTGTCTGCGCGCACGCGCAACTAAAGGCCCGTCAGCTGCGCCATTGATTCTCACCCCCGCAGACTTAAAGCGGACCGCGTTGAATAAACCTCGCTAATTTGTCTAATGATATGGAGACCTTGAAAATGAGACCCGCGACCCCTGACCTATACTACGGGGAGCGAGTCCCCTCGTCTCCTGATGAAGGGGGGGGGGGCGGACTCGAGGAGAAACGAGCCCCTAGAACGGAAGGGTGATTTCTTTCCGAGTATCAGGAGAACTTTCCACCCTCTTGATCTCTCTGGTCCGGACCAGCCAATCGGCTACTCCAAATTCTCCTGGAGTCCTTCATAACTTGGGGGTTTGACCTTGTTTACCGAAGAGTGTCCGTGATAGGATCTAATCGATCTTCGCCCATCCCGACCCCAATCCACATCGATAAGGAATTCGTCCCCATTTGAAAATCAATCTTTCATCCGGAATGCGCCTAAACTACGAAAGGGTTGACTCTGCCACTGAAGAGTGGACTCCACTGAAGTCATGCTCTACGTTCCTGACTAATCGTCTCCTGCTTGCTACCACAGAAAATGGTCCTAGTCATTCAGCCCTTGTTCCGGGTGAGAAGAGCAGGATACGCAGGATCATCGTTCGCTGGCGAAGAGGGAGGAAGATTCGCACCTAAAGGAACGGCTGTAAAGGGGTAGACGGAGTTAAGGTCTATTTCTCAACCCTTAAAGGAGATAATCCTTTCGAGGCGGACAGCTGACAGGATGTAAACCAGTGACAAAGTTCCTCGCAGACATTCATAATAATCGCTACCGTGGTATCTGCACTACCTAGGAGGAGACAACCCAGCAACCTTATCGTACTCTCTTCTGCTTATCGGAGAAAATTGGAAAGTTTCTCGACCTCGTTAAGGGAATATAAGAAAAGAAAGGAAAGGGACAGGGAGAGCGAACGTTAAAGAGAGAAGATCCCAAGACTAAAACTGGAGTTGGGTTTAATAAGAGCCCGTCGCTGATATAGCGCAAGGTCGAACCCACTGGAATAGATAGCCAAGACATCCAGGGGCTACTCCTGGGAAATTGAGATTGGATCCGACAGGATTAGAAGGAAAAACAAGAAGAAACGTAAGAAGAGGATGCGAAGGAGAAGAAGAGAGACAGGTTGAGCGAAGAGGAGGAAAGGAAGATATCGGTTGCACGAGATGGCGAGAGGAAGGGGGAGGAGGCTGGATGGAAATCTCATGGACGCTGACGCGTGCCAGTTTGAACTTTTCAAGGGTCGAGGCAACGTCTTCCGGAAAGGTAGTTACAAGATGGCCAATGCCAGGATCATTTGAGATCGGCCATATCAATCCTGTTCCTTCAGGACCAACCTGGAACCACCTTTTCCTTGTATCAGGGAAACGGCTTCGTGTCTTCTGAGAAATCTCACGTGTAGCGCGCACACACACAACGTTCGACAAGAATCTTCCCCGAGTAGCACAACTGTGACGGCATCCTCGGGTACCGACTATACACTGAAAAGCAGCTACAGTGTGTTCACCAGGACCAGGAAACAGGACCAGGAGGCGAGTGACTCTCAAAGAGTAATTGTTTTGAATGAACCTCTCGTAGCGACGCGAAAGCAGCGAGTACCAGTGCGAGAAGACGATCAGCCGTGTTCCCATTAAAGCTGATGTAATGCTCTTCGCTCTTGAGCAGTTCTTCGCCCTTGAAATATTTTCAGAGCTCAAAGTGTCCAGAGGAACCGCTTGACACGCGCAGCCTTCGCTGGAAACGAGCATTAAGGATTCGAGGAACGAGTCGGCATTGAGGAAGAGAGAAAGAAAGATACGAAGAAAGAAAAAGACTAAGGAAAAAAAAAAAGATTCTCTTTCTTCAAAGAAAAAAAAAAAAAAAAAAAAAGAAAAAAAAGAAAAAAAAGCATTCTTTCGAAGGTTATCCGATGAATCGTAATTATCGAAATTAGTTTTAAGATCCAGAGACTAGACCTAAAGTATCCGGCAGACCGAATTACCTGTAAAAATGGCGGAATGGCGTCGCCTTAAGCTACTCGCTTAAAGTAACGAGCATTAGTTCCGTCCCGTCGCCATTGCTCTCCCTCGGCTTTAATTTTCAGTCACTTCGGGTTAATGCCGAGGGGGTTGCACCGGGTGAAGACTGGGGGAGGGGGAGGGCGGTTGGTTTCCTGGTACAGGGATGCTGATACCGCTGTTCTCTCCTGTCGCCTCTTCTCCAGCGGATAAAGGTTACCAAGCGCAACGACTGCAACGACGAGGACCCTGGATACCACTCGTGGAGCCTCCTGGGGGGGATCTGGCACGACGTCCCAAAAGTTCAAACGAGGATGAGGTCACCTCAGGACTCGCTGAGGGAAGGAGTCTCCGTGTGTGTGTGTGTGTGTCTGGGTGTGTGGGTGCGGGTTTACTCAAGACAAAAGGGGATGGTTTCTCGAAGGCAGAAAAGGTTCGGAAGGTGAAGGGAATCGAAGGCATCTTGGGGGAGACGGACGGTACGGAGAAAAGTGGTCCCTGGATCCTTGACCTTGACATTCTGGGTCCGGTAGACCTGGAGGGTGGTGTCTCTCTAGGTAATGTCGTTGATATTCGGGAGGCAAAGTGCGCGCGCGAGGGTCGCGTTAATGTCACGAGGGTTCACTGGCTGACGACGTTATCTACCCGCAGTCGATGTCTGCCTCTAAAGAGGGTGTCGGAGTCTCCGTCCCGGACTACACTTGGCTAACCAAAGGGTTATCGCATTTAACCGAGCATACTCGCGCGATGCCAATCATCGGGACATTTCTCCCCAGGTGCCACCCTGGGCCGATAGACGATTTCAGGGGGGGAGGGAGTGAGGTGGACACGAAATAAAAAGAAAACTACCAGGGTCAGTCAGCGCTATAACCGGAGCACAAAAAAGTAATGGATCAACGCGTTTGTGAATAAAATTCAAAAAACTGGAATTTTCATTTCCGGTCGGTGCTCTCCTCCCTCCGAACTCGTTCCTAACGAACGAGTGCACCTGTCCAACAGCACGGCACTGGAATCTTACCGAAGTCTCCGAATCGCTTTGTACTTGGAATATTTTCCTAGGGCTTTTTTCTTCTCTTAATCTTTTTCTCAAAAGTATCCCCTGCGGACGTCCCTCGGTCTACCCCGCCTATCACATTTTCTACTGGAGGTCGTTGAAGGATCAACGTAGCGTGATCGCAGCTCAGGACTCCTCGCGCATAAAACTGATCCACGGGGCGCAGTTCCCGTCGATTTAACGTTCACACGGCACGTTCCGCTCCCTCCCGCGATCGTAAATTTTATCCCGGAGCGTTGCGATATCGACCACCGCAGAGGAAGCGGTGGCAGAGGATGCTGCCGAGGTAGAACGGGAGAAAAGGAGAAAGAAAAAGACGATTGGATACAGTGAAACCCCTCTCCCCCGTCCCACCTCCCCCCAAAAAAAAAAAAGGGAAATAAAGTAGAAAAAAGGGATCCGCCATCGCCTTGTCCTTGACATTCAACGTTACTACCAACTACCCTTATAGAGCAGGGCTTGACACAGGGCACGAACTTTCGTCAGGCTCACTCTAACGACACTTGGTAGAAACTTTAAATTATCTTGGCGAGTTGCGATCAGCCCACGTTGAGAGGCGGAGGCGGATCGAGGGAAGAGACTAAAGAGACGGAAAGTCGATAGACCGGATATGACGCATCTACCGGAATCCCCACGTCACCTGTCCCTACTACTACGTAATGATCCACCCTCGGCGCAGTGGCTGCAAGAACTCCCGAGGGAAAGCTACACAAAGATCGTCAACCTACGCAGACGACCTGGGGAATCGGACTACGCCCGACGGTACGTACCCCTCTCCACCCCCCTGCCCACAACCTGGATCTAGGGGTTGATGTCTCTTCGAAATAATATGCGAGAGCTTAATCGCTGGATGCAGCCATTCCAGGAAGGTTCCTATTGCTGGCTCTCGGTTCTCCTCGCGCATAATGGACAAAGTTATTCCCCGTGGACCATAGACAAATTGATCGTTGTTTGTAACGACAGTTAAGCCAAGTTTAAATTGTTTTCTCTGGCCGTGGCTCACCGCATTTTCCCTACGACATTGCAGCGGACAACCCTACTGTACGTATAATTGAAACCGAACGACCCCGTTTCATAATTTTGTAGAAGAAAAGAAAAAAAAATGAAAAATGATTATTTTCAAGCCCAGCCAGCAGAACCAGGAGACAGCGATTCGGAAAGACCGGACCAGATTCTCACGGAGGAAGAAAAATGATGGTTGTTCTTCAGAAAATGAAAGAAAAAAAAAAAAAAGAAGCAAGATATGACCTTCGCGCCTTTGTTATCTGTGAAGCTAAAGGGATAAAGGGATACCTGTATCGCTGCCCCCATTATCCTTAGGAGACATCAAATAGGTATCCAGATGAAGGAAAACATTGAGAAAAAAAATTCCAAGATACACCCAAAGTCTGAATAATCTCCGGACCCGAGTCGAGCGTCGTGTATTAAAAGTGTAAAGAAAGAGAAGAAAAAAAAAAATAAAGAGAAAAATGCATTCTACCGCGTGCACAACCACTCTTTACCTTCCTTCGCGATAACTTTCCCCTCGATGACTAGCAGGCATCCACATTGTGCCGAACCGAGGTACAAAAAGGAGATGACACTTTTTTTCCCTTCGTTTTCAAAGAATCGAGCGACAGCGGCTGTTTTTATCGTTCATCCCCCGACTCGTCGACTCGTCAAGGTGCGAGGAGCCGCCACTGTGAAAACGCCGTTTAAGGGGATGAAATGCGAATGGATGGGAAAAAGTGAGCTCGGGAAAAGGTTATGCGTGTGAAAAAAAGAAGAAGAAGAAAAAAAAAAGGGTATAACAGTGTCATTCGAGAGTTTTCGTAGGACGCTAGTGGAATTTCTAGGAATAAAATGTAAAGTGGGAAGAAGAGAGGAGAAATACCTGAGGACAGGATGAGCCTGGGATCTCTCTGACTATCCACGGCAGTCTATCCTATCTTGCGCGAAGTGCTTGTGGCTCCGTTCATTGCTTCGAGGGAGTGGAAAGTTTGCAGGAGGAGTACGTGGCTGGGTAGCGCGCTACCGACGGTGGGATGCTGCGCGAAGGAGAGACGAGGATCTTCTTGGTGGGTTTAATAGAATGCCATTCCCCGGTACGGGACAATGTGTGGCGCCAAGAGCACCTAGTCTAGAGTTCGTCTAGAGTGCCCGGGCACTTGGGAAATAATTAAAATTCGGCTGGGAACGCTTACGGGAGCGTTGACATTTTCACGAATGTCCGTAGCCAGAGATGAGAGGAGGAGAAGAAGGAATCTCAGACGGATCGAAGGATCTTTTGATTGTCCATTAAGGGAATCCGATAGATTCTCCGTGAGAGGATCGCCCTGGCGGATGAAGATCAAGATGATTCTCCGTACGCTCGAATCGCTGATTGTCTCTACCTGAATCCCTCTGGATTCACATGGATCTCCGAAGCAAGGGATGATCCCCCACAGGAGGGTCTCGAATCCCGTTAAGTCTGCGGCCTCACGCGTTATTGACCTCCCGCAGGCAAATTTCGACGCGCATCCCCCCATAACCACCCCCTTTATACGTACACGGAGGCCAAGTAATAACCTCATAAATCTACCACCTTTTCGTGAGGCTGATCCTCCTTCTCGAAGTCCTTGGCTACAATCTACCGAACCAGCTGCACCCCTCGCGCCCCCTTCGACCCCCCGATCGATCGATTTCGTCCAAGGAGCACAGAGCCAAAGTCTTCGAGGCCTATTTCAGCTATGTCCTACGAGAATCTTTTTCATTTTCCTGGAGTCCCTTGGCGAGGGGGGCGGGGGGAGACGCGCGTTGAACAGAGAAGGTGAAAAACGAAAATAAGGACGAAGCAGAAGATAAAGAAGAGAGGCGAGAGAGGAGGAGTCTCTGAAAAGAATGTCTCGTCGGAATAGGTTGCTGCAGGTTGCTGCCCACTTCGGCTTCTGGAATAATTACACGGAATGCCGTGAAATACGCGCAAGGGAGAGAAAGATGAGGAGAAGGAGAAGGAGGAGTGAGAAGGAGAGAGAGATAGGGATAAAAGAGAAGAAAGAGCAGGACGCAACGTCAGACTCACCGGGACGCCGGCCAATCAACGCTACGACTCTCGTAAATCTGAACTCCCCCATTGTTTCAGCCGATAGGTAGTAGGTAGTAGTAGGTAAAGGACAGGGTCTCCTATTAGAAGGGAGTTACGTAGTCCGAACTAGCACGGCCACTAACCTGCCAATGCCCAGCTGCCCAGCCATCCCACCATCCAACTGCTATCCAACTATCCAGCCATCCATACGTACAGCGTATAAAAACCACAGGGATACGCAATAAATTACGCCGTCCCGACGCCTTACGACGCGAACGCTCGGAGAAAGTGTTTCGATACGGACATAAAGGAAGGTGCATTCCATTTCCATGAAGGAGATTTCATTTCACATTTTCCGAAGCCACTTCCGCCGGCGTCTCTCGTCCCTCGGCATCGCCGTCGCTCTATCTTAAGGACATCACGCCAACCGGATAAAAAGTCGACGCGACGCCGAGAGTCGCCGCGTATATAAATCTTGGATTTTTGCCGAATCGGGTAAACGGCAAGAAAAAGATCAATGCCAAGAAGTCCTTGGTATATATATACATTTGACAAAAGAATCTAGAGCAAGAAGCAGCCCAGCAGCATCCGGGCGGAGAAGGAAGATCGTAGAGGCTCTTTCTTCTCTCGCGGCCTCTACTTACCACCCACTTAGAAAGTTCTGATCCGGCGCTGAGCTGAGGATGCAGAGAGGAAAGGAGCAACGAGCGACCTCGCGTCTCCGTAGAGACAGGCTAATCGCCATTAGCCAGAAAGAAGACTCGTCGCTACTTGGAAAGCGCCTTTAGTCGCAACTCATGACTCGGAAAGAGAGTGGTTTCAGCGTCTACGAAGTCCTTGCTTAATTCACGTGTTTCAAGGGAAGCGTCCCTCTTATTCTTATTCCCAGCGTCTTTCCCTTTCATTATACTCGTTTCCTCTTCCTCTTCGCCCTCGATCGCCGCGCTACTGACCTTTCGCCTTTGACCCCCCCAAGAACAATTCTCACGGACCTACAAAATTTCTCTACTGGGCACCCATTATTTAAGCTCTTATCTAAAAAGTCTGACGTCGGCAAAGCGACCCACGCCGCGACTTGGCGGGATTCTTAAAGCAAAAATTCGCACCCCATCTGCTGTCGCCAATCAGATCTCGTGTCGCGATTAGACGAAATTAGAAGGCGCCCTTAAACCCTAACCGAGTCGGCGACGTGGCTGCGACCTGAAATCTTAAGATTATTTTAAACGAGCGTCGGGGATGGAAGTATTTTATCGCGATTATTACATAATCGTAAGAAAAAACGAGTGGGCGCACCGATTACCCGACGAGGCAAAGTGCTCCGAGGACTCGAAGGGATGGCGAAAGTATTCTCTTAACGGAATAAAGAAGAGCGAGAAAAAAAGAGTGACAGGAGAGACGAAAGAGGAGAGAATAAAGACGCCAGGAGGCGACGGCCATAAAGGGCAAAGGGAACGTCACAGATTGTTTCCCGAGTGTTTCCCGCGAACCGGAAGTGGATCCGCGGCCATTATAACGTCCAGTCATTCATTGTCGCAGGGTGTAGGGTGACGTTAGCGCGATGCCCCTTTTTTTTTCCTCGACGCTTTCCTTTTGTTTCTTTTTCCGGCCAACAGCCACTGTCAACCGGCATCAAAACCACCCCCTTCCCCCTCGGCGAAGCCAGAGGCGAAGACCCGACGATCCGTTCCAATGATTCAGCCTCTGTAAGGAGAAAATACCAAAGCCGGCATTTTGTCTGGCGATTATGACGTGCGTCTCCTTATTGTTTTTCCCTCGAATTCTTTTGTCCAGATTCATTCGGACCGACCATTTGTCAGAGTTCTACCACCCGGCATCTCCTTTCAGTGATTTCCTACGACCTACCCTCCTCCTCACCGTCCTCACCCTCCTGGTCCCTCTGAACCCTGCTCCGCCAGCTCAGACATCCGTCATCAAGATCACCGCCATTTCCGTCTAAGAATCCTCACTGCGGAATTACGACTCGTTAATTTTCCGTTTTTCTATTTCCAACGAAGTCACACAGACTCGTCCTGACCGATCGCGTGACACCGCCGGAAAAATTATCGACGTCCATTGCAACCTACCCTTAAGGAAAAATATTCATCGGCGACCATCTCGCGCGTCGCTGCGAACCTTAAGAAAGTTTAATATCCTCGATAAAAAGACGAAGTAGATTCGATCTCCGAATTGGTTGTATAAGGGACGTCGGCGTCTAGCGTTTTCGCAATTCGCAGTCCTGGAAGTCTCGCCGTAAAAGGCCACGAGGACACGTGGAAAAGGTTACGTGATACCATTCAAATGTATTCTCGCGAAATACGACGTCGCATGGTTAATTCATGGCTGCCAATAACGAAGCCGTCCGAGCTGTCCGGTGCAGAAGCGTTTTATATTTTTTTTTTTTTTTTTTGCCCAAGCAATAATTATGATTGGCCGTAGGTACTTCAGCAGCTAGTCTGGCTGCGATCCGATTACGTCTAGACGGGAGGATCGTAAGCAATCGGAATACCGAGCGAGCGTATTGCCCAGTCAGGAACGTAAGAGGGAGGGGAAGGAAAAAAGCCAAGGCGACAGGAAGTCAGGAGGTTCCCTCGCAATTTCCGGGACATCTCATCGTATATCAGATTGATGATAGTTCCGCAGTAGGAGTAACGGTATTTTCATTAATCATTAACAACCTGCTAAGTCAAAGACAAGAGGCCAGGCCGTCTTTGATTAATGTGACTTTTCTGCTGGGAATCAGAGAAGATATGAGATAGGATGATAGGGGATGGAAAAATTGAAGAATCCCCGAGAGAAGGGATTGATTTTATCATATCGTACTCCATTTGTTAGCATATAGATTCAAAGTGAAGAAGGTTAATTTTTTTTTATCCATAAGGGATGAAGAGATGACCCTTTTGAATTCGACAATTCACAAATGGCAAAGCACCCTCCGCGTCACCTCGTGTGATCGTGTGCGTCTGGGGTTGGCCTAAATCGGGAAACATTTGCTCTCTCTCTCTCTCTCTCTCCCACGGAGAAAAATCAGGCTCCTGCGAATCCTGCTCACGAGGGTGGGAAGGGATCAGTGCGTAACATTGGGGCGAGAGAGACACGAGGCCACCTTATCGATCTGGTTGAGGTAGGTCCTGTCCTCCCAAGGGAACCCCAACTCTTATCCCAGTTTGGGGATGAATTTCAAGGGCGAGCCAGACGCCCTCGTTTTCCAGGGGCTGCAGGACGTAAAGCGACACCCTTGCGTCGGGAAAACGTGGCTCGGCTAGCTTTACGTGAAATCACATTGAAAATGCATTCGAGTTGCAGCGATCGATTCGACGTTGAGTCAATGCGAGCCAATCGGATGCGCCGACTGCATACCGCGTGATAACGGGTTATCAACGAGCGTCCTACCAGTCGCCGGTACACGAGGATTCACCGCTGAATCGACTGTTTAAAGTTTACGACAGTTTTTTAAAATTAAGTTGCGCAACGTGAATCGTCGATCAGTCGAGAGAGAGTCATAAAGAGAACAAACGAGAGAAGCACGAAACGGTGGAAGATACGAAAACTTAAAGGATAAATTCGCGAAACGACTCAACGAAATTAGCAAAGCCGCTCGGAAAGCAGCGAAATCAAGTCCAACGTTCGAAGCCACGTCTGAATTTAATCAACGGCTGCACCATACAAGGAGGAGAAGGATAAGGAGGAGGGTGCGAGAAGGGAGAGCGACGGGATGCTGGAGGATTATATTACTTGGAAACTATCTACCGTCTACGTATACAGCCTCCGTAATAGTGCGGTAGTCGCCACAAGCTGCTTCGCGGCGAACCTCTTGGAAACGCGGCTTGAATTTCGAAAGAGAGTCTTGACGAGTAGTTATCCATTCGGCAAGATGGAAGGGTTGAATGGGAAGCAGCATGCCAGCAAGAGGGGCTTGGGTGATCACGGGGTAGAGGAAGAGAGCGATGAAGTCATCGAGCCAGAAGGAGCCCACCGGTGTACTCGTAGGGCTCGATTACGTAAAGAGTTTAAAAACTGCGAGGGGGAAATTAGAAAGAAAAAAAAAAACCAAAATGGCGAATACCGTGCGAGTAAGGCGAATTCTCACCGAAGGAAAAAACACGAGCTAGACTCCGTCTGTCAATTACTTGACTTCGCGAGGGATCAAAGTAGAAGCTAGAAAGGCAAAGGACAAAGGGAAGAAAAATAAGGTCCCCGGAGTCGGTTGTCAGCGTCGGTTTCACGGAGAAGATATCGCGAGGAACTCGAAGAACAATAAATTCCGCGAGAACGTTTCCTATTAGCTCGAAGTGGCCGGAGTTCTGTCGTATATCAGCGTCAACTCATTGGGAATCAATGTCTACCCATCTCGGCAAGTGCTTAGACCGAGTGAGAGTGACAAAGATGGATAGCACATATATATATATATATGTATATATATATTGTCTAAGAGTACATTCGTTCGCTATCTCTCTCGCGCTTCGAACTCGTTGAATTACGGCTAAAGGTTTGGTCCTTACGAACGACGAAGATCCGGGACTCCTCTTTTAATTAATCCTGGTCCCTTCGTGCCGAAATTTCCTACGGGATAGAAAGAGAACAGACTTCTCGAAGATACTCGAGAAAGAGAGACAGAGACTCGAAGGAAAAAGAAAAAAAAAAAGACTAAGCCTGCTTCCTCGACTCCGCTTGAAATTTCTTCTAAAGAGCTCGAGACGCGCTCTCTTCCAGGATATAGCCCACGATAACCGTGAAGGATAAAAAAAAATACGGAAAAGAGAAGGAGAGAGAAGACGAAGGAAAAAAAAGATCGAAGCGAAAAGAAAGTTCTGGATCGAAATCTATTATCGAGAGGAGGACTAAACGTCGCGCCACGGGGCAGCTGATAAAGCCTGAGTAAAGTCGCCCCTTGACTCCGGTGGTTCACGTGACTACCGTTTTGCTATACGTACAGTCCAGTAACTGCCAGGAGACACGAGATCTTTACCATTTTAATTGCTACTTGCGCGAATTAGACGCGACACTGGGCGCCGGATTTATCGTTTTCGCTCGTGAACGAGCAGCGCAAATCGTCCGTAAGCTAAACGGAACGTGAAAGCGTTGGACAACGGGATAAACAGTGTGTCGAGATTTTACAAGATTTCTTCTCCTCCGCTAGTCTCGGCACAGCCTGACCTTCGACCTCGAGATGCAGCTCCGCGTATTATCCGTTCCGCCACGAGACTGCCGATGAAATTCATTGGAAATTCCATTACGCATTTATCGGATTGACCGAAGGTATCGGCAGAACGTGCGAGACGCCATCGCCATCGCCACCCCGTGACTACGTGAATACGTTGGCGGAACGAATAGGGTGAAGGAGGCTGGAGGCAGAGCGCGAGCCCCAGTTGGTGCCAGGGAAATAAAGGCTCTAACGTCGAACCTACGAAATTATAAGGGACGTTCGCTCGTGTGCCAGCGCGAGAAGCGACGCCGGATTTTTTGTCTTTCGTCTCGCGGGCAACGGCCGCCTCTTTCGCGCTGCGCTAAAAATAAAAAAGAAATTCCGCCCGAACCAGTAAAGCCGCGCTGATTTCCAATTCATGCTATAAAAATCTGTATATTAAAGGGACGGGCGTCCACATCGGTATTCAGGACGCAAAAGGCAACCCTTGCAGTTTGCAATTCGCATCAGGGGTGAATTGGCAAGGGTCCGCACCGCGCTTTGCTATGCTACCCCTTTCGAACGGTGGGGTCGCTGCGTTCCGTTGCTAGGCCCGAAGGGTGAGTATCTATGGAGAGCTGCCTGCTGGGTAAGAGGGAGGGTGGAGGGGGTCGGGGCTGAGGTATGCAGGGGGGCGGGCAAGAGGGGCTGCGGGAGAACTTGCATCGCAGTTGATCCGCATCCCCGCACGGAGATGCGTAGTAGCAGCATCCCTCGTTAGGCTCTGAATAGAGTTCGCGTACACTTGCGCCAAAAAAGCAAAGATCAATTTCGCCCGGATGCGCATTTCGACCTGCTAATTCGAATAATCGCGAGCATTCGCAAATTTCAACAGCTTCATCCCCCGTGCACTGGCAAATCCCACGTACACTTCAATTCGTTGTCCAAGTCCCGAGAGTCACGCAAGAAACGGTCGGCCCACGAGTTCCAATATGTTTTTTTTTGACAATTCGCAAAAAGTACAATAATCTAAATATATGCTAAAATAACAAAATCTATTTAGCGCAAAGCCACGCACGTGCGATACTTTGTCCAAAAAAAAATATTCAATGCAGTTCCACGTGTGTGTTTTGCCAGAGGCGATATTTTCGATCTGTCAAAAAAAAAAACCACTTCGAACTCATGGACGGGACTGTAGAGAATACGCGCAAATAAATTTTGCACATTGATTCGCCTGCCGCTGACTATAGGCATACATAGTACAGGAGCCCTAATTCCAGTATCGAATTACGTCCCTTCGTCAAAAGGTCTCCCATCGGTAACGGCACGACCCTTTTTGCAAGGCAGCAAGAGAAGCCCGTGTTACGCAACGACAGTCAATAATCCCGAATGGCAAAAAACATTATCATGCGTCGAATGACAAATTTCTTCGTGCGTTTAAGCCATCGCGTAGGCAGAAGCAGGTAGGAATATAACTTTGTCGATGCACTATACCAGCCGCACCGTGACGCAACCTGCAGCAAAGGGTTATTCAGGGCGCCGAGGGGCGAACGGATGATGCGTGCACTGCGTGGCGACGTCGGAGTAAGCCATCGGGGAAAAGTGTGCGAGTGCGAAGCACCGGCGGCCCCTTGCGAAACTGCATGGGGGAGCGCGGGTATTGATTTTCTGAGGATTTGGGGTAGGACGACAGTGTTACGTCGGTGCACTTAGGCAGCGTTCAAAAAAGAAGCATTGACGTAGGACGAGCGAGGGTTAGGTCGGGCTGTACCACTTGTCAATTCGAAAGAGTCGAAAGCAGAAAATCTTAATAAAAGAAAAGTAAATAAAAAATCTCAAGCGTAAATTCCGCTAGCAATAGGAGGGATGATTTTTCACGGTCTATCTACAGGCACATCGCGTACGCATATTCCATTAGCCAAAACGCGGATAATTCTCGTATGCTATTCGTCCACTTTTTTTTTTTCAAATAATTTTTCGCATATATCATCATCGTCTCGCGGTACAACCAATCAACATGATTGTCCAAGTGTGACTGGTACTCGTGTCGTAAACATGTTGACACGATTCTGCACTCGCGGACTTGCATCATCGTCAACTGCACTTCGCGCGCAAAGCGTCCCACGGCTAAGGAGATCGACTGGTAAACACGAGAAGTTTTTCTACTCGGTGGAATGTCTGCGTTGAAATGCCTGCCGAACCGCCCACGCACGTACGGGATAACAATAAATTAACACGCTCGAGGAACTTCCGGCTGCTGGTTACGCTCCTCCTCGGTCTTCGCTGTTAAACGAGTCGCTGCAAACAAGCGCAGCATCCGAATTGGGATTTAGAATGACTTTGATTCAACTGAGAAAAAAGAAATTCAACCTGACAAGAGCGGAGAGAAAAAAAAAGAAGGAATTTTTAAGAACCGGGGATCCTGAATCAATGAATTATCGTGATGACGGTGCTATATATATATATATATATATATATATATATATATAGAAATTCCACAGACTCATCCGACGGTCCAACTTATCTCGCGACTCCTCGCAGACTCCTGGTAATCGGTCGGGCGGCACGTATGAAACTCACGTTCGATTGCGCAAACGTCTTTAATTACCCTGGAGCGTTGCCCGTTTTGCCAGCCGACACCATTAATGGTGCACCAGAGCTGCTGGCACTCGCGTCGCGATCGTTCGCGCCAGATCGTTAACCTCCCGAGCGTCTCACGATTTTCAAATCTCCTAGAACAGAGATATACTCGTGACGATGGAGTTCATCGAACCGATCTACTAAACGGCTGCCATAAGATTTTCGCATAAAAGGCTCGTTAGAGTATCGTTAGACGCGTGTAGTAAACCTGTGCAAATATGTATATACAGTCACCCGTGACTCCGTAGTTACGGAAGAAGCTCATACGTGGTTCCACGTGTGGATCTGTGAGTGCGCAACGGGTTGACGTGGTTCCCACGGTATTTACAGACTCTCCGGCAACTGGGATACCGGAGGATCAATGTAAAATAGAAACGTATGGGATCATCCTGACACTCTATAGACTCCGTAGACTCTAGGCTCGAAGTGCACTTCCAACGAGACTCACCTTGATGTGATAGGAATTGAGCTTGGTCCTGGGGAGGCTGTTGAAGGCGCTGAAGTCCAGTCGACGAGAGAAGATCCCGTTCGCGCCGCAGCTTTGTCTGAAACACAAAGAAACGCGATTCGTGAGGGTTAAAGTTCAAGTCGAATTCTTAACGGAACGCGAGGCATTCTGGGAATTTATCGTGATTCATACTCGGCTCCCTCGTTTCCGGTCTGCCGCTCGATGGCCGAAGCCACCCCCTTTTCCCTGGCGGAGGGTTGGGTAGTCGCTGTATACCGAGAAGGCAGGAAGACGAGGAGGTCGAGGGTTAAGAACTACATGTACGTACGTCGTGTATTGATCTGTGTACGTTTCAAGTACATAAGAAGCAAGGTACGGATACATAACAAGTGCGCTAAGTTTGCCGCTCGTTAAGGAAAACCCTGAGTTAAACGATCGGGTTACGATTATTTTATCGGCAGACCGATAAAGAGCTGACAGATTTCATACCGATACAAGCACGCATCTCCGTTTCAGGAAAATTCGACTTGAGTCTCTGGTGCGTTGGTTGCGTCAGAGGCAGTTGCCGTAAAAGACGTCAAATGCGATACGAGGAGCGAACGAAAGAAAAAAACATGCAAATTTTGCACGACGCCTTCGCAGCGTGAAAAATATCTTTACCTTGCGCGAAATCCGCAACGCCGAGCACATATCCAGTTGGATTTGCCACTCGTGGCGTCTTTTGCAAATTCGCCGGAAATACGTCGGACGCTTTGAAAACGTCCGATACGTCAGGCACACGTGTACGTCGAATACCTCGAATCTCAATATGTCGAAGCGACGTCGCTCGGCGTCGCCGATCTCCACTGGGAGCCGTGTATACGCATTCTCGGCGGAAATATGTCGACGCGCGAGTACGTGAGTCGAGAGCGAATGCAACCCGGATGGAGGGTGCCCCCCCCCCTCCCCACCACCCCCTTCACCGACAACGCCGAACGAGCTAAGAGCGCAGCCCCTTTCAAACTGCAACGTCGACGGGCGCCTGGCGTCTGCCATTAAATCGTCAAATCGACGGTAGACGCTCGACCTACCTTCTCAGTCCATCTTGGCCCAGACTGCCTGTTGTCAGACCTTCCATTGTCCCTTGGTTCAACCCCCTATGCCACAACCACCCCTGCCGTTTATGGATTTGTTATATTCTTGGCTTGACCCCATGACACCGTTCCAAAGCCAAATGTCCCACCCACTTGATAAGCCAATAAGAGTGAGTCACCCTGTCACGATATAATGTGTAATCTGGTAAGATTATTCTCTATTGTCTCGAAAACTCTGCCATTACCTATTCGACCTTAATAGTAATACGTATCGTTAAGAGTCCGTCACGTGATACGCGTGACGCGGGCGACAATGGATAGCTCATGTGAGAAAGGTCGCAGTTCCCAATGACCTCCCCGATGTAAGTACTGGTTCTTACGGGCTGATTCAGCCGCGGTATATATAGATATAGCATGTACGCGATAATTGAATGAACTTTCAGTGGCACGATCGTCCGTGTCAAACTCGAGCGTATCGTTGGCAACATCGGCCGCTCAGCCACTGGTTTCTTCGATCGTCCTCCCGGTCTTTTATTACCTTCTCTTCGAGTTACGTCCGAGTGCGTGTCTCCGAACAGTTTCTTCGGGGCACGTTTTCATGTTTATTGCCCTTTCGATGCAGGACGAACAATTTCCAAGCCGACTGTACGCGGGCTGGATAACGACTGACGGACGCTCGAATTAGCCAGGAGACTCGGAGGTGGACGAGCTTAGCGACTCTCGCAGGAGAGGTTGGAGTTACCGATAGGCAGGCAGGTAAAGGCTGAAGCAGGCAGCCAGGCAGGTTGTCAGGTTCCGGAGGAGGCCAGTGAGGCAGTAAGGCAATGAGAGAAGCAACGAGTCAAGCAGTGGGATTGGCCTTGACCTTGGCCTCCACGAGCAGCAATGCCGTCCTATCGGTCTGCCCGCATTAGTTATTTTCGGCAATGTCATTTCGAGGTCATCAAAATATTGCGCGCAAATATCGCGGCTGCCCACACCCGAGCAATACTTTTTTTTTTCCCCGGAATATATTTGCGTTACGCAATTGCCCTGCGAGACACCGTAACCCACAATGTGACACAGGGAAGATTCGACGCGCGTACCGAACTCCCTCACGTGACTGTACCTTCGATCTACTGGGTATAACCGTGTAATACAGGTAATCTGGTAAACGCAGGCAGACACATTCCCCTCGACCACGCGACCTCGCTCTGGAGCGCGTTACTTGCGGACACGCCTTTACCCTCGGCTTGGTCGCTCGGTGGGAGACCCGAGAATCGTGTCGCTTTGCTGGAAATAACGCCAAGTATTTTTGAGGCTCGTGGGCCGATGGATCTATCGGGGGTTGCCTGTATACCTACATTGTGTAAAATCCCGTATACCTATGTACTATACACAGAGAGTATATACTACACGGTCCTATGACACGTAACTGGTCCTCCCACACTCTGTATTTACTATAGTATTTCTGAGGCGATGCGTCACGTCTTGTGTTTCGTTATTTTTTCGCTTCACCCTCGCGGTTCGCTTTCTTTTCCTTCTTTCTCTTGGCGGCAGCTTAGAACGCAGGCACGCACGCACGGCGCCACTTAAAAAGCGATACAAATAATAAACTCGGTCTTTGTTCGATGACAAGCGAAGAAAAAAAATAAAATAAAAGAAAAAACATCACAATTCCAAGACGAATATATCGAGACAGAAGTTGATTGACTGAGTACTCGTGGAGGCCGACGCTCGTTCGGCTCAATTGCTGAGCGACAAATGAGATTTTTCAAAGTAACGCGAATGCAAGGTCGGCCGTCTTTTCGGCCCTTTCCGTATTTTTTTTTTTTTTCCTATTGCGCGAATCGGAAATAGCAACGGCAAAGTGCCCGTTGGATCTATGAATACGGTGTTTTCAGGGGCGATATGCCAAACACGCAAGTTGGCCAGGTCGAAGAAAAAGGAAAAAAAAGCAAAAAAAAGAGTGAACGAGAATGTGGCGAGAGAGGAGAACGTGCGCGGGGATAAGGGTGTCAAAAATATTTTATAGTCGAATGTAAATTCGCGAAACCGGTTTTTGCACGCTCCTGCATTATTATTAGGCAGCGAGGGAAGTAGAGAGAGAGAGAGAGAAAAGTGTAGCCATAACCGGGCGCCGAACAGAGAAACAGAGCGAGAGAGCGAGAGAGAGCGAGAGAGAGAGAGAGAGAGAGAGAGAGAGAGAGAGAGGGAGAGAGAGAGAGAGAGAGAGACGGAGACAGAGAGCGGAGTCGCAAAATAATAAAACGGATACAGGTGGGGGAATATTATCTAACCTTGGCCCGTCCTTTGGAGTAGCGAACTTCCGAGTCCTGCCAGCAGCCATTTTATTAACTTTAAGGCTGCTTTCTATGGCTCTACGTTTCTACAGCGACTAACGAGCATGTACCTATCTCGCAGCAATACTCCCACGCACCGAGTTGCCGGTCACTAACTTTGCCAACGGCGGCACAGAAGCGCCCAGCCAATTTCGACTAACTTGTTTACAAGGCGCGACCGCGACCATCGCAACCATCGCCGCCAATCGAAACGCGGCTTTCTCGGGAGTTCTGAAAATTTACGAGATGTCATACCCACGTGTCGCCAATGATCATAGACACATCGCAGTGTATTGGAAATAGCAAACACTGATCAGCCACGGAGCCTCATTTCGCAGAATGAGCACATGCCTTAATACCGTGCAATCCCAGCTGCGAATTTTAATAGTACGTCATGCTGCGTCCATGTATGCAATAATAATAGCTGAATGAAGAAGGCAGAGAGTGACACACACACACTCTCTCTCTCTCTCTCTCTCTCTCTCCCTCTCTCTTTGTCTCTCTCCGTATGGCAGAACGTACAAGTCGACGCATGATGAAGCGTTACCAGAATTGTTATTAAGTTGTTTGTGTTCGTGCACGTGTGACGTTTATCTAATCGTGCCACGACCGGGCCCATAGAAATGTCAGAGATTGCAATGGCTCGAAATAACACGAGTGGGAATGTTGCGTCATAGCTCATACGCCGAGACCATATTCGTACCCGGCTGATACGCTCGAATAAAATTCGCAACAGCGAATGCGGCGGTTCTTTTCATAGAATCGCCTATATCATTAAATAAAAACTGTCGGGTTTCGAATTTCGAGCCAGAAGCGATATCGTCGCGGTTTCTTGGGTTTTGTAGCTTCTAATTCAAGGTTGACTATATTCTCAACTCGTTACACGTCACGTCAGACCTGATCGCTCGTAGTATAAAAATGTTCCCAGAGGCGCAAGGGAACGCGAAAAGAAAAAGAAAAGGAAGACAAAAAATAAAGTAGCTATGTCAGATGGAATTAGGGGGAGATCTGGCGTACGGTAGCAAAAAGTTTGAAGTCAGGTTATTTTCTCTTCTTCTTCTTCTTCTTCTTCTCTCTCTCTCTCTCTCTCTCTCTCTCTCTCTCTCTCTCTCTCTCTCTCTCTCTCTCTCTCTGTCTTCCTGCCTTCGCAACACTGACGACGTCGACGTCGACGTCGGCGGATGAGACGCGTCAGGGAAACGCAGCTTTTTAAAGGCGCCGGATTTTGTAATAGCTCCCGCATTTCGCAGAAACTCAACTCCTTCTTGTTTGAGCTCTCCAAGAGAAGGGGAAGAAGAAAGAAAGAGAAAAAGAGAGAGAGAGAGAAAGAGACGGAACAGATCCCCTGGTAAATGTCTAAAACTAGTTCCACACGTGCTGCCCCTTTTTGCATTCTTATACGATCCGGCAGGCAAGCGAGCAAAGAACAGAAGACAGAAGAGACGAAAGGGAGAATAAAATGTATTCTTTAAAAAAAAGACAAAGAGAGCCGCATTAGCAGCGGAAATAAAAGGACCGGTTCTCCTTTGCGAATCTATGAGCTACGAGAGGAGATTTCTGGTGTTTCGAGTCTCTCTCTCTCTCTCTCTCTCTCTCTCTCTCTCTCTCTCTCTCTTGTCAAACGGAAAGAGGACGGTTCGCTAGAACTCAGAAAGAGGAAAAGAGATAGATAGATATGTATAAATAGAAATAGGAATGGTAGGAGAGAAAAGTGGCAACGGCAGAAAAATAAGAGAAAAACAGTAAAAACAGGAAAGCACGAGATGCGCGCCGAGATGAGTTCAAGAACGAATCAGCGACTCGTGAGGCTCTTCTCCCGCACGAGCGTCCTTGGCACTGGCCATTATTAGCATCACAAACACGCTATGCTAATATTAATAAATTCTGCAAAACATCCCGTAATCTGCAAGCCGACTCTTAGCTGTGTGTCATGGTGAGAATAAATATCGCATATCCACTTACGAGCGCGTACGTATGCGTACGCGCACTGCTCGAGAAGAGCGAATAAAAAGAAAAGGAGTGTAAGAAGTACGTAAGAATGGTTAAGAGAGAGAAAGAGACAGACAACCAATCGCGTCCACGGCTCTATCGGACCTCTCTTTCTCTCTCGTAATTTATTATGCGTGCGGCACCGCTTAGTCACACGCTTTCCTCCTTCCACGAAATCCACAAGGAATTCCTCGTATTTCCCACCGGGTTGCGAATTGCCAATTCGCATAATCCTATCTACACGGTTTCTCTCTCTCTCTTTCTCCCTCCCTCGTACCATTCGAATCCAACTGCTCATTTTGTACAGTCAATGGGAAGAAATCGCCCGCAGATATTGTCACAAACAAGAAAGCCCCGATTCTCATTGTACCGAAAGGCACGTAAAGGAGAAAACTGAAGGAAAGAAAAGGAAAGAAAAAACAGAAAGAAAGAAGAAATGTCTTTTTCAACCGACACACATACACACGCGCGACACGTAAAGAGAAACTTTCGCCCAAAGCAAGCCAAGAGAAAAGAGTACGACAGCCACGAGATGATACGTGTGTATCAGCCGTGTGCAAATACGTATATTTATAGCCATAAACTCGGCCCTCCTGTTTACCCAGCATATACATATATAACGTACAACACACTGCCGAGAGCCGAACCGACGGCGAACCCGACGCTAGAGGCGCTGCGCGCGGAAGAACATTACCTGCGTGAAGTTAGCCCAGCACTTTTGGAATTTTTTATTTTTGAAAATTGTGCTGAATTGTGCTAACTTGTGCCGTTAACCCGAAGTCGATAACTTTAACAGTTTTCGAAAAAAAATTGGAAAGTTATTGTGATAGTCCTTCGCTCGTGCTACTCCATAAAAGCAGTGAAAATCAGAATTTCGAAAAACTAAATGTTGTGCTGTGTTGTGCCAGACGAGCACAACAAGTTTCCCTTGTGGCAAAATCGAAAAGTGCTGGTCTAACTTCACGCAGGTCAAAACATTGTATCACGTGTGCGTGAATGGTTGAACGCGCGAAAACGCGTGCACCAGTCTCGGCCTACTGTGCGATGCATTAACGATGTTTTTCACTTGGGCACTTTTGCGCAGTTAGACTGACCGATACACGACTGACTCAGATGCCCTTCCGTTCGGGGCTTCAATGTCAGCCAGAGAGGCGGCCGCCTATCGCACCCAATAGAGCCAACGGATCCTCCTTCGAAAGAGTTTCTCAGGGTGTGGTACAAGGGGTGAGTATTGCCAAACCGGGTCGCTGCCTGGGAACCGAAACCCCCCCGGGGGGTCTTCCTACGTAACGCGGTGGACGCATTCCTGTTTGTCGGATCCAACGGAGCAGAGATGCTCCGAACACAAACAGTGTCTGGCATCGGACGCACGAGGCGTCTACGTGCATATCGATTATCGATTGGCAACCCTTCCTTCCCACTCTGGGCTAAGCTGCCAGTCGATGGACGAGGAACGGATGAAAAATGCAAGACCTTGATCGGACCCGAAGCTACGGTGAGCTTAGGCCCAAGCTGACGCGCCTACGCAGCTGCGATGGAAGCTTAACGACGTGAACGTAGCTACGCGAGGAACTCTTCTACTCTGTGTCTCTACCCTCTGTGACCTTACGTAATCGAGGGGCCACCTCGCGTGCATCCCACAGGCAGTTATCTTTAGGCGCATATACATACGTATCGTGTAAGCGAAATACTATGTTTTAAAGATACCTTGAAATCTATGCGTGCGTGCCATTGCGATGCGTACGAGTAAGATAGAGCAAAGTGGATGGGTTAGAGGGATTGGAAAGCGATGCGGTTCAGGCTTTTCAGTGGCAACTACGTTGAGAATTAAGCAGCTGAGGAGACACCAGATGTATATATATTAGTAGGAAAATGAAAGGGATGCAAAAGTGGTAGATTCTGGCAGTCGCTTATCTGAGTTCGTGAATCCGTGGGGGGAAAGGGGTGGATGAGGAAAGTTTTAAAGTAAGAACAGGAGGAACTCGTAACGGACGAGGAAACCCGGTAAAACGGAAATGAGGAAGAGACGCGCGCGGTTGCCTGGTAACCGCAGGGCAGCCAACCAAGAGAGAGCGAGTTGCGCGAGAGCCAATCTAGGTGCAGATACGAGGGCTATTTCTCTCGAGTTTGCTTTTTGTCGAGTGCTGCCCGCAGCTACGTCTTTAGATGGAGAGTTTAGGGTTCGTCCGGTTTTGGGAATCCAAGGGAGTTACAGAGGTTTGCTCGGGCATTAGTTTCTCTCTTTCTTGAAAAGATCTGAAACCATCGGTATCCAGTCCTCCTTCTCTCTCTCTCTCTCTCTCTCTCTCTCTCCCACGCCATATCTCGCTCCGAGCGTAGAACACAGTGTATATACTTAACAGCCCCCCCGGTCGTCTGACGGACGAGGGAGGATATTTTTCGCAAAGAAAGGCAAACGAGGGATGCAGTACGGTTTCAATGAATGGTCCTCGTTTGCCGTAGAACGTATCACGTCCAATCGGTTTTAACCCTTGACCCTTAACAAAACAGCGAACCTGCCAGCTTCGAAACTACCCAGCTTCTGTAGGAAACCACCCCTCGGTCTGTTCTCCATCACGAGTCAGAAGCGATACACGATGTTTTCTGGAAATGTCACCCGGGTGACAGGGTCCCCCCTCCTGCCCCCAGTCCCAGCCGTCCCTGGCAAAGCCATTTTTCACGGCGCGTCCAGAGAGCGAAAAAGGAATTTCCCGTCGAATCAGAAAAGACCGAGACACGAATCTTCTTCGGCACCTCGTCGCTCCTCCGGGTACATCGGGATGAGCCTCGTTATATAAAAAGTCACTAATGGGATTAGACGCGATCATAAATTGTTAGACTGTAAAGGAAAACCGTCTCTCCGGAGCTAAAGATGGAGAAAAGTGAAAGTTAAAAGAAGAGACACCGAAGACTGTCCCTCCTGGCTCCACGGGCTGATCCCGTCCTCCTCCTCCTCCTCCTCCTTCTCCCCTCTGAGGTATCCTCCCCGTATCCTTGAGAGGTGCGAATGAAATTCCGGATTCGCTTCACGAATTACTTACGAAGGACGTGAGATTACTACCAAAGAAGTAACCAGCTGCCTCGCGCAATTCCAAGGATATCGTGGAGGATCGCTAGGAGAGGGAAGAAGAGAGGGGAAGGGGGCTCTCCGTGTGCTCAGCATAGCCGCAGTTGCAGAGAGAAGTGCCAAGGGGCTTAAATCCTTAACAAACAGCTCGCAGGTGTGTGCTAATGAGTTTAATAATAATAATAATTACGAAGGCGACACCCTCGTAGGAAGAAAGCGTCTAGCCAGGCGACGCAACGATTGCCAGGAACGTTCGGGCTGGCAGATCGAAGATCATCGGCAGAGATAATTATTTGCCGGCTAGCGAGATCTTCGGGGATCGGTCGATGACAGCCCGTTGGCAAGATCGGTAAAATCAGATAAGACCAGGCGAACTCGCGTCGACAGTCTCCAAAAGAAAAACAAGGCTGCGGTTTACCTGGCGCTTTCCCGTTTAACATTGTTTCCCAGGGAAACGAGGAACGTCTGCCGGGACTTCCGGTGAGGAAGTCGCGGTTGTCTTTGCCGTGTCTATCGATAGCCAAATAAATATGCGGATGACGACACGCGCCACGAGTGTTTCCCCGGATGGGACGGCCGACAACGGACCCGGTGAACGAAGCTAAAAGAAGAGACTGTCATGGATGAAAAGCTGTGGGAGAAGGAGAGAAAAAAAACGAAGAGGCGTCGCGGCGGCAGTCTCGACGCTACGTGCGTCGTTTTCAAAGGAGAATCCCTCTGTCGTATTTGCAATTGCGAGTTCCTCGCGCGTCTCACCTGCAGACGTCAGCTAATCCTTGAATTATATTTTCCCCATCCTACGTCACGCAGTCATTTCCCCCCACCCCCCACCCCCTTAATTGCACAGACCAATTACATAGGACAATCAAGGAACTCGATATTTCCAAATAGCTACCGCAAACGATCTAACGCCCGTTCGGATGCTGCCTTTTGATGTTTCAACCGGGTGTGGATCCATATTGATGATAAAAGAGTCAAGGTTAATCTTCTCGAACGATTAATTAATTCGATAGATATAGGAACGTGCCCGTTAACGCTTCAAGCCGGTATCCTTCCTTGGATACTTTTGAACGGGAAACAGAGGAGGAATTAACTGGCAGTGGCAACGACGCCTAATGTCTCCCCTGAATACCGAAGCTCCCAGCCTGTGATTTATAACGACGCCGGGACGTGTGCGGGATTAATATCCTTGGGAGGACATTCCCGAGCGTTTCTGACTTCTCGGGCATCGACTAAGAATCCCCCGGAGGAGCCACCCCCTCTCGTGGATCAACCCCTCCACCACCCCTCGTCACTTCGGTCCATCTGGATCGTTCGCGCCAATCGCGGAAACAACCGACTTCGCCGTTATAGATTTTGGCAATTTTTCCACCGGCAACCGGAACCACTCAGACTCCACTCTGCTCCGTTACTTCCCCTCCCGAAGGAGCCGTCTGCTCCTGACACGGAAGTACAGGGTGCAGATTTAACGGCTTCTACCCTCGCGCAGCCTCCTTCGTCTGTTTAGAGTTTGCCCGATACAGTGTAAATATGTATCCTGTAGAATCGACCCCCCGAGCGCGCGAGGTATCAAATTATGGTGGGGGACGGGGCTAGGTGAAAGGGGGAAGTCTGGAAAACTTATCGAAAATCCGTGCTTGCGTCCGTCCGTATGGAGTGAAGAGGCTGAAAAACGACGAAGAGGGTTAAGCGAGGGTGAAGATCCATTAAATGTATCCGTAAGTACATAACGGTTCTGACTGTTTTGTAAAAGCGCCGCCCGGTTTAGGTGTCAAATTCAGCACCCTTGGAAGGGGCCGTGCATAATTGTTACGGGGGCCAGTCCTCCGTATTTGAATATACTCGCCGGTGACGGGACCGAGCGTAAACTCAAACCCAAACGACAACAAGGTTTATCCCACAGCAGGTTCACCGTGAGCGTCAAATGATCCTGATAACGTTTGCCTAGACGTCATCCCACGAAGTCATGACGAGGACAAAAATCGGCCGAGCATCGCGCATCGAGAACCAATAAAAGTTACAAGACAAAGGAGTACGGAGAAATTGGCGATTAAGAGAAAATAATAAATCGCGAGGAAATCTCTAAATTTCCCCGGGACTCGCCGGAGACACGTAAAACTACCGCGAGAATAATATTCCGAATAAACAGAAATAGCCAAGAGTCGAACTTTTCTGTTAAAGTTCAGCGAGGCATCCGGGCCAGTCGCTACGAGTGACCAATTATTCTTTTCGCGTCTCGCGCTCCCCCTATCGTGCTACCGAGCCATCGGAAATGCCCAGGGGGTCCCTTATCGTACGTACAATCAGCAATAATCACACGCACCGTAAACTACGAAAAATAGCATCGAAAATCATTTGAAATTCGAATTACGTTCTCACGTGAATCCCAGTGGCGCGAACGATCCGCAGTGGCCTCTGGGTAAGATCGACAACGGGACCCCGAGACACTCGATTCTATAGCTATACACGCATACCGGAGTGTTCTATTAATAGAAAGGGATATAGGCTCCGTATAGCCTTCTCTCGGACTTCTCTCGGACGGCCATCTATCTACGCCCACAAGCCCCCCCTAACATCTATCATTACGCGGCCGCCACCTCTCATCCGAAACATTATTAAATTCCCTCGGAAATTATACGCTGCCGCGATTACCTGCGTTCCCGCGATTTCACGCAGATAGGCGAACGCGGTACCTACCGGCTGACGAATGGCCACCGCCGTCTCCACTACCGAGACCCAGAGAGTATTACCTGCCGATGCCAATGATACCGCCAATAGGCGAACCCGAGTGCGAGGGTCGCTCGAGGAACCTTCCTGCTTTTCGGCAATAATAACCAGTGATACGGAGGCGCCTCTCTCTCTCTCTCTCTTTCTCTCTCTCTCTCGAAGCGCAAAGGACAAAACACGAGTCCCGTGCGACGCACGTGCGCATATAACAAATACTGCCGCGGAGGATTAATCGATTTTACGCGTACCGTGCTCTTTTATTAATATTTTTTTTTTTTCCTTTCACTTTCTCTCTCTCACGTCATTCTCCCGATTCCGAACACCGCGCCTCCTTTCACTTTCCTGTATTTCCACGAGTATATTGGCCACGCACCATTAACCCCGTGAGCCTTCGAGCCCGATGTAACTACTGCAGGCATCACGTTTCAAGATCTTTATCCGGACTGTATTCGGATATAGGGATCTACTTTTCTCGGCGGATGGGGCGAGTTGTCGGGCAGAGGGGATGCGTGAGGCTGAAATTTGAGTAATCGATGACTCAATTGTCCCTCGAGGATTCCTACATCGTTGATTCCCTTCAATGTTATTTTTAAGCGGATTCGGGAATTCGATTGACCCGGACCAAAAGATGCATCTGCAAAATGATCCCAACCCCAGGGACTATTCGTTACCAACTTTAACCCTCCTGGCTCCCTCTTACGTTTGATATTACAAACACTTGACATAAATATTCGTCTTTCCGGTGGAAAAAAAAAAATGTGAATGGAGTTCTACGATAGCCGAGACAGCCATTAAAGCTTTTATCTCGAAATCGTTTAAGACGCATAGCTTGACAATGGTCGGTGAACGAGCCAGAAACAGACAAGGTTTGCCAATTTTTCGCGAAATCCCTACACTTTACGAGATCGAACGTCGTAAGGACGATGATTTACCATGAATATTCGTATTCCTGAGAAAAAAAACCCATAAAAGGACTCGGTCCCCATTAAAAGTCAATATCGCAAAGCCCTCAGGAGTAACTCCCGATAAGTCTTCTGCCCAGTCGTGAAAAATTTCCTTCCCGACCCTAAAAAAAGACCAACAACGGGGGGAAAGTCTTGATTTTAACGCGCGTCTACATTTCTTACAGATTATTATCGCGGTCAGATTCACTGCTCAAAGTGGGTAAAACACGTTACATAAAAGAGGCAGCATAAAGTTCTACGAGTTACCGTAGCAAAACACCATAGCCGAGGACGTGACCGAAGAAGCGGGGCAAGAAGGGGGTGGTAGTGCCAATCTCGACGGAGCCTACAAAAATACATTCGCAAACATCCCCACCTTAGTCTCGGGAAAGGTATAAAAGGGAGGTACGCGAGAGGAGAGTCTATAATTAAAAAATTCTTGGCCAACATCCGTGGCTTCGCTGCTCGAAGAGTCACGCTGGTTAATTGCACGGCGATGATCCTCGAAACTGATCTCTCGGTGCTTAAAGGTTTGGTTACGCGACAACGCGAGGACGCTCAGGGATCGACGAAAGAGAAAAATATAAAACGCGTAAGATTTAAGGAAAATAACGATCCAGGCTGCACATCGAAGACCGGAGGATGATCCTGAGCTATTTGGGCAGTGCGAATCCCGAGGTATTTTTGAGATTTCGGGGTTATAACTGCAGAAAGGGTTGCCGGGTTCAGAGCGAACGAAGGAGGGTGGCACGGAGAGGCACTTTGGTTTCCTGGCGAAGGTAAACACGACGTTAACAAACCAATTAGCAGTAAACCACCCTCCGCTATAATTTACACTCCCGTACACACAGTAACCTGGCGCGCCATGCCAGCTACGTCAGCTTCGCTGCTTAAGGTGGCTGTGGGAGAGTAGCAGCCCTTTGCTAGGAATGGATAGGGGGGAGGTACTGGTAGATGGGTCGGACCTAGGCGAGGGCAAGGGTGGTAACGCGAACAGGCAGCGCCGCCACTCGGCAGCCAAAGATAACGGGATCGCGTAAGCAAGGATCCCGGGACTGGCAAGTGCTTAGACGCTGATTTACCTCGAGACTGCCAAGTCGTTCCTGGACGTTTGTTTGTTTCTTGTTTGTTCGCGCGATCGTTTGTTCATTTTAGCCTCGGATAACGGAGCGGCGGAAGTAAGCGGCTCGCCGAGATCTCCTGCACCTACTTGATAATGGACTTTGGCGGGAAAGGATAAAGTTGCAAGCCCGCTTCTAGGAGGGGTCGAGCGGATACCGTGAAAGACAAACACGGGATAACCAGATGGAACTTCCGGTGCTAAGATTGAGATTTAGCTGGAGTTTTACGAATAAATTAGATTTCAAGGGAATATTTATCAGTCAGAAGGACCGAACTACCCTCAAGAACCGCCGATAGTTCGTCTCTCTGGCTTGAACCCGCCCAGCCACCGCATCCCCCGACTAGAACTCCAGTACTTTGCACCGTAGTGGTCCAGGCTTATCTCATCCCTCAGGAAGTGCCCAGGAGGCCAAGACATCCCTTCGTCGAAATTCCGGAAAGGATTTAGCCCGCAGCCTCCTTACGAGTTAGTCCTGCGGGACCGAAGGTGCGAAGCAGAAAAGAAAGAGCAAAAAATTGCCAAACGCAAGAGGGACGATGGGAGCTGTGATAAAGACAATCCGAAATTTTCGAACGCAATTCAGGCTGGGTACATCTCAAGGGTTGATACCGAAGGGTAGAGAGACTTTCCATGGAGAGAGAGAGAGAGAGAGAGATCTCTCCTTCTCTCCCTTTCTCCTCCTCCGAGAGAGGAAGAAACTTCGATTCGTGTCCCGAGTCTTCGAAGGAAGGGCTGCGGTGCATAATTCATTTAGCGGTTGGCATTGTTCGCCGTGGCGGCGCTCGAACCATTCGGAAACCCGACGTTCCACGGTGAAACTAATACAAAGACCCATGGCTGATTTCCCGCGTTGCAAGGCTTGAAAAGAGAAGCAAGATAGTCGATAGTTACAACCGACAGAGAGAGAGAAAGAGATAGAGGGTACCTAAGATGGAACAAGGTTACGCCTAGGGCAAATTCCTCCTACCCAACCTTCGCACTATATATGTATATACTCTATAAATATATGCATTATCACTCATTGGGTTCTTCATCGAATTATAAAGCATCCAGATACTCCACGCTTAGACTTCCTAGCTAATTAAGTATTCGACTCTTCACGCGCAGGAACTTCCACGCAATGACCACATATCCGCAACTCCATAAATAATACTAATGTATCTGCCGAAGCCCAAGATCGTGTTGACGGCCTCTAGATGAGAATCCTGAGGATTCGTCAAGGAAGGCATTACAGGCACAGGATCCAGAGCCCTCTGGATGGTACTTTGCAGAAGTCGAGCGTATCGGACCGTTTCCTGGGTCAAGATGGGAGATTCCCAAAGCAATATACATATCTCCGAGTGTCCGGGAGGCCGAGAAAGTACCGTGACGTAAGCAGCCCCATGGACAGTGGCCATTTCGGTAAGAGCAATCTCCCTAATTGCAGTCATTTCAAAAGCGACCACCCACCCACCCAGCCACCCAGCCCATCCGAGGACTGAAACAGCCAGCCGCCCATCCGAGATCCTGACGTTTTTCCCATAACGCCGTCACACGTCGTGGACTAACGCAATTAGGCAGCAGCCACACCGGCGCTTCGCGGAGCATTATTTTTAAACAATAACCCTAAGTAACGAAGGATTCGCGGAAAATGATCTCGCGAGGAGGCTGAGCGAGACAGGTGCTGCTGTGGTCATCCGGTTAATTGTCGCGGCTCTCTCGATCCTCCAAAGCCTCGTGGACGCCGGTATTTTCAACTGGCATAAAGAATTGCGCAACACCCGTGACACAGTTTCTCGTATCTTTCGCTGACTCCATTCACACTGCTTGGTCAGCGCCACTATACCCTTTCATCCTATATTTGGGTGAGCGGGGGAGCGCGGGGGGGAAAGGCTAACATAACAGCAACACGATGATCTTCGGAAGCATTAAACGTAAAAAAAAAAAGCGTCGCGACGCTCGCTGTGATACACAAAGAACAAAGGTCTCTTTCACAGGCACAGGATGTCCCCCTGGGATATTCCGGGAATATTCGCGGCTCTGATTCTTGGGGCCACTACCGTGCCGCCATGTTACGTATAATTTCTCAGCATTGGGAATATTACGACACGCGTGAAACGCGCGCAAGCCGAGAGGTTCGGCCCTGCAACTAGGCAGACAGGCAGGAAGAAGGACGGTGATCGATGGAGAGAGGAACAGAGGGATAGAGAAAAAATAAAAGAGAGAGAGAGAGAGAGAGAGGTAAGATAAGGGAAGAGGAAAAAGAAAGAAGAGGATGGAGCCAAGTTACGTTTCATGAATGTTAATGACGCGAGCGCACCGGGAACGACATGACGAATATCCTACCTGGCTTCTTATACAATCATTGAATTTGCATAAATTTGGCAAACAGCTCATTAAGAATTCGCAAGCGCCACGGTAGGCCTCGGATATTTCACGGGTGTAGGTGCGAGGATGCACCGGTGCCCGCGAGTCCGTGTTTTGCATCGGTGTAACACAATCAGAGAAGTTTAGGTCATTGTGTGAAGGCCATTTCAATATGTGGATAACGTAAACGTTTAATCGCCTGTTCATGAGCCAACCGTAATTACCTTCGTTAAGGACAAGTCAAAGATCAGATACGATCTCTCGTTCCGTTATCCTTGGACGATATTTCTTCGTACGTCAATTTTCATATTCAATTGAATTATACACTGATAAGAGTCAACGGGAGGGAAAGAGGTCAGAGGTACGACCTATCCGAGAATGCGCGAAAAGCCGGCGTGCAGAGGAAAAAGCGACGACGTCAATTTCATCAAGAGAAACGAAGGACGAAGGAAGAGGAAACCGGGACGGAGAGAAAAGAAGGCTCGATATATCTCGCCACGTCGTCTTTAAGGGGGATATCCTTGGGCTGGTTCTCAACGTTCTCGAGTCCTCGAGGGTTGCGAAGTTCAGGGTCAAACCCCACGAACTCGTCGCTTTGGGAAACCCTCTCACCCTCTCTCATATTATTTATGTTACTTTAGCCAGCGATAAGACGCTATTGTCTCTCCTCGCGCAATTACCGACGCCCGGTGCTCCTATCGATCGCGTCGACGCTGATCGCGGCTCGCTTCAGCCTTTAGCCCCGTCCTATATTTAATCGGCGACAAAAGCCTTACGATATTTACTTGTAGCTTCCATCTTCCTTGTCTCCCCTCCACCCACCCACCCCTCAAAATGTCACTGGCTTTCAAGCCTTTGTCCTTTAGCGGCAGATCGCCTACGACGTCTAATTGGAAACGGCCTTGTCGTCGGATGAGAATTTATTTTCGCGTATCGGTAGCTCTCGCGTGTCGCGCGCGATACGAAGGACGACTCTCGTCGCAATGCACGTAAGCCCTAATTACGCCTCTCCGGCGTCGTTCGCTCGTTCTATCGACACGCAGGCAGAAAGATGCCAGAGGAGCGTCGCGAACGCGACGGCCGAGACCCACGCGTCCTAAACCACCAGCCTTCGGGTCCTTGATGTTCTGTGATCGGTAGGATTAACCGATCTACCGATCTACCGAGCGCCGATCTTCAAAGAGCCAACACGAGATAAATCATTATCTTGGTCGTCCGGCCGTCCCGACCCTGACATTTAGCACCTCTCGATTTTCGCAAGACTTTGTAAGAGATTTGATCCGCGATCGTTGGGCGTCGACAAGAAAGGGAGGGGAAAAGGGAGGGAACAAGCCAACCGGTCGTCCGCCATTGAAGCCACCCGTAAGTTACGGCGATGCTTATCGAAATTGCCGGGCGATTTATCGCGCGCATTTTAATCCGCGCTCTGAAAGGAGAGAGCGATCCTACGGTCGAGCTTATAATTGGCGATCGGCTGCAGCATCGATGTGACCGACCGGTTTAATTATGTGAATCGATATTTTCCGTTGACGCAATCCGCGAACGGCGAATTAAGGTGGTCCTCGCGGCCTCGATTAAACGACCAATAATTATCGTCCGATACTCCAAAATACCGATACTTCGCGATCGATACAATTTAATAATGGCTTCGGTGTATAACGTACGGTAATGATCTAACAGTGTAGAAGGCCCACGGCTCTGACTCTCTATGCAGCAATCCGCGTAGCGAACTGCCTCTCGTGAAAACAGTTTGAAAACTCTTGGGAAAAGATCTGCCCTTTATGTATGTATATATATGTATATATGCCGTCGCTTAAAGCCGCACTCACAATCCGGCTGCACTGAGAGACTTTATCCAGGTTTTATGGGGCCAGGAGGCCACGGTGGTTCGACGGGCGCGTCATCGCCACCCTCGGCCGATAAAGTCAGACTCGCGACGTGTAAACAGAAAAGATAGAGAGCCCACGCACACACTGACGCCTGGCGTACGAATTAAAAAATATTTATTTAACCACATAGTGACTAATGAGAAGGTCGACCTTGACCAGTCTAGATAACAGTTGATTATGCCAATCGAAATAACGAGATATGTGTATTAATAATTATAACACCCTCCCCAATCCCTTCCTGCCAGTCCGCAGTCTCGAGGGTTAAAAATTAAATGCGAAATCCAAGCTCCCCACCGTCTCGAGAAATTCGTAAACTTAATCCTCACGAGTGAAGGACAGAAGGAAAGAGAGTGTGAGAGAGAGAGAGAGAGAGAGAGAAAGAGGGAGAGAGAGGGGGAGAGAGGCCTAGCGAGAAGAAGCAGCAAAGAAGGAAGATCCTCCTCAGCGAAGAGAGCAAAGTCCCGGAGATTTATCGAGGTGCTCTCTGTCCAGTAACGATCTGCCAATTTATGCGAACGCCTCCTTGAGGATTTATCGACGGGCAACCGAGCGAGGGTGGATCGGCGTCCAGGACGCCTCCTCCTGGAAAACCGGCATCGAAAACTACCACGGACGACGCCTTCGGACAAGGATGCTGTCCGTCGGGGGGTGATGCGGAGTCATCCTCGTCTCGAAACTTTTTAAAATTATTTTAGCAGGCTTATCGGGCCAGCCCGAGAACCTGCAAGCGAGTCGAGCGGGTATTCTTGAAAATTAGCCTTCAAAGTTTCCACCTGGGCGAGACTTGGTTAGAATCTTCGAAACTTTCGAGCACGAAAGCAACATCGTTTTCAACGTGAATTATTTATTTATTTATTTTCTCACGGCTGCCGCGGAACGATTCGTTGGCGCCTGATGCGTCTGCGGGATGACGCAATCGACTTCCTCGTTCCTAGAGATAGGGGTGCATTCTTTTTCCTCAGGGTTCCCTGAGTCTCCAATTTTCATGACGCCAGCGCGATCCCGTGCATCTTCAGATAATGGCTTATCGTTACTCGGTAAAGACGGCCTATCTTAATCTATATAGACACACAAGCTGCCTCGAAGTGGTTAACTATGCTTCTTCGCACTACTGGCTAATAGTACTACGAGTAGTACAGTAACCGTGGCTGAACCATATGTAAATTGTTGTGATATAGATGCGAGTGGCATAGCTGTCCAAGATTAGGATTTAAAACGAAAAATAAAGAGAGAGCCTGGACCGCAATGAAATGGTATCGGGATAAAAGGGAGCGGACGGGCTAAAGTGCCCGTAACGAATCATCCCCGAAAGTACCGGAACTATTTTGGTGTAATTTATTTTTGGTTAAAACGCAGATAGCCGTTGCGAGTTGTTGAGTCGAGTCGAGCAGCGGGATGGTGAAAGGGTGAAAGAGGAACGTGAAAAGAAGAGAAGAGAGAGAGAGAGAGAGAGAGAGGAGCGTGGTTACGTGGGGTTGAAACAACCCCTTGGCTCGTCGGGCGCAAGTAAGAGGAGGATTTATCGGTCGCATTGCGGTTCCAAAAATGTCTATGGCGCGCCCAGCCCGTGGCGCGAGCAAAAAAACACGAGGAATAAATTCAAACCCCAAAATAGCGTGGCACGGCAGTCCGGGGGTGCACTGCGTACGCCCCTGTAGCTCGTCACTATACCCCGTGCGCGTAATAATATTCAGAATTCGTAATCGGTCTCATACCAGCTCAACGTCCCGGCGTCCTTTGCACCGCGCGAGAATGGCTTCCTCGCAAGATTTAGGATAATGCGCCATTCGAGTCTCCCGTTAATTGAAGGCTATAAAGCGCAAAGAATGTGCCCGGCTATCTCCCTCGCTCTCTCTTTATCTCCACGTCCCGGACGCACCCTCTCCTTGTCTCGGCGCAGGGGTTTACGACAAAAACGAGAGTAACGCAGAAGCGCGTACGACCCCCCACCCCACGTCCGGAACAAAGGAATCGTGCCATACACGAGAACCGGAAATTTTCATAACGTCAAAGCTCTCTTCCGTTTTTACATTTTTCTTCCTGCGCGCACGCAAGGCAAATCCCCAGAAAGTCGGCTAATAAGTCCGAACCGAGATTCGTAATTTCGGGCGAGCAGAGTGCGAAAGCGGAATGGAGATGAGCCGAAGTACGGTAAAACAATCGTGGATATAGTAAAGGTACTGCGAGTTCCAAAGTAAACGGTCCCCGCCGGCAGCGCTGCGCGTCGGGCACAGAGGGAAGCTTTTTATTCGCGATGAGGTACGCGACGTATTTTTTTGCTGCGATGCAGCAGCCAGCAGGCTGATGCTGCAAGAGTAGAAAGAGTAGAAAGAGCAGCAAGAGCAGCAAGGGCATCAAGGGCAGCAGGGCGCTTTAAATGCATCGTAGCGGTTCGATGCAGTTGGCCTTGGACTCTGCCGGAGCGTCAGCTTAGTTGGTGGCCCTGAGCTATAGCCACGGTCAAGGCTACAACACCACTATGCAGTGTATGCAGCATGCAACCCTCTCCTTCGTCTCTCGTGCGGAGCTCCGGCATGTCTCTCTTTCCCTTTGGCATTCTCCCTCGCACGCCCCCCATCCCTCCGCCCCCCGCCGCCCCACCCTCGTTCAACGGCCTAACCTAACCCGACCGCCGCCACGTAACCTCCCTCCTGCATTTTAGTGCAACTGCACTCGGACAGCCAGACTGCATTATCTACGCTCGACATAACCTATCGTGGAAGGACGTGTGTAAACGTCCTACACAAGGCTAGGAGAGGGAGAGGGAGAGGGGGAGAGAGAGAGAAGAGAGAGGGAGAGGGAGAGAGAGAGAGAGTGCAGATCGGCCAATGTCGTGAAAAACGAAAGTTCTTATACGTTGTCGAACACTCCTAAGAGGTATCCTGGAATCTGGCCAAAACGAAGAAAATGTGTAGTCTCATGTGTTTACTTCTCCGCTTGGATATAGCGACTGCCCGATAAGTTTTCACGAAGACGATCGCGGCCGATTACGACGGCTCTGGGACAAGCAGAAATAGGACAGGTTTCCAAGGCAGGATCTAAATATAGAATGCACGACACGTATACATATATGTATATCAGTGTGTACAGTAAGTTGTGGACAATCTGCAGTATCCAACACTCATAGGTGGGGTCACGTACCGAGACTCCGTCTACTTCTATTCCTTCGATATTTTCTTTTTTCTCTCTCTCTCTCTCTCTCTCTCGTTCTTCTGCCTACCCATCCTTCTCTCACCCACGAGATGCACAGTCTCGCACGCGTAAGAGATACTACAGTGCTTCGGTCCAGTGCAAAGCTACGTTCATTCAGAGTCAAGATAGAAGAAGTCGTACCCTACTTAATGACGTCACAATCGATGGCAAAGTGGCACGAGTCCTTGCGTATCCTGTTCCAACATGAGATCCTATATACCCCCTGAATAAAGGATGTCCAGAATTACGTAAGGCGTAAATCTTTTGTGAACACTCGGAACACTCGAACATTCTGAAGTTCGTTCGTCCGTTCTGTCGTAGCGAAGAAAAATCAAGAGATCCAGCGAACCGCACTCTGTTCTATCTTGGACGATCGGATCGAACTCGCCGTGCTGGAAGAGAATGCCGCCCTTCTCGGAGTAGCGGCATCCACCCGAAACCTTATAGTACCTCCGCGTACTATAACACCCTGTATATGTATTCCGTAGCCCGGATCAACCAGTTACCTGGGAGAATTATTCTGTAAGCCTGATAACTCTGCTCGCGCAAGTAAATTTGAAAAGTTACGTCAATAATGTAGTCGCTGCCGTCGGTGTTCCTATATGGCGACGAACTCTGCGATATACATATTGATATAGACGTTTGCTGTGATGCTGCCGCCGCCTCTCGAGCGGCAATATAAAACCGCCACAGCGTGAGGCCAAACCGCTCATCGAGCAGGAAAAAGATATCGGACGAACCCGTTTTCAAAATTCCTCCCGTAAATTTCGGGAACTTAAAAGGACTAGGTTGAGGCGGATAGAAAACATTCGCAGCAACCGTGGAGATAAGGATCGCTTTTAAAATCTTTTAATTTTTTTTTTGTAGCTTGAAATAAAAATACCATTTCTTGGGAAGCTTCGGCAATGAGGTTAGCCCACTTGGAAAACGGTGAGACTAGGGGAAGGAAGGGGATGAAAGTTCGCGGTAGGATTAAGCAGACCCGAAGTTGAGGTTGACCTCAGCAAGTGGTCAAGGAGCGACAGTCGGGGTTCCCGGAGGAGAGAATCGTGACCGAGGGGGGGGGAGGGGGGGGGCCGTAGGATCGAAACGAGGAATGGCAGGTGAGGCTCCCAATAATTATTATATTCTATCCAGCCTTTAGGCCCCGTATCGCAACGTGATCGTCCGAGGTTATTATTGCCGAGTGGTTGGCCGACGTGATCAATTTTAACCTTTGCCACGGAGACCGGACTCCTTCCTGCTACTCCTGCTGGAATGGGACAGGAAAGCTCGAGAATCCGCTTGGACGATCTCGAGACAAAGTATCCCTTTCTCAAGAGGGCTGAGAGGGCTGGAACCCGCGTCCCGACGCCCGTGTCTCCCGGTCTTCCGGACACACGTGCTAAGAAGCGGAACCTCCCTTTGTTCCTCGACGATCCGTAATTCCGGACCCGGGACATCCCTCTCTAACAGCCATTCCCAATCCGTAGCGTGCGCGATAACGACTCTAACACGCTCTTTGATATCCCGATAGAGCAAGAAAAGCCCGAGGGATAATCGGGATTCGAATCCCTCAGAGCTACGCGCCTAACCTACAGTTCTCTCTTTCCATTTCCAAGCAAAATCTACCCCTCTATATTACTCAGCACTCCATATCCAAACCAGCGAGATACGGAGGCCAGCGAAAATGATGAACCCACTGTAGGGGGACGAGAACAAAGAGAATGTACGAACCTCGCTCGATCACTGAAGAAGTCGACCTTGCTCTTCTTCTTGACGATCTGCGGCTGATGCAAAGGGCTGACGCTCGGCTCGCTGGTAGCAGGTGGTGAACTTGATCCAGTGCTCGAGGACAATGATCCTGCTCTCCCGCGTCCCGACTCGATCATCTGTGCCTCGCTACCGCGAGACCCACCGACCACCCCGTGATTCGTGTGGCTAGGTGGCCCCGCGGAAACGGCCAAGGTCGGCCTGGTGTTCTGCCGATTGCGCCTCTTCTTCTTCTTCGCCTCGTTCTCGTCCTGACGATTGCCAGACGCGTTCCCAAGTCCTGGTGGCATCCAGTCCAGGTCTTTCTTGAGGTGACCACGACCGCAACGGCAACCGCAGGCCTTGAACGCAAGATCGTAACCCTTCTTGGTCCAGAGATTCTGATGCCGTTGTCTCTCGGACCAGCTGCGTGCTCTGCCGCAACTCTTCAGATACGTCAGGACTGTCTGCTCCCAGGCGTCGAAGCACTCG
Organism: Trachelus iudaicus; assembly: GCA_030142595.1. NCBI lineage: Eukaryota > Metazoa > Arthropoda > Insecta > Hymenoptera > Cephidae > Trachelus > Trachelus iudaicus. The sequence continues at coordinate 182,250 of JARQTH010000487.1, read as the reverse complement.
CGGTGCATAAACTGACCGACGGGGCAGCTCTCGTTGTTGCACGTCACTTTGACAACATCCTGAAGGGCGTTCAGCCTTATCAGAGAATCACCACGAAGACACTCGCCGCTTGGTGTGCAGCAGCGAGTGCTGTTTGAATTCTGCCCGTTGATTGCGAGATTCTCCATCATGTCGTTATCACCGAGATCGAGCAGACCGCCACCGTGGCTATTTGTATGGCGTCTGGGTGCCATTTCCTGGCAGATCGATCGATCGACAGAACCCGCTGATCCTGCGGGTGGAATCGACGATTCGCCCTGGAGGCTGTACCAGAGATCAGCAAAACTCCAGAGACTCCACGCAGCTTTTTCGGTGGAGCCGGCAATGCCTTGCGGCACGATTGGACTCGTTTCTCTACCCAGTTTTTCGTCCTTTTTCAACTTTAGTTATTTTTTCCTCCTCCCGCACTTCTCTCTTTATCTTTCTCGTCCCTGTCTCCTCCTCCTCCTCCTCCTCTCTGCTAACCTCGATCGAGCTTCAGACGAGGCACATACTCGACGAACCGATAGGCCAAAGATACCTGACAGAAAAAAAAAACCGATTCTAATTTCTCTACAAAAATCTTTCAAACTGCATTCGTATTAGTTTATTTCATTTTCGCGCAATTCGCGTAAACTTTTGCGTCTGGCGCCTGGGCTTGAAATCGCGCGCCCCCGGCTCCCATTCAACATCAACTTGACGAACCACGTGCTCTGAGGCGTTCGTGAAAGTTCACCTTAAAGCCACTTCCGCGTCGCACACAGTCTCTCAATCCGAATCTTCAACTCTGAGATTTGTCGATCAATAAAATATCACGAAATACCGTAGCAAATAAAAAGAATGTACCATCTCACGCATAGACACGTCTATTTTACACAAGTGTCCCCGATGCATCAAGGTTACTACAGGCTTTCAGACAAATTACCAAGAGTTTCTGTCGGTTCAAATATTTCAAGAATCATAGAAAAACAGAACAGCCAACACGTTCTCTCTATTCAATGAAAAAGTAACACAATCGTACACAGAGAAAATTCGAGAAGCGTCAAAACGTGGCTAATAGTCACAAAGCAGAGTCACACGCACCTTCCAAGTAAAATCTCGTCACGATTCGAATGCCAGTGAAAAATCCTGTAGATGTCGCTAATGTCGAAAATAAACCAGTCCTCAAAAAACACGCACAGTTAAACCGTTACTGACACTTACATGACTCTGATGTTTGCACTATAAAATACAAGTCGTGATGAAAAACGCACTGTACTCGCGAGTGAAGTTCAACACGTGAGACTAAAAGCCGCATACGGATCGAAGCGACACGACGATCCCAAGAACAAACGTCGCACGTACGTTGGATTTAATGGATGATGGTTTTTGCCCGAGAACAGAACGATCCTCCTCGTTCCGGATGCTCCTGAATCTTATGGACAAAGTCAAGGTCACTGACTTCAACCTCCAACCGGGCTAACAGTCCTGGCTCTTCGAACAGAGAGTTCACCAGGAGGATAATACTCTCGCGAGGGACACGCGACTGCGAACTGGAGGTCGTGGCAGCAGCGACGAGTGTCAGGGTCACCGGCGCAGCGTGGGTGGCTGCTCCTGGTGGACGTGACAATTTGTTTGAACCTTCTTCACTCTTTTGGCTTCTCTCCTCTCCCTCTCTCTCTCTCTCTCTCTCTTTATCTCCTTCTTTCACTCTCCTCTTCTCTCACAGTCTCCCTTATGCGTTTCGTCGCAGTTTCAAACTCCGCCGGCTCGCACTTAGCAGAGCAGAGCAGCACAACGAAAGCACTCGCACGTAGGGTGCACCAGTCACTGAGCTGTGCCAGCGTGCCGGCTTGGGGCTCGGCGCGGGCGAACGCGAAAGTGAGACCCCATTGGGTGAAAGCGAAAGCGGATGGTGGGGGTCACGGCTAGCGCGCCAATCGATGCGCGCCGTTGGCAGCCGACGTCGTCGTCGCCCTCGTCGCGTCGTGCTACCCAGTACGACATCCTCGTACTCGTTCTCGTCCACCTAATCCTCATCCTTTCTTCTCTATCTAGTCTTTACCATCACAATCATGCACCTTGTTACGGGGCAGGGAAACAGCGAATTCGGGAAAATTCGAATGGACTGACTGACAGCGCTCGCGGGGATCATTGAAATCATTAAAGATGCGCTTGGAGACTCTCCCAGCCTTATGCATAGTTTTCACTGGTACGGATGACCGCAGTACAGAATTCTCGGAGTTCCAATGAGAAGCCCCACTCGGAACCTTTTTATATCTTAGCCACATCTATTTCCTCTTATCGGTACATCCTTCCGACCTGCCGTCCCGGCGCCCTCCGCGTCCCCGAAGCTACATTCTCCTGGTTCCGATGCGCACGATCCCACCTCAACCGTTCTCCAGCATGCTTCTCCGGTAATTGGGTCTCACGACGAACCACCTGACCCTGACTCGCCTCCCCTCCTTCTCCTCCGCCCATGCCTCCTATCCCCTCCACTTCCCCCTGCCGATGTCAACTGCAGCGACATACCGGCGAAACTCTCTGCTGATCCTGATTACGGTGCCTTCGTTACGTCGCGACGATCGAAGCTGTAAATATTTAGGATCGTACTTCACTCGTATCAGTCTCTGCTTATCCAATGTATCTCAATGAGTCTTCACTCCCCTCGTACTTCGCATCATATAAATACGTACGCGTGCATGTGTACACGTACGTTGGCGCTATTATATTCACGTGACTCAATGAGCGAATTGACAATCGGGACTCGGGAGAACGTCGCTCTTTAAATATACCATTGAATCGAGTATCAAAACATCGCATTTTTTTTTATTAAACAGTTTTTTCTTCAGACTTCGGAAAAATTCAAATTTTCTAATTAATTATTTTCTACCTCGGGGATCATCTGGTTTGGCTCTGTATATGGACTGAATATAAATTTCATCGATCGAATTAATCGAGTCTTTGACTCTCGATTAATCGGACGATAGAAAATGAGCAATTTCATGTTAAAAAAGAACATTTGCAAATTATGAAATTGCAATGAAAAATAAAAGAAACGTGTTTATCGAAATTTTATTTTTAAGAACGATAGATTCTCCGTATCTCTTTCTCTCTCCTCTTATCGTAATCTGTCACACGCGTAATATATCACGATGGGTTCAATAAGAACGTATAAAAATTTCGGAAATTTGCTCGGGAAATTACGCAATTTCATTCGTAAGCGAACGGCCAATTATCGCCCATCCAGTGTTCCGCTTATCAGGAGCCAAGAAGAAAGTAAACTCACGTAACTTCTCACGTGCGACGCGTCGATGATAAATCTGCAAGGCACAAGGGAAAAGGTGCACGAGTTTCATAGACGACACGAGTGTTCGAGTCACTGCGAATTCGACCGACCGATTATCGTTATGCGAATCTGCTTGACGTTCAGTTATGAAATTGAGCGAGTCTCCTTATCAGCGCCGATAGTAATTCGTAAACATATGTATGTTACGTGAGAGTGCACAGCCAATCTTTTTTATCAGCAGGCACTTATTTATAAACACGCATAACACGCCCGGGAATTTCATGTGATTCGAATTACAAAGTATTAGAAATCCTTCAATACTTTTATGCATCCTTCGCCCCATCGATATTCCGTCCAACTTCGCATGATTGACTCAAGCTTAACTACATTACGTAACCTTGAAAATTATTTTGGCGACATAATTATCCCGATTATTATTATTTACTATATATTCACTTACCAGTCGAATTTTCTCGAACTTTCCTTCCTAGAAATTCTCACAGAGACAGAAGACGTCACAAGGTCACTCGGGCATTACGTCACGGACAGGATGGCCACTCTGAGACAAAGCGAAACGCGATACGTATTGCATTATGTTACGCAATTTTATTATCGATCGTAAAATATCTAAAAGGCGAAATTGGGAAAACAAGAGAATTGTAAACAGTAAAGAGGTACAGTTAGAAATACGTTTATTTAATATGTCACGCGTCCCTTTTTGGATGGTATGACGTATGACATGGGAAGTACTGTGTAATATAATAGATCGTATGAAAAATTGAAAACGTACAAATGATAAAAGTTTACAAAATACGATACGGTTGCTTTCATTGAAATACAATAATCGTGCATAGAAATTTGAGGTGATTTAAGTAAAACGTAAGAAAGATTTGAATTTTAAATCATTACTTTATTATTCTAATCTATGGAGAGTGAAATTTTGAAGCTTTTAAATAAAATAACAAATGACGTGTGAAGGACATGGATAAAAAATATTTTATACGTATTTATTGGAATCGGTGGAGTCGGAAACGGAAGTGACGACGAAAGTTTAAAAAAAAAAAGATGTCCCTGTCTACGAAAGATCATCGTTGGACAGGGTATCGTGATTTAACGGAAAAGAAATCCAGGTCAGTTGGTTGTAAACTTTCGGAGAGGTTAGAGACCTCCGGTAGAGGTCTACTTGGAATTGGGGCTACCTTTAGCAAGGAGGTCTGTTCCAAAAGGATAATCCGTGCCCGAGTACGTCCACGAAGAATAAAAAAAATTGTTTTGATCGTTTCGGGTTTCTAGGATGGTAGCCATGAATGAAGGGTTCCTTCGGTATGCGGGGTTGGTAGAACCAGATGTTACGGAACCGCTGGCGGTTCCGCAGTGAGAGAGAATGCATCGTGCGCAAGAGAGAAAGGAGGAAGGTAAGGAGTATTGTAGAGAAAGAGAGAGAGAGAGAGAGATGTAAAAAAAAGATTAAGAAACACGGAGAAAATGAAAAAGAAAAAGGTTCCTTCTGGGACCAGGGTGAACGTCGGCTGATCCGATAAAAAAGTTGCAGAGAAATATTTCGTCTTTCGGAACGAACGATCTTTGCGCTAATTGAACGTTCGAAAGATAACGACTGTCGTAAAGCAGTTAATGGCCAATACGATTAATGAAAGAACACCATATATACATATATAGCCTCTTGCAATTAAGGCATGCACTATCCACACTCGTCTTTGGATACAGAGACCGTTTCACGATGACAAAATGCCAAACATCGAGTCTACGCGATAGCGAAAGAGACAAATGTAAAATAAAAAATTTCTTGTAATGTAAATTGGCAAAAAGAGGCAAGGATCGAAAGATTACAAAGTTCAAAGACGGGAGGCTGAGCGAAGCCTTATTAAAAAAAAAAAAAAAAAACAAAGAGCACAGTACCATCGAGCCACGATCGGAAATAGAAATTGAACAATAATGAGAAAATAGAGAGAGAGAGAGAGAGAGAGAGAGAGAGAGAGAAAAGAAAGAGCAAAAAATAAAAGCTAATCGAAAAGTAGTAACGTCGATAGCCGCAGTTTCCAATATTGACGCATGCAAATCCGAGCGCTCGCGAACGGCTGCCGAGCTCCGGGCAGGCAGAGGCAGCTCGGGGTGTGTAAAAGGTGGTCGTTGCTTTTGAAGGTTGGGGGCAACTCGAAACTAGGGGTTGGAGCAGAAAGCGAGGGTGTAGGTCTAGGTTCAGGGGCGGCATTGCCGGTGGGCGTGCACTTTCCTTTTCAGGCTGCGCATGCGCCCTCTGACCTCCACCTAGAGGAGCGGACCTCATGAAACTTCTCGCGCACATCGGATGCCCCACCGACCCCTTTCCGACCCCTTTCCGACCCCCTTCCGACCCCCTTCCGACCCCCTGCAACGCTACCACTCATCATTCCCGTTACTCCAGATACTCCCTGTCCCTGCCGCTTATGCAATAATACAGAAGAAACGTTGGCAATATCGTCGCTTCGTTCAATCAGTATCGACTCGAATATCAATCATTACTTTTCTGAACGATAGCAAAAGCTGATAATAAAAAGTACTAAAGTATCTAAAGTTAGAAATACATTGTACATCTTTGCGCGAGTCAATCGAGCCAGAACGGCGTTTGGCATTTTCACGGAATCGCTTATCATAATCGGATACTTTGTAAGCGCTTGGGTCAGCTAATGAGGCTCTCGGACGTAGGAACCATTACGAAATTTGCAAGAGAAAAGAGGAAGGAATAAAATTCTAAAAGACGAAGAGAGAGAGAGAGAGAGAGAGAGAGAGAGAATCAGTGAATCTCGTAGAGGAGGGGAACGATCGAGCATGCTGGAATACGAGAGTAATTGTTACACGAGGCCGACTGCACAACCACGCCCGTCCAAATAAATAAGTACCTATATATATATGTATATATATATACGTTCTACAAGATTACACGAACTGCGACGTCTTCTCGCGAGAGCGTCGGCCGTTCCTTCGTTCCTTCGTTCCTTCGTCCATCCGTTCGTCCTTTCGTAAGCGGACCGGCTTACGCAACCAGCCAATTTCGGAGTCCCTTTCTGCGGTCTCTTGTCGAGATTATTATTTAATACAGAGGCTGCGGATGGACCGTTATCGCATCGTAAATATAGCATAATTCATTCCCGTAACGTCGAGCTCTTAAATAACATAACAATAATGGCCTTCTCCTTTTCCTCTCGTATGTCCAGCGAATCGCTTTGGGTCTTCAGAACCCTATTGCGTCACTGGGAACTCGTAAGATTCGACAGAGTCACAACAGTCAGGTACGTGACTGCATGGTGGAGTCGCTTGAAGGATAGAGGATTCGGGATATAAAAGGGAAAAAAAAAAAGAGAAATTGGGGATTAAAGATAAAAGAGTAGTATCAGAGTGACGCGTAAGGTTTGGATTGTGAAACGATCGTACGATCTACTACGTCACGGTCGTTGTCCGTAATCGCCATTAACATTTGTGCAGCCTTGTTATCGCGAATCAATAATTCTCCGTGTTAATACACTGGATTTAAATGGTATCGATAGGTCGAGCTTTTAAGCCGACATTGCATAAAGCAACGCGAGTCGTGAATGTCGACTCGGTACAGTAAATCGCTAAGTGTGTCGTTGCGAAATAATTCGCTAACCCGTTACACGCTCCTGCGATCGTTTCCGTGACACTTTAAGATAGAATGGAAAAACGAGGAATCGATAAGCCGAACGAGGGATCGTATGAAAAATGAAAAAAAAAAAAAAAAAGACAAATTGCCAATTTAAAGTAAAATCCTTGAAATTCCCACCTTCGGTCGTTCATTAATTCCAGGCTAAAATAAGCACGCGCCTTTATTGTACGCAAACAAACACCGGACGAGTGAAAAAGAGGAGGCGAATAATTTGAATTAATTAATGCCGCTCAGCACGAATTCAGAACAGCCGTCGACTTCGTTATGTCACATTTGATGCCCGAATCTCCCGCCGGCGCACTTCGAAACTCCTTCGGTCTCGCAGAGCGAGAATCGAATAATCAGCCTCGAACGAAGATCGAAATTGATAAATAAAAAAGGAGGCAAAAGCGTAATTGCAAAGTGAATCGATGCCTGCTTCGATCTATTTACTCTTCCACACTGTGTATACGCTCGGCCGAATCACTCTGCTTCTTTCGGGCCTTTGATTAGCCAACTGCAATAAATTAGCCTGGCGCAAACAAGTCTCTGTCAGCCATTGGATTATGCAGTTTCAGACAGTCGTTCAAACATACGTGAAATCGAATGGGCTCTGTTATGCGAAGAGTCACGATATACCTCGGTCTGTTTATCTTGAAATTCCGCACGTGCCTCTTGCCCAAAAAATTCAACTCATTGCCATTCGTAATATCCGACCAATCGCATTGCGCTGATTCGTGGTTTTTATCTTTTTTTTTTTTTTCATTTTTTCATTTTTATTTCACCTCGAGCCGCACGGAGGCAATTCCGGCCTTTCGGATTTAATCGCGGCGAATTATCCTGGAATTAGAGATCACGTACGCGTTACGTTACCGACGCCTTTCCAGAAAATTGCAGGTTGCAAAGTTACGCATTGAAATACGATACGGCAGGAATAAGATCGCGTGGAATTTCAAGAAGCGGTCAACTCCATAGAATCGACTAGCACTTACGATCTTCCGAGTATCCGGTTATAATTGCTTGTACCTCCTCGCAATCTCTTTCCTTCTCCGACAACTGCAGTTGCTTGACTTGTTCATCACGCTGCACTACTCGTAGCTTTCGCTGACCAGCGTAGCGCTATTCATAGCATACCAACATGCAATTGCGTAAAACTACTGGATACGTTGACCCTAGGCAGTTACGTAAGTTTCGTTCAGTTGCGGTTATCACGCGCGATAACAGTACGTGCATTGATAACAGTCCTAGGACAATGTGTAACCGGTGTACTACATAGTATATGTATATTCCAGTGGCATCGTTGCAATTCCAACTCGTAGAACTTTATCGGAACTAGAAGTACGTTAATCTGTATTTTCGCACTGTTCAATTCTTTCTGATTCGATTGGCTAAACGAGTTGCACAGAGTCACTTTTAATGCCGATAATGACGGAGTTCATGATTTCTCTTTTTCAATATTTTTTGTCTCTTTTTTTCCCACCCTTTCCTGCAATCGCGGGTTCGCCGGTGAACCGGATGAAAAGTGGGTTAGCGTGGAAGAGTCCTTTGAAATAAATTCAAGTCCACTCGCGGGACCAGTGGCTGGCTGAGTACACGCAGCATCCAAGTACAATGGACCAGATCCTTTTATATTGCAAATATTATACGGAAACTAGTTGTAAAGATATGCTTTCGATCTTGGTTCTTTTGTTGGTTGCATCTGCATTTGCTGCTGGATGAAGACGTATGTGCGCGCACGTACATTTGTACATGGGTCATTCGTATCCGTGTTGAGGATGCTGGATGCTGAGGAAAAATGTGAATGGTCAAAGGATCAGACAGCGGCCTGTTATTCCTTTGCGTCCAGTAGCCACGTTTCCTGGGTAGAATCTAAATTATACGCGATATTTTTCTCGAATTCGGAATTTCCATTTGGAGGCAAAGTCAAAGAAAGTCAATGAAAATTCCCTTCTTCTCCCTTCCTCCCTCCATTCCCTTTCGTTCGGTATTTCGATTCCTGTGGGAATTTCAATCTTACCAACTAAAACATCCCATTCCTCTCATTCACTCTGTTAAGATGGCTTTCCTTTTAGCAGTGCAAGGGGGTCAGGTTCATTGACCTCTTAGAAACCCACGGTATCTCCCAATGAATGGCTCCAATGGAAATGGCGAATGGATAGCCGCTGGAAAATGGGCCTTGGATGCTGTTGGTGATGAGAAAACAAACGGATTCCGCAATGGGGTATCACTCTGTATTCCACTGGACCGTCCAAGCATCTTCGAGTCTGGATCTCTGGGATTCTGAAGAATTCACGTTTCAAAGACTCCAATCGAAACCAACCAGAAATGCCGACGGATCGATCGTCCCTGATCGTCCCTGATCGTCCCTGATCGTCCCTATACTCCGTTCGTCCTTTCCACTGGCGTTACGTCCAGCGTGCCGCGACTTATTACCGTCGGCCTGTGCGTCGATTATCCTTTAATTTTTATCCCACGTCACTCCTATGCTTCCCTCTTCCGCATCCTTAACCGTCGATCCTCCCTCCATTGGGAAGAGTATACCTATATACGGTATACCCATAAACAGCAAACATACCTGCTATTACAGTACTTATATGGATTATAGGAATTTTAAAATTTTATGACTTTCCAGACGATTGCGCGTGCGCAAAGTACTCTTTCGCTCGATGAAGATACGACTTCACGGCGCTATCTTATATATAATTAACAAGTGCCAAGTACTCATTCGGTACTTATCGGTCAACATTTATTAACGTATCAGGTTTATTTCTCTAAGCGGATATTACGTTACTGAATATGGTTTACTGTATAGTCCGTCGACCTATACAATTACGCAATTCCTGACAATTCCAGTGACTCTAAAGTTTCAAGTATACTTGCTCACTCACTATATCGGCCATTACGGTTGATTTTCCACTCTCGGTCAAAGAAATCACGTGGTAAGATGCACCGCGACAAACAATTGCCGGAATTATCCTATTGCTTGCCGAGACTTCGTTTCCACTTGATTATTCCATTAATCAGTTCCCGGCACAGGAGCGGATTCGCATTCTGTTCTATGGAGATTCTGGCTAAACGAATTCTTCGGATAGTTTAATCTCTGGTGGATCAACAAAAAAGAAAAAGTTTCATCTTAAGTCCGATTCCCATCGAAATTCTTTTACGGAATTCACATAAATCTAAAATAATCGAAGAACCAATAATTCGTAGACGGAAAAAAACTTTGGCTTATTTATCAAGTATAGTTATTGTTATCGATTAATTCTAGCTGTTAACGGTATCAGGAACGTTATCGCGTTGAAGAATTACCGCAATATTAATATTATTATTATTCGCTACTCACTACCTGTCTAATTACGTATGATTAGCAATCAGTAGTCACGGTACAGCTGTATACGGTGCTGTTAATACTAATGGCAATACAGTAGTATCTTGAGGTTGGACAGTAAATTCTAGAACAACGTCAGAGCCAATGATTTATTTTTGCAAAAGCAAAGAAATAGAGGTAAAATGAAAATTAATTGACAAAGCCACGGATAAGGTTCCTGCAAGGTTCCCGCGAGGCGCATTGCCTGGCGCAAATAAAATCGCGATTTCTAGCCGCACCCAACCGTGACTGTCTAATGCAAACCATCAGCTGCATATAGCTATCTAAGCTTCTAGTACTTCCTAGACCGTTCGCGAGGATTCCTTGATGGCGTGTCGCTCGGTGAAAAGGCGGCTTGTCCCGTTTACGCAAAGTCGTGACATTTAGCCGTTAAGTCGCAAGTCCGTCCCGTCGCGCATCGAACCGAACACGAACGCGACTGGGAACTCGGAGTTCTGCCGGCGATACGTGCGTGCCCGACCGGTTTCTTCTACCGTAGAATGTTCGGGGTTACATGCGTCTCGCACTTACCTAGGCTACCCACCGAAGTAGATAGGTTAGGTTTACAAGTAACGTTGATGCTGGATAGGATGTAATCGGCGATCCTGCGATAATTACCAGCTCGAACGATTTTTAGTGTATAATGTTGTTCTTGGTTGGACCCATGGTAGGTACGACTGCGCGATTGGAATTTTGTAATTTGTTGGATTAAATTTTGGGAAATTTCGTGAAAATGTGCTTTTTACCTAAAAAATGAAAAAAAAAAAGAGTATTTTCGTAGACCCATTAGCGACGACTTTACTGCGAGAGTATATTTCGTGAATCCAGGGATTATCCTGCGAAAAGGTCCTCGCAGATATAATGGCGGATGGGTCAGAGGAGGATATTGAAAAAATGGCGGAGTTTATGAGTCGTAAAGGCGATACGAGTGCTGTGTGATTATTGTAGTAAAGGGGAGTTAAAGCCAGTCCCATGAGTATTGGCAAGTGAACGTGAGCAATGGGTTCTACTTTGGCACATATGTGTACACACGTACCTCTTACCTCGGGCCTTAAGCCGCAGTTATACTGTAGGCTTGAAGATTTGTTTTGGTTTTCAAAACTAGGCCGACGGGTCGTTGCCCGATTCTCTCTCTCTCTCTCTCTCTCTCTCTCTCTTTATACGCACGCAGACAGAGCCTCGCGTAGACTTGCGCTCATGCATGCGTGAATGTGCGCCGAGACGCTCTACGTCTAGTCGACGCATGTTTCCATAGAGCGATCGGCACCGACGGACGTCCAGCGAACGGCGCTGCAGCCCGCGCGCGCCTTTACGATTCATACGCAAACATAATACATTGACACACATCGGTTCGCGCTGGCATTTATAAACACTGACCGAGACGCATACAGAGGCTTTCATTCAACGTGAGCTGATTATGAGTCGTGAGTAATCGGAGGAAGGGATTGCGAAATCGGATACGCGCACGTTCTCTTTATTCTTTGTTTTATTTGGGACCTCGAAGGGACCGGGTCGTTTCTTTAAGTATTTTTTTTCTCTTTCTTAATTCTTTTTTTTTCTTTCTCTTTCATCCGCCACGTCCTACCTGTATGGTTAACAGGTTTCTTCTGTACTAGAAGTACAGTAGGCAGTACACCGTGGTCTCGATTTGCCTTACGTATTTAATTGCGGAAGGATCGTCAGGGACAGCTGCACTGGATTTGAGAAATAAAATATATTCATATTATTGGTTACGTTTTATATTTGCCTCTGGTAAAAAGTCAATTCGTACCAACGAATCCGTATCTCCTACGAGCTACGTAGGCTCGCGATGAATAGAGTTCTTTTAGCCGTTGGAAAGAAGCACGAGAAATTCAAAGCCGCTCGCAGCGCCACGAGCGTGTAGCGGCTTACGTTGGAAACAGGGTCAACGACAGTCTCGGCTCGAAGAAAAAGTGAAGGCGTGTCTCGATACCGGCTTTAATATCCTTCGAGTCTTGAATCTTCGTTCGCAAGATATACGAATACACGTGTGTACGTTAAAAGAAGCAAGCGCTTGGCTGTAGTCTCCTTCGCGTGGGCGAATTTTATCGTTTATCAGGCTCGTGGATTTTTTTCTCATCGCAACGATTCCGTCGACGTAGCCCCGGACTGGCAAAAAGTCACGGAAATGTGAAGAACGGATACAATAAGAAGAGATTGAAATTGCACAGGGGAAGTTTTCAAGACGCCCACTTGGTGACTCAATGTGATATAATTATGAACCCGCCAACGGCAGTCCGACTCTCGGATTGTGTCATAACCTCCGAAGCGTCATCGAGCATGGCCAACGCCTGTCAATCGTCGATCGCAATTTCATCCTTGCTGCTTGCGTTCTTACTCCTCTGCTTCCTATTGATTCTTCTAGCTGTGGTTACAGGTACGTAGGCATTGGCAATACACGTAGATTTTACTCCTATCGACTATCGGAAGACGAGATACCAAGTCCTCGCGCTCTTTCGTAGCTATGTCGTATGGAATCAGGTTTTATGGCGGCCTTCGGCGGGAACCATAAGCCGAGCTCGAGATTTATGGTGGAACTCACGAACAGGTTTTGATTTTGGTTCCGAGAGTTGGATGGCTGTGCTTCTCTAGGTAAACGCATAAATTAATTGTCTCCTGCTTCTTATCCAACACAATGAGCATATACTTGCCATTAGCGTATCCCTCGATCGCACAAAAGAGTTAAGAATTCCTCAGTCAAATTGCTATGAAAATATTTGAAGGAAACTTTGCAGCTTTGTGTACTCTTTCAAATACACGATGTGCCGGACGCATTTACACGTAAGCTTTGACTAGACGGCAGTAGGGAATACTTATTTCGCGGCTGTTCGCGAAATGAAAAAAAAAAGTCAGAGGAAGGTCGCTAATCCTATTAGCATGTGCGAAATTTGAGAATGCCCAAAGACGCAATCTCCTTTGCGCGATTGTTAAGCGAAAAAGTATACAGACGTATGTGCTATACGTATGTGTACACTGAGGATAGAACGACAGAGTATAGAATGAATGGATGCTTCTGGGCCCAGTCGAAAATAGTTTTCGGTGCCTGAAACCGCTCTGGGTTGTGGTGCTTGGGCCCTTTCTCCCTCGCAGGCTTCCCGCAATGACGTCACTCGGCCAAGAATGTAAATAACTACTCGGCAGTGGGGGGGAGGGAGTGCAGGGTGCAGCAACGGTTCACTCGATACTTGATAGAAACCCTGGGGATGTGTCGATGTGGCCACCTACGAGTAAACTCATCTCGAGTGCAGCATCCAAACGAAGTGTAAAAAAGGAAACTTCCTTTTAGTGTAGGACGACATCCCGTTGCCACTTCACCCTCTTGGACCGCTTCGATTACGTCCTACAGTGTGTCTCGCATATAAAGAAGTCACCGTGTATAGACAGAAGAAGTATCGTCATCGAACTAATTTATCCGGTGCTCTTGGAAATAAGTTTCAGGACTATAAATATCCTGATCTTGTTGCGGGACTCGAAGCGTCTCTCAGGTACCTCGCTATCTTCACGGCTGAGTATCCAGCACTCTAACTCATGAGGAGGAGGACCGTTCTGTTTGGTTATGCTATGACGTCAGAGTCCTCCAAAAAAATTCTATTCCCTTCCCATTCCAATAAAAAGATCCTTCCCTAGTGAAATACGGTCCATGTGTCATATTAGTCCGGCAATATTGTCAATGAGCCTAGAACACGACGCATATGCATAAATTTTCGATACTTCGATGAAAATCGCTCTGAAAATTGGAGTTATCGTGTTTCATAAATATTTTTCTTTCCTCAGTTACCGAAAGGCTCCCACTCGCTTTGGAAATTCGGGCAATTATCGAAGAGCAGTTTGGTGGTCAACCGGTCGGATCGGCCGGTATTTCCTTGTACGGGAATGGGTGAGTCGCAACCCGCAATCGATCGGCCTGTTTTATGTAACGCTGGGCGAGCGTCGTGCAAAAATACGAAGAAAGGAAGAATAAGAATCGAACGAAAGAAGATCGAGAGAGGCTGCGAGAGACTCGAGTGTTTCCCATTCGTCGTCGTCACGGCGGAACACGGGAGAGAAAATAAGATCTCTTGGACGTCGCTACCTGCGCGCACGCCATAAGGTGTTCGTCGCGCGTTTCCCAAGCACGTATAGAGAGGAATTCGAGTAGAGTCGTAGATACGAGGCTTCGCCGAAAACGCACTGGCACGCGCGAAGAACATCGCGAGCGATCGATGCGCAGCATGTGGATCGACCTTGACGAATTGAGCTCAGTGAATCCGCGAGGTTGAGTGTTCGAATATATCGGAATTAAAAAATCAATGGAAATTCGTATCGACTTCGAATGCATCGTATTATTCGAGTCTCGCGTACGGTATAGCCGAGCATAATAATTTTAAAGCCGGCACAACACGTATCGATATAGCCAACTCACGAGTGGCCGTCGCATATCGAATCGCGCAGCCCGTATATACCTACGCAGACGCGATGCACTGGTGTGCATTGGCCTGCACTGGCACGCAACGCGCACACAGGCTCACCATGCATTTCTCTCTTTTTATCTGGAAGCCCGACCTGCTCGCTCCCGCTCCCCTTTCCTGCTCTCTGGGACAGCCAATCTACGCTCCGATCTGCCGCAGTTTGTTTCGACTGCATCAGGGTCAGACTTTCCTTCCTTCTTTCCTTCTCGGCTCCCCTGCATCGCTGCCTCTCCCTCGCTTTCTCCCTCTCTCGCCCCTCGATTCCCTCATTCCCCTGTTCCCGTGCGCCCTCTTTCAGTCAGCCGGTCCCTCTACTGCACCGGTTGCGTCGGGACGCGCAGTACAACTTTGACCTTCGCCGTGTCCTCTATGCCATGACCGCACCCACCCACATCCCGACGCACACTACCGCCTGACAGTGCGAGAACCCACAGAGACGCGTCTCGGGCGTCGCGCGATCCGCTCGTTGCGAATTGCGATGCATCGGCCGGAGCGAGCAAATCTGAGCCAGCGGCTTCCCCGTTTATCGGGCATCCCTGTACGCCGATGCGTGCAGCCATGCGTGCAGGTCTGCCTCGAGATAATCGGCTTATGAACACGTTAACTGTCGTCTCTTATGTAAATACGCTTGACCTAGGCTGCTGCGGAGATCGGACTCTGCTGGACCGCTGGGGATCCTTCGCCCAGGACTACGGGCTTCGGATTCAATGGAATATTTCAAGGGTTACCTATGCCGACCACGGGACTCGAACGGATAAGAAGTTGGGAATGAATTTCGTGAGCGTACAAAGTGCCCGATGATTAATGCCCCGGGGAGCGATTGCGTTATCGCTCGAACCTCGTGTTTTACTTCTATCAGAATGCAGGAAGTCCCGCGTGCAACGTTCAACGTGATCGGTAAAAAAAAAAACACTTACGGCACATTGCGCGTACAAGGGTATAAATAAATAAGAAAGTCATCGGCAGTAGTCGAAACGAGCGCTCGCGCGTAGGTTTGCGAACTCTGGCAGGATTGGAACAATAATATGAGGTTGCTGCTACGTAAATCGCGGTGCGGCCTATACAGCGTGTAGGTTATGGTCGGGTGTTCGCCGAGTGAAACGTTATTGCAATTTGCGAGATAAACGGCGACAGTCAATGACGGATAACGGTAAAAATAAAAAGGCGCCTGAGCGCACGCCACTCGCGATGCACCAAAGACATTGGGAGCGCGACACTAACGCGCCGACCAACACGTGCGCGTGCACCCACGTGAACGTATATATGCCAGAGATGGAAATTACACAAGATAGCTTGTTTTTCAGGAAACCTCGCAATATAAATACTTCGCATGATTCACGCACATTCGATACGCAAGACCTGGCATAAATACCCAGTTTACGTAACAGCTTAGCCGCGTTACTCATCGTTAGATACACTTAAAATATTTGGATGTTAAAAAAACTGCGCAGATATATGCGAAGGTCAATCGCGCAACGGGCCTGCAGCTGCATTATGCACCTACCAGTGCATATAAGTGCATTCGTCCCACAGACACCCATTATTCTTCTCGCTAAACTTTTCTTTTCTTTCTTCTTTCTTCTTTCCTTTTCTTTTCCACTCCTTCCTTTCTTGCGTGCTATTCCTGGGATCGGTTGGTACTCGATGCACAGCCGAGTACTTCCACTTCGTGAAATGCCCATCGGCTGGCCTATACATTATCGATAGCACGCGACGAGCTGAATTTTATTGCCCGTAAAAAACCGCGAGGGTTCCTGAGTGACTTCGATAATGAGAAATAAAAGAGAGAGAGAGAGAGAGAGAGAGAAAGGTAAAGAGAGATTCAATGTGTGTTAAACAAAGTGCATTTGAGAAAGGTAGAGAGAGAGAGAGAAAATTCCTTCCACGTTATTCGCTCAGCCACTTGCGGTAAATTTTTTCCAAACTGGTCCTTGGATTGGATTCTTAGAAAATTTCTTTTTCTTTGCTTATAGGTGTAGTTTCTTTTATTATTATTATTTTTCTTTTATTCGAATTTCGCAATATGACATGTTCGTCATTTGTCCGGTTCTTGTTATCGTCTTGCAAATTTTTCCATGAGTTTATTCACGATCGATGGAAAGTACGAAATGCTACGACTCAATGCGACTTCCTGTTGTAATACCGCGTGAGAGTGTTTAATCGTTGTTTCGTTTTCTTTTTTTTTTCCCGTTTCTTCTCTATTTTGGGGAAACATGCTTTAGCACAGCGGGCCCTGAGAAATTGCATGCGACAGGGACTGCCATGGCGTGCATGCCAACTGCAAATTAGTAGGTAACACAATATACTTTATTTCGTTTGTTCTTTTTTGGTCACTCGGCTCGTTTGGCCTCGTGCACAATGGACGTATGTATGCATGCGATTGGTGGCAGGATATGCAAATGCATCCAGGAGAACGGAGCTTGTAGGCTGCAACGTGGAATTTACTTATTTACATTAAAATTGAATCGAGACAAAGAGCCAAGCGTTTTTACGACGCCAGGGGATTCATCCTAGATCTTTAATGGCGAGAAAGCAGAGATTCAGGACGACGAGATAAAGCTGGTAGAGATTAAAGATTAAGGATTTTCAAATGTAAAATAATTTTTGGAAAACGTACAAGTACGATAACTTAATTTTAAATAATTATATATGTTTTAAATAATTATATATGCAGAAATAATGTCGCGTTGGTACTCTGATGAATCACGATAATATGGTATATCACATGAAAGCCACATACAGATAGAGATTGAGAAAACACTAAGGACAAGGAAGCACGATTTTCTTCATAATCAGACAGAATGGAGAATTTTATGTGTGTAAATATGAAAGAAAGTATCCAGCGTGTTATCTCAAATAATCGTTTCACAGCAACGTGAAAACTTATCTTAATGCATTTCGTTGCACAGCACAGGAACTGCATTTGCGTCGTATCCGTCGAAGAACTGTACAAAAAAAAAAAAAAATACAAAGAAACTCGAGTCAGATAAAATATTTTCTTGCGTGAATAGAATTTCACAATCGACGAAAGCGCCTTAATTAGCCGTCGCGAATCCGTCGCTCGGACATTTCGTCGACGCGACACTCCGTTGCAAACGATACTCAGGCTGCAATAGAAAATAAAGAACTGAAAGATAATTCAGGAATATGGAGTAAGATGCTTACAGAGGAGGAACGGAGAGAGTAAACGAAGTGTTTTTCAGCCGGGAAAGATGGAAAACAGAATTTTCACGGGGAAGAAAGGAAAAAATTCAAAAAATAATCATAACGAAAAATTAAAAAATAATATCCTGCGTTTTCACAGCATAATCACGTATTTTTAAAAAAAACTTTCCTCGGATCTTCCTCGTGGAAACATAACAAGTATTCCTTAAAAGTTATCTAGGAACACCATAACGTGGCGACTGTTAACTGTGGGGACAGAGGAAGCGAATCACAGATGGCTGCCGGAGACCCACTAGCCCAGTTCCGCCTGGTTCGCTTCATCCCCTGCATCGGTGCACCGTGCTGCACCTTGCATGACGTCACCACTCGCCCCGTCACCCCGTGAGCCACCCACGCAAGAACCACCACCACCACCACCACCACCACCACCACCACCAGGAGCACCAGCGGCGGGGAGAACAGCAGCCAGCCGCACTACCCCTTTCCAGCAGTTTCATCCCTCCCCCCCCACCCCCTCTCACAGCTCTCTACCCCTTAAACTACTTGGACTACTTGGCCGGTACTGGCGCTGCTGCTACCCCTTTTCAACAGAGTGCAACCCCTACCATTGAGCGTTATGCTTTACGCCTTGAGGCTCCCACAGCCTCAACCCCCAATTCCTTTTCTTGCCTGGCCTACCCACCCCTGTCGAGGGAGCATCAGGGAGAAGAGACGCCTCCCCCAGGAATTTATGAAGCTTATGAAGGTACCCGCCCATCCTGCAGGACCTCCGCCTCGTTACGCAGATTTAGTTTCTGCGATCGAATATTCCAGCGGAACAGGTGTCCAAGCTCCTTCTTCGTCTCTTATTCGCTTCTTCAGGAACCGGAACACAGTGGCTGATAGGGGCCACGCCTTTTCCAAATGAAGACCCTTGCTCTTCAGGTTTCACCGTGCTCCGCTATGCCCTGCATTGCCTTACCTTTATTCGACAGGATACGCAAGATCACCGGGTGGATAAGCCTTTCTTATTTAAAATAGTCCTCGAAGTGGATCCAGATAACGCCATGCATTGAGAACTCGATTTTAATACGATACTTCTTCTACACAGCGATTCCTAATCGGGTCATTTCTTATCCGAAGATCGTACACGACGTTCCTTTTTTTTCTTTAATCGTACACAAGAATACCTGACATTTACATACCCAGTCTATATATCCAATCTTCGGGAGGAACTATCGATTTACGGTACACGGAGTCATCCCTTCCCGAATTTACATTGCACCGCGTGACGTTTCCGAGCTTCGCGCCTCTTGCGCCTGGCGGCGCCACTAATCAAGAACTTGCAACGATGCGCTTCACAGTGCAGTCGCACCTGCGCTGCGCGTCTCTGCTGTTGATGACGCGTCTAAGGAGAATTGAAAAATGGTTCATTTTCACAGAAAATCTATAAAAGTATCGCAGACTCGTTACTATGCGCTACGAGCTATGTATATAGTGATACGCATACCTATATCGAAAGAGAAATATGTATATTTATATATCGTGACATCGCGTACCGGATCGTACCTAATGAAACTGGCAGTGTGAGCAGCCGCGATACTACAGCCAGGCGTTAGGGAGGTGATTTACGATGGGACGTGTGTGTTTTAAGCCGTTGCATACGGGAGCGTGGAATGTGTGCTTTTTATGGGCGAAAAGAATGACCAAAGTATAAAGGCATCGCGCATTCAAATTCAGAGGGTCTCCATACGCGCACGTTAGCGGTTGTTACGCCTTTCTAAGGGTGCATCGATTCATTGCCCGTCACTGTAACGGGATCTAAGGTAGATGGGAGAAACCAGCATTCGTTTTTCCACAAGTATTTCAAACTGTCGGGACCAGGAAAATTTTGTTCTTCGGTTTTGTCCGGTTTTACCAAATAATCTTTTAAATTCTAAACAATTAATTGCTTGAGAACGACTTTTCTGTCAGACTTTGGAAACACCGTGGTACAGACCATACGTTTTATATACTGCGTATATAAACTAGAAAACTTCTGAACGACCCAAGTGGGCATGTATACGTTTTGATAGAGGGTCAGCGGACAGTTTATGTATCCGGTTTAATATTCCAGCTACCGGTTTCGTCCTTATAAAATGCAGGATGCACTACTTGCTCCTGTTTTCATTCTCCTACAGGGACAAGCCACGATTATGGGAACTTGGAGCCATACAGCGTACGGTGGATGGTGGATGAATAGCGCAGGAACTTATGTGGTTCCATAAGGGTGAACTGGCCGTGTTCGTTGTTCTAGCTATTTTATGATTTCCGTAGAGGTCAGTGGCGATCTACGAGCGATAAAGTACGTTATGATTATTTCAACGAGCATTTAGCCAAGGGTGTCCCATTCACCATTTTCCCACAAAATGACCCCCCGACCCTGCTCGGGGTGGCCTACGCTGATTAACCTTACGTTAGCCGCACCCCTCGAATCTAGGACGACCGCGAAACAATAAGGTCTCTTCCTCGAGCGATCCAGTCGTTGCAGTAGGTGATAGAGATTCACCGTAATCGGCATAAATTATTCATGAAAATTCGTTGACTTCACGGAGAGCGAACGCAGGCTGGTAGTGCGTCAATTCCACTCGAACGTTTAAGTGTCTTTACATGCTTTGGCATCGAGGAAACAGCAGGCCGGAAATCATCAGCCGCGTGACCCACATTCGCGCAGATGTTTCGACAATTTACGAACTACGCCCCACGACCAATTTACAATTCATTTGAAAGCCAAATTTTATTACGCGCACTTTCGTATGCACTTGTCCTCCACCCCGTAGTGTCGCCGCCAATTCGAACCCTCCCGCCACGCTCGGACGGTTCGCGCTCGCAATTAGAGAACCGCGTCAGCTCGAAATCAACGGTCCCGTGAATCGATTCCCCAATGCGTAACAGGACTTCGTAAAAGTCTACGAAAATGACTGAGGACGTAATCTTCTTTTTGTGGATCGAGATAAAAAAAATATTCTGATCTCGAAAGGAGGATCCTAGGCTCCAGGCATTTCGTGCCCGATCTCATCCTCGGCAGCCCCGACACGAAACCCCGAGTCGATGCCGGTCCTGGTAACCACGTGGAAAGAATCGGCCGTTTCGTTACCAAAAACAACGAAACAAAGAATGGACATAAATAATCGAAACGGTCCAAGTTCCTAACTGGCCTTCCGATAATTAGATTCCAAGGACCGCCTATTTCGGCTAAAAGTTACGTTAGAAAAGAATCTTCGAGTTTCCCTAGCGCGTAATTCTACCTCTCCTCCTCGCCCCCCGTCCCCGCCCCCGCCCCCTCAACTTCCCACTCCGCCTCCTGCTAAATCTCCGACTTCTCTCTCGTCCCGGCCGAACTTTCGTCCGACAAACAAAGAGGCTCCTTCGTGTCCTTCCGAGTGCGGAAATACGTCGAGTATATTTATGAGCCAAAACTTAAGGGAGTTTACGAGGAAAAATGTCAAGCAGTCTGTAGGGTCTCTCTCGAGCGCGGCCATGACGAAGCGAATAACCGCAAATAGACCTTCGAGAGTCAGGCACGAAAGGGCAATAAACGTTTTTCACACAATGGCTCGACCAAAAAAGGTGGACCCCACTCGCGAGTACAGCGTGTGCCGCTATTGCCATTGGTACAGGAGAAGAATTCGTGAGGCCCGAATGTTACTGGGACCTATCACGATTTCGGGACCCCACATTCGAAATTTCCGGGTTTCTTTGATTTACGAAGCTCCTTTCGAGAACCATGTCGAATCCCCTGCCCACCCCCCCACCACCAACGTCCCATCTTCCATGCAAGAGTGACTCTTCGCTTCTGCGGGATTACTGTCTTCTTCTTTCTTTTTTTTTTTTTTCTTTTCTTTCTCTCGATCGTTCTCTTCGCAGCCACTGGACCGAGGTGTCGTCTCCCGTCGTTTCGTTCTAATTCAATGAACGCGAATCGGTATAAGAGGATGAGCAGCAGAGAAATAAGAGTCCCAAGTGTCTCGTGTACAGTAGCACTTCCGATAGTAGCGCCAGGACGAAAACTTGAACTAACCAGGTTATCCATTGGGTCCCTTTTTACCTTTGGCGTAACCTTCCATAATAAGAGCCACAGGAGAGACCTTTGCGGTACTCCATTCAGACTCGAATGAATAAAGTGTAAGAACTCGAGAACTGCTCCACTTGCGGACAATGCTCAGGTACCCGAAATGCGCTCCTATCTTCTTTCTCTTCCATTCATTCCTTTGTTTTCTTTATTTCTACTCGCGCTCCTTCTTCCTTCTCTCTGAATATCATCCTCCTGCTTCTTTTTTTCTTTTTTCTTTTTTTTCTTTTTATTATACAGTCCTCTACCGGGCCCATAAAAAGATGGGATCCATAAAAATAGTTATGGCATAATGGGAATAATGAGGAAAGGACTTGTTACAGCATACTGGTTATGGCCAGGGTACAATCCTCATAAATTTCACGTGCGAACAGTGCGACAATGCGTGTTAAATCATTCTCGATCGCTTTAAAAAAAAGGGCCCTGAGTTATTGCACCGGTTTTAAATGGTACCACCCCGTCATCCGCGCCATACTCATTGTCCTCTTTCGTATTATTTCCTGCCGACGTGTAATACGTGAAACACTTTGCATGGGAGCCAACGTGAGGTACCTCTGGGTTTATCTGTCTTTTTTTTTTTGTAAATTCGTTACTTTCACCAATTCATTCGTTACTATGGTTACGTCGGATGGTTGTCCGATGATATTTGAATTTTTCGAAAGATATATATTTTTAACGACATCTTTCAGGGAAGCTGCAAGTGGATTCCTGAGAAATATCTCTTGGAAACTTTTCCTGGAAAAATATTGAAATCTGCTGTCGTACTTTGTATCTGAAAAGACGTTTTCTATTATATATGTCTACGTACGATATCATATGTGACATTCTTGTAAGTTTGAGCAAATTTTCAAGCGAGTGCCACTATGGCCTTTGGAATAGGCAGGCTGGAGGCAAATCTCTTGTGGAATAAAATAAAGAATGAAGAATGGATGGGGTTAGAGATCAGGTAGAGAGAGAGAGAGAGAGAGAGAGAGAGAGAGAGAGAGAGAGAGATAGTGTGTGGTATAGAGAGACCGGGAGTAAATAGGAAGTTCAGGGTATAAAGGGAGATAGCGAATGGCAAAAGGGATGAAAATATGAAAGTCTGCGATGCCAAAGAAGAGAACTGAGAAGAATGACATCCGAGAACAAAAGTGATTTAGCCATAAACACACGAGCCTGACTCGACTTCCTGGAGGAGCGAGAAAACACGTGAAAGTGAGAGAAGCCAGGGGTAGTAAACGAAGGGAGGAGATGGCCAAAGAGAGAAGAGGGGAAGGAAGGAAGGAAATGGCAGAGGGATGCTGGGCTTGCTGATATTTTTCCCGGAACTCACGGGGGCCACATTTCTCTTGATTTAGCGAAACAATCCGAGCATCTGAATTTCAAATATAGACGCGTCGGAGCGTTTTCATTGCACCCTGTGAAATCGGCGTATCGGGGAAAGTGTGAAAAAAAAAAGTGAGAGAATCGCGAAAGCGTCGAGCAGTCGCAGCAGTTGAAAACGGGACCTTAAAGGGCAGGTCTACGTGCCGGGAGGGCAGAGGCAGCCCCGAAGCGTCGTTGCGGCCTTCGACGCAAATCGGCGTTCCGCGCCGTAGGGGATGTCAACGGGGTTGCTTCTGGCGCTACTTGTGTTCGCATTAGCAGGGGGTAGCTAACGGATAGTCCGGAAATTCGAAAGGGAAAATCTAAGGGGGCGAGCGATGGAAGCTCTTCCGATTAATTCCTCGAGGATCCTCGTAGATCGGCGCATCTGGCGGCCGTAACGCGGCGTTCAAGTCGGGAAGATCTTCGAGTGCCGGCAAGTCGCACCCGATTAAGGGTAGATTCGTAATATCGTCGATCGAGCATGGGCTATGCGGCCCATTGAGTACTCGCCTTCCGTGAAAATAATGATCCGACGCCCTCGGGCTTTTTTTTCGGAAACTCCAAGCACCTACGTCATTCCCGTAACTCCGACGTAAACTTAGTGATGTCGCTGGGTCGCTAGATTGAAAAAAAAAACTCTTTTAATCTCGAACATACAAACGCGCCTTAGAATACCCTTTTCGATTTCAGCGCCTTCGAATTCCCAAGGACTGTCGCTACGACTTTAACCTAGAAAACTGCATTAACAAATTTTCACTCCAAAGAAGCCTCCTTTGTTCCGTCGTAGGCGACATGGAACCGTCGTTAGCTACTAGCAAAGGCGGACTCTCACGAGCGAACTTTTAAATCGTCTTGAACGGCTCTTTGGCACACTCGTATTCGGTCCCTCGCGCACTCACGCACTCACCCATTCGTTCAGGGCTATTCGCACATACGAACCTCACCAACGTACGCACGCGCTGTTCTTTCTTTGCTCGCTGATCTCAAGGTTGCGATAATTCGCAAAGGGGGACTTGTAAGTCTCTCAGGAGGAGAAGCAGCTGGAAGGCAGGCACGCAGCCAGGCATGTGGGGCCTCAAGGCCTCAAGGCCTCGTTCTGGCTCAGCCCCTATTATATAAACCTTATGTATAGGCTCGCGCAGATCCTCCACACTCTCTTCCCCCCACGTGCGTGCATACATATGTATATATATATACATATGGTCTCTCCTGTCACAATTCCTATGCTATATATATATCTATATATGTACATGCTTAAATATACATGGGATATTCACCACATAGAATTCGCACAGTCCTCCCCATACCGAGCGTATGTGTGACTGGGTGCACAGGAGAGATGCCCTTTGTATGTCTCTTAACTACGCAGCGACTGGCTGGCTGGGTGGCTGGTTGGATGGCTGGCTAGCTGGCTGCTTCCTCTACGTCGCGTGATATGGGTCAAACTGCGCAGATGAACGAACGAGTCTTCTTGTGCTTCTCCTTGAGAGAGAGAGAGAGAGAGAGAGAGAGAGAGAGAGAGAGAGAGAGGAGGGCATTACTTTTTATTTTCGGACCTTGAATAAGAACCACCGTACGCACTTCTTCTTCTTCTTCTTCTTCTCCCTAGGAGCCTGCGGCCAGCAGGGCAGGACTGACCCGTTTAGGAATTCGGGAACACGTGTATAGGTCCCCCTTATTTCGAATTGGGGAGCCACGTATAAAGGAGTTAAGGATCGTGCTGGCTTGGACTTTGTCCTATTTACGTAACTCGGCACGCATGGACGTCCTGTACCTGGGAATCATGTCGATGGAAACAATTCATTATGACGTACCTCTCGTTCTTATCGATTCCAAAAAAAAAAAAAAAAAACGATATAAGGAGTCAGCAAAGACGCTGACTCCCTCTTCCCATTCGAAATCTCCAGGATAGCCTGGCCAAGTCCAGCCTGGAATTCCTCCAATAACTGACTCCCCCTGTACGACGTACCAAAACCCATTGACAAATGCCAAGGACTTTCATACGGAATGTCCTACTTTACCGTGTGTGATCTTGGCCCGGGATATTTTGAAAATCGTTTCCCCGAGGAAAACTATGTCTTCCCGGTGTATGAGGTATAGCCGTGCTTATCGTGACTTATCGTTATCTCCCCACTGATATGTGACTCCTCTAGCGCTCTCTATTCGAAACTATCCGCCCGAGAGAACTCCGAGGCTAGCTCGTAGCGGAGTCTCTCGGATAGATAAAATTAATTTTCCATACTTTTATATTATTCCGTATAAAGGATCTCGGGCCTCCATTCGAATACTTCGCGTTTCAATTCCTCGGAGTCGTTCGCCACTGATTCACGCTGCGAATTTCCCGCGGCATAACTCAAGAGGGAGATCCGCTCCACTTTTGCATTTTACTCGGGAATATCCGAGAAAATTACAATGATAAGGGATATAAGAGGCTCCGTGCCGTTACTACCCTTTGTTCCAAGGGTGGCACCTGTACCCGGGTTTCTACTCGTTCAAACACCATCCCTCATAGAAACTGCGTCACATACTCGCGAGGCAATCCTCCGCGGTGATTTAGCCCCACAATTCCATTTTATGGGCTTTTCGAGATAGAGCTGTTTGGCCTTTGTGAAATATAGAAGCGCTGTACAGTCTCCGGCCATTACGTATCGATAGGATTTCGCGTCCGGAAGCACGCGTCGCTTCCCATCAAATCGTCCGTGGCCACGAATTATTGCGCTAAATTATACCTTTCGCAGGGAGTCATTCCATCGACGCCATTTTACCTATCCTTTTATTCTTTCCCCCGACCTCCCCTCCCCCCTAACCATTCAAGCAAACGCACCTCGACTCGCGCTGGCTTCGATTAGCCACGAACAAATTATTCCACGCTCTATCCGTAGTCCCTCTAGTCTCTCTACACGGTCCACCGGGACCTTACAGATAGGAGTCTGGTGAACGTACGTGGGTTCTGGTAACGTGTATGGACGATACGTTATACCTATGTAAGTACAGTCCCCATGGAAAAGCATACGCGACTTTCATGACAACAATACTGCACCCGGTACACTTCAGCATCCCGTAATTTCTTACTTATCGTCCGACTCGGCCTTCGCTCGCCCATCTGCTGCTGATTCTCCTCCCAGTTAGTCGGTCTCTCTCTTTCTCTCGTACTCCGTATACGAGACCCAACAGGAAATATCTTGCCGTTTCCCAAGCACAGCTTTGATACCCAAAGCGGTCGATAGTTGTCAGTCCTGATTGCTCGTCTGTTTGAATGGATCAGATTCTGCACGTATGTATGTATGTACTTGTTGACTGAATAGGTAGAAAGGTGGTTAGGCACGTAGGCGAGTGAGTACGTAGAATAATTTGGGAATTCAAGGATGGAAGCATAATACGAAGGAGAATGAAAATTATGAAACGCGGAATAGACTCTCCCCAAAAAAAAAGTATATTGAACAGGGTACTCTCGAATTTGAGGTAGAAGCTGCAGCGCGACTACGCGAGCCGTTTTGAAGCAGCTGCCGCTCTTCTTTGTCCTCATCACTCGGCTTCTCCGCTTTTTGCTTTTTCTCTGACCGAGGAAGCGTACGATTATTAAAGATGCATCCGCCTTGATGCCACCGAGGGCTGCTTATGATTAGTTACGGGCTATCTCCCTCGAAACTTACCTACCGATGGGGCATGGCGTGTACGCTATATCGTTTAGGAGTTACGAGTAATGGGTTATGGCGAGTATATAGACTCCTCGTAAAATGTTTTCGATATTCGCGCTAGGCAACCCATATAGAAATCAAAGCGGAGCCACGATCGTTTGCAACCCTTTTCGCGAGGGAGGGAACTTGGAAACTCAAGCTGACTGACAAACAAACAGATCCGGCCGTGACGCGGACTTCCGGCACAGCTGGGCTCCTTCGAGCCGGTTTTGCGGCCCTCCCGCCCCCCCCCCCCCCCTCAGCCCCAAATCTAACCTCGCCACGTACTTCCAAACAAAACAGCAACTCCGGGCCCACCCTTTAATTTTCATATTACTAAGCGAAAGGCGCCACCCTTTAACATCCCTCGGGGTGCCCTTATTGGGAGAGCCAGCCTGCGTGATTACAGGGCATTCGAGAAGAGCCAAATTTTTATTGGATTCCTAAATTACTGTGTAGCCTCGAAGACCTTATCCCTACCTGATGCCTACACGCTTCGTTGCTGCCAACGACGTAAATAATAATCAAGAAACTTTTGTCTTCCTCCCGTTAAAGGGAAAAACTCGTAAACAGCCTTTCAAAGTGACGAACCTACCGTATCATCCTCGTACGACCGGATATCCATCCATTTCACGTGGGTGACACGTGCGCTCAAAGTCCCACCTGTACAAACATCTTTTCTAGGTCACGTGGCGACTCTCGAGGGTTAATGGGAAATGGAAACTAGGATCATGCCAATCCTTTTGGTATTTTGCCCTGCCCTGGTAATTGCCCTCTGATCGCTGATAGTCTTGTTGACGTTTAAACTACGTCAGCAGCAGGTATCGTTTCCTAGGAGAACAGGTGGAACCTGGTACCGTCCTTCGATCCTTATTTTAGGATCCTGACATCCGGGCACCCGGCCACTTTTCTTTCGTCTTCTTCGCAAGCATACGTCCCGCGCCGTAATTTTTACGGCGATCAGCCGACGCTCCAATTAAAATAGCCCTGAGCTTTTCGTTCGCGTCGGTGACCTGTGAACCCGTGAAATCGCTCGTTCCACGTTCGGGTATCGCAGACTGGTCTGACCGAGTGAAGGAGTCAAGGCCGACGTGTTTCCTTTACACGTCGAGCACCCTGGGACTGTGTCATAATTTTTTAAAGCCACTTTAGCTTCACTTCAAGTAACCAACCGGAAGAAAAAAAAATACGACGCGCCCGAGCACCGTCGAGGGATTTCACCTTTTTACTTTTCGCTTTTACTTCTCTTCTCTGTATTATTTCTGATCTTGCGTCATTTCTTTTTTTATCGATAAGAGACACCACCGGTAATCCAATCCGTAGAATTTTTACTACGGTTCTTATTGTGGGAGTGTATGCGTGCAGAATGTGTCGTTACTTAAAAATAAAGTAATTACGTAATTTTTTTTTTACTCCCACCTGCCGGGGATGTTTCATCAAGATACGCGGTACGACCTTGAAACGTTTCCTTTTCATCTTTACATTTTATTCTCACTCGGAGTCGTCATGCCTCCCAGTTTTATCGTAATGATCCGACTCGGTAAACAAGCCTTTACGTTTTTCCAACTTTACGTGCAACAGCTGCCTGTATAATTCACTTGGATATTCATGAAAGCCTTGGGCGACTACAACTAGACTCCCTCCTACGTGAGTATCTACACGATCGACCTTCTTCTCAGGCGACCTAACCTAACCTAATCTAAGAACTTTACAAAGTTACCAGATCGGACTCACCAATAAAATTGGATAGCTGCCGCGGGAAAGTTTTATTATAATTTTGCAAAATGGCAAAGCAAAGAGGAATCATTTAAGCTGAGCAACCCTGTACCTATATCTGTATCATAGATTTTATGAGTATCAATAATTCTGCGCATACCCGCTGCATGGACCGGATAGCTCGATAAGTCAGTGTCGAAGAGAAGGCCGGGGGGGTGGGTCGTTTGGCCGGTTACTGGGGAGAGTTAAAAATAATAATAATGCTAAAATTGGATAGCAAAGACCGTAGGAAAAAAATTGATCCAATCGATAGGCTATATCCACGCGTACGCGTTGCCCACGCACGGGGGCTGCTTGCGCTTCTTTCAATAAGAGTGAAAAATACACGGAATCTGCATACAAATGGTACCATCGGGAAAGTTAACAGCGTGTGTTCAGCCCGGTGATTTTTTCTCGGGCCATCAGTGGCCTTCCAGGCTCCTCCTGACCCCCAGCAGCCATGATTGACATGGGGGTTGTACGGGGTGTACATGGGTGTACGCCCTACGGTATACCTACAGGGGTTCTCCGTACTCCAATATACTCTGATATATATATATATATATATATATATAGTAATACAGTCCTGTACGCGTTACACGCACGAGCATTCCTCGTCGAGGGCTCTCGAATGTTGCCACCCCAGTCATTACTTCGGCATTATCGTGGGGGGAGATGATTTTCCCTACCTTCGTTCCTCCTGCTCTTCTACAGACTCTTCCTGGCTCTTCATCCACCATGACCGAGCATCACCACCATCGTTAACATGGTCACAGCCATCTCCTTCCCAGCAGTCAGATTCACCCCAGTTTATCAAGCATCCTATCGGCCATTACGAATTTAAATGTATTTAGCCTAGTGCGACTATCGATGGATCCATCGCGTATCTTTTTTTTATCTAGTTCAAATTCACTATTGTACTATCATTTCTTTTTTTTTTGTCATTCATTTATACCGACTTTATTGTTCCTGCCGGTACCCATCCTCCGGTGTCTCATTTTGAAAGAGGAAGTGCGCAATGCGCACGAGATTGGGCCAGCTGCCGTGGTTTCCGGGCTCGATTGGCAGTTGGTCCTGAATTGTTGGCAAATTGCGGGTTTCCTTCGAACCGAAACCGAGCGCATCCGGACGGGAACCCACGATTCTTGCATAATTCCCTCTTGGCTTATCGTGATTCTTCTGAATCTTTTTACTCCGCCTTATTCCCTCTTTGTTTCGCCGCCGGGCGCGTCCTGTGAGAACGAACCGACTAGGCCTCGAGGCAAGAGCCAAGTCCGTCTCTTCGATCTTTACCGATTAAAATTTCTAATTAACCGAAGGTAAACAAAACGTCGAAACTGGCCATTCCCGTTGTTACTCGGTCTAAGTTTTCTCGGATTCCTGACCCGTGGAGCGATTCATCATTGTGCTCAGGATTGCATAAGAGCCGTCGAAGTCTGGTCCTTGGACTCCATTTCTTATTGAAATGTTTATGCTAGATACACGGAGACTAACCTGACCCAAGGAGTACATACTTCGCGTTATCCACACGTCACGCACTTGTCCACGTGTCCATAAGCAGCATCGTGCACGAAGCTGGATTCTTAGGCAGCTGGTGGAAGGTGGAAAATCGGCGAAAATTTATTAAACTACCGGTCAACGTTCGCCTTATATATTATGTATATACATATATACCCATAGCGTAACTATTGACTACACTATACATAGATTCCAGCATCCTCGTAAAGAATTCGTGCTTCGCGTCGATCGGATTCAGACTAGTCGCAGTTAAATATCGACGATAACACTAGTGACGCAACCACTGCTTTCTTAATGCAAATTATTCAACGTTCTCTAGCCGTGACCAATTGCCTCGCACTTTCCACCTGCGAATCTTCCAACGCACTTTTATGATTTTTCTACCCCTCCTTCCCTTGACACGTGTGACTCAAAACTTCTCTGAGATCTACGTACCTAATGCGGTTCAAGGAGATCGGTGCGTTCGCTGCACTCTTCCGAACTGCAGCGTACAGGAACCGCCTGTAAAATCAAACCGTGATTCGCAAATAAATCGCATCTTATTTGCCGACTGTCGATCGTTTGCCCAATGGATTCTCACGCGGCCAGCTGGCATCGAGAAAATTTGCAGCAACCTATCTGCCGCGTGACGCAACACGCACGATTCACCGTATCGTGAGATAAGAATATATATAGTATACTGTATCCATATATGTCCTATATATGAACATGCATTGCATCCTGTGACGCTTTAACACGTGTGTCTATATATGTGCGCAATTTACCTGAGGCCATGAATATTTGCTGAGAATTAATTGGCACAGCATTGGATGTTATTGACTGCAACTAACGTTACGATAGTGCAATGTCCAACTGCGACCAACCATCTAGCTCAAGGAGAAAGAGCAACGACTTCGAAACTCCCAGTTGGCGCTCGCGATCAGTCATATCTGATCTCCGACGTGGATCAAGATTCTCGTTGGTATTGATCGGTAAGGTTTTATAAAGTAATTAATTTTCCAGACCAATTAAATATTTTGATCTCGAGGCCGGAACTTTTATCCAGACTGTTATCCACGCTCTGATTATCGTCGTTGGTATCGATTATATTATTACTGTGTCAGGCTAGAAAAAGTGACGGACCGTTAACGGAGCTCCAGAATGTCTGGCCGTATTGCGACTTAATAAGTGCCATTAAATGGATGCAAATAGAGTTCACTGCGATAGCAGTTAAAGTGCGACTTACCGTGACGTATAAGGCGAGAAGAGAAAATGACGAGGAATGCATCTCGTAAGGACCTGGTCGTGGAATGTAGTCTTTTCTCGATTATTATTGTTATTATGTTTATTGGAAAACTCATACGAGTTATATAATTAGAATATTACAGATCGGATGTCATTGGCGATTGGATTGCCGATTAATAATCGTCAGTTTTATTTGATCCGTATTGGTATCATCGAGATGATATTTAAAATCTCTAAGGTGGAATTTGAGTAAAAAATCGGGAATATAGTAGGTTGACGTAGATTGTTGCTCGGGCGATTTTTTTTCGAATTTTTGCCACGTAAGTGTATTTCGAATTGCGACTGTAAATAACCTGATTTTTATTGGCGCGTTATCGCAGGTGGAGACCGTAGTCGGTTTTACGATCAGGGTAATGCATTTACTATCGAAACGATCTCCAGTATTTCGGATAGAACCGGCTGCTCGCCTATCTCCTCAATTAATTTCCAATGGATAGTCATAAAACCTTTCGCGTTACCGATACGTTCTCAGAGTAACGAAATGCCTCTTTTGTTCCCCACAAGATTTCATAGAAAGTACCCACCCTATACGTCTTTGTCAATTTTACCTCTTCCTTCTATTTTAAATCGTGGGCGGCCACATTGCTGTGCACGTGGAAACGGCCATTTCGGTCCGGTTCGTTCGTTTACGATTTATCTGCGCTCGCTGCATTGAATAATGTCACTCGTAATCCGTGTCTTTTATATTGACAAATTGTGATTCATAATACTTGGCTAACGAGATACGTTTCAATCTACATGTAGATTCGTATCTCTCGTCAGAATAGTTTCACTCGCCTGTAACAGAGTACCTGCATGCTAGAAACAAGAGATTCGTGATAACGATCAAGGTATTGAAGTGTTTCAACGAATAGAGTATAGTCGAGGTGTTCGTTGCAATCGCACTGCTGTTTCTCACAATTTTGCTTTTTACGCTAGAGAAAATAAATGCAAAGCTACGCGGCTGCGACAGTGCTGGACCCGAAGGCTGCGTAACGGCCTCCGGTCGTTGCAGCATGGGATTTGCAAATTCTCGACAGCTTTACGATTCGCGTTTATGGGAGACTCCACCATCTCGTTATTCAAAGTGGATTAAAATTTCGTGGCTTTCGCGAGCTCATAAAACACCCAGGGCACCTCGCACTTTCATTAATCGAGCCGCCACTGCCGAGTACACTATACCCCCCAAGCCTTTGCTTAGCATGATCCTCAAAACTAACTCGTTCTGGATTCATACGTACTTCTTTCTTTCTTTTCCTTTTTATTTTTTTTTTCTATTCTTCTCTCTCTCTCTCTCTCTCTCATCCCGTCGACACACTTTTCACGCACTCGAACGTTCATCCCGAAGGAACAAGCCTCGCCAGTGGTGGTTGCCGAAACCCCGTGGTGCACCCCAGGCCTATTTTTCTTTTTTTTTCCAAGAGAGGGCGTTACCTTGAAAGCCAGGACAAAGGAAATACAAGCTCGGTAGAAATTTGTTCTCAATTTGATTTCCATTAACAAGACTGTCTTCGTCTTCCGGCCGTTCTAACGGGTTCATTAATAACGCATAATAATAATAATAACAGCCGCACGCCCCTGCCCGACGTTTACTCGGCGCTTGTCTGCGGTCGTCGGGACGCCCTGTACGTGGCGCAATGTGCCAAACTAGCCTAACTCGGTTTTGCTTTACCAACGGTTTCCCACTTTACTCGTAATTTCTCAGTCCGGATACCAGATCGCGTCACACGCCTCTACGGGTCTACTCGGTACTCGTAGTCAGGAGAGTTAGCTACTCGCTTCTGGTACCCGAGCGTTATTATTATCGTTTTCTTTCGCTCGGACGAAACCGACTGACAAAATGAGACGTTTTACGGAATCTTATCGGGCGGATGTGCTCGACGGCGCGTGACGGTCCATCAGACTCCTGACGCGCGTGGCTCCCGGACGGGGACGTCATTTCTTCCGCAAGATGAACTACGTGACATTTCGTACGAGCGAATTCTAAATGCCCAACCATTTTGATTAACTCTGTATTAAATTCGTCCCTCTTGCCGGGAACTTTGTGTATGTGGGTTTGATCGTCCTTCCGTAGGATCCATGTGTACAAAGGAGTAACCAGGCAACGGGGATGCCCCATGGAGTGACCATCGTCCAGCTTCCCAACCTTCCCAACCTTCCCAACCTTCCCAGCCTTCCCTACAGGCTCTCTACTTCAAAAGGTGCATTGTCTCTGCTTGCTGGACGTTCTATTTTATCGGTCGAACACATTGAGTCACTCGGGCGGAAACCTCCAGCCGAATATGCTTCGAATTTGAGCTCGCGTCTCCCTCTGCTGGCGACTACCCTCTGATAACAGTTTTGTTTGAAATTGGGTGGCTGCGAGTCGACGAGCGATCGGTCGTCGTTCCGTTCGAGAGAGAACGGGAGGATGAAAGAACTGAAGAGCCAGAGAAATAGTACGAGGAAAGAGAACGAGCTAAACCCGTAGCGCGGGAGCAACTAAACGGGATTGTAATTCCCTAGGGAGACACAGAGGGATCCAGTGACGTACCTGCGTATAGATACGCTGGGAGTTGGGACCAGGAGCAGATTATTCAGGATATTTTGGAAACGCCGATTGGACGTGGGGGACAAATTTGGAAACTATGGTAGGGGAGGTTTTGGGTTCGAGGATTTTTTTCTTCATTTTTTCTTCTTCGAATGCCAAAACAGTACTCGTAGGATATTTTATGGAAAGTCACGGAGCATCGTTTTCTCGGTGTAATTATTGTAGGAATTTTATTGTATTTCGAAAAAGTTATATAACCGGACTAAAGGCAGCATTTCTTCGTCATGTCGATCCTCATTGTTGTAACTTTTAATTGGATCGCAGAACGCGCCGAAAAATCATTCTCGTTCCCACTTTATTGTGCCAATTGAATCTCATTGACAGGCGAAAATTACGTGCAGGCTTTGTTCCGGAGTATTTCCTTTTGGCTCGTGCCACCCTGTATTTCGTAGTCCTTCGCGGGCGAGACGCCACGACGCGTCGCGACGCTTCTATTGTTTCTTGAAACGCGAACCGTCCCGATTTTCAAGAAAGGTGCCTCTGTGCCTCTTGAATATTCTTCTTCTTTTTTTTTTCTTTTCTTCTCTTTCCAAGAGACTCCCATCTTCCGGCGAAATCTTCGAGCAGCAACAGCTTGCCGATATGCGTTTCGCAATGTTGCCAATATCCTCCTTTACGAGGACTTTATGTATCTTTATTTCGTAGATTCCTGTATCCACCGGGTCCCATCTTTTTTCCTATTGAATGTAAAACAGACCCGAGGGCAAAGTCCGTGCTCGCTGTACGTCGGGGCGTCGCGACGTCTTCGGTACGTCGGGCTAAAAGATTTTAAGATTGACAAATCACAGTCTCTCTCTCTCTCTCTCTCTCTCTCTCTCTCTCTCTGACTATTCCTTAGCTTGGGGTGTCTTAACGCGAGGGTAAGTTTTCTCATTATTTCAGGGTTCAGGACTTCGAAATGGTTTACAAACGGCAGCTAAGATTTTCCCATCCTTCGAGTCCATCGACAATTTATTAATATTTTGCCGCAAAATCCTCGTCTAATTCGTCTTCCATAACTGCCCCAGCCCGAATCTCATTTAATAATGCGCTGTTAAATTCCATTAATGACAAATTGCTTTATGATGGGGTTCGGTTTTCAAAGTTACGCCGGGCAAACTAGGGTGCGACTCAGCCAAGTTATTAACCGCATCCTTAATTAATAAAGATATTCAGTCATGCGATTAATTTTCGGTTCGGTCTCTACGACGCTTAAATTAAAGTACGTTCAGCCCCATTATATCGAGGCTCTCGTCTAGGAATTTCATTGACGTTCAATCTCCTTAAATTATTATTCACTTTGACTTTATTCAAATTATAACCCTTTCCATATTAATCTTTCCCCCGTCATACACGTACATCAAGTCACGTAACATTCTTTTAAGGACAGTTTTCCTGCGTAACACAATTACTATTTGCGTCTCTCAAGAATCCAGATTTACACCGACATCCGATAATGCAATTCTGAAAGAAAAGATTTACGATAAATATCGATCGATACGTCACGGACACGAATATCGATACTTACGAATGTACAAATTTGAGGATTGGGATTCGCACACGACGGCTCGCAGGCTGATCCACAACTGGTCCACTCTTGATTCTCTGCGCAATTCTGTGCCGGTCCTTCGGCGCTGGAATCTGCAGGGGGTTTAATTATTACGAATTATTGAAATTCACACCAATATTTACGGACAAGTCAATTGCATCACCTGCCAATTTTCATTTGTCGTAGATAAAAACTTACATGCACAGTAGATAATGGCGACGATCAGGATCACTTTAAAGATGCGAGACATTTTGACTGCTTTTCTTCGATGCTCAACGACAAATAACTGCGATCGTTGCCGATGCGACGTTGTTATATACGACAGGGATTTTTGTTTGCTATTTGTTTCATTTAAAAATCCAAGATATGCATACATATGGAAATGTGTGACTTTGACTCTGAGGAAAAAATGTTTTAACGCGTGAACGTTGCTCTGTCAACAGTCCAAGCGAAAAGCAGGCTCTGCTATTGGTATTGGTAACGGATAGAGAGGGATAGAAGATTCGATTTAAAAAATGAGGAATCTGTTAAATGCGATAGAGAAAGGCCATGATCAGAGAAGGGGGGGGGGGAGAGAGAGAGAGAGAGAGAGAGAGAGAGAGAGAGAGTCGACGATAACTCATGAAGTTATCGTAATTGGAGCAGTCGACCCATATATACATATATTCATACACAGTCAAACGTTAATATTTAATCTACAGAGAAATGCACGATTGGGATAACCATGATTTCGTAATAATTCATTATGCAATCTTAACCTATATATACTTTTTCCTAAGAAGCATTAAAAGTCCTGTGTCTATATTTACGTTTACATGAAAAAGTCTATGTGAATTTTCAATATGCAGTTCGAAGAAGCAAAAAGTGTGAGCTGCGTCAGGTAAGTGTTTTTTTTTTCTAAGAATCGACCGAAGCGTAAAGATGTTAAACAATGAGTACACCGATGGAATGGAATGTTTGATTATCCGTGATGCAAGTGCATAAGGCAATTGCAGTTGCATCTTCTTCTCGAGAAACGTGCATCTACGAAGTATTACTGTTAAATGAATATTTTGCAATATGAGTCCCTTGTATCTTTTCGAAATCCCGTTATTTCATCGGTACAACGTGGGACGTTTTTTTTTGGAAAATAGCTTCCGATTAAATTTCTATGCCGTATAAAATTTATTTTCGAATTTTTAATACGCTACACGAATAACCATTTTTTTTTGCATTTGGTAAAATCTGCACGCTATTACAGATACTGGTAATATACAATTTTGAAGCAGGTTGTACAATACGTGAATTTATTAATGCTGGAATATTTTCATCACCTGTACTATCTTTTACAAGCATTGAGATTGGATCACTTCGGACAATCTCTTCGAAGGACGCACTGCTTGTTTTCTACGGAAACGAGTACGTATCCTGGTTTGCAAAAAACAGCCTTCTATGGAGATTTGGAAACGAACGCGTTCGTTACTTTGTATCGTTATCAATTGCTTATCGGGATATACAGTCAATGCACATGTATATATCATTTGCTGTAGGAGAAGGCCGGGGCCTTCGGGGTGAATTTCACGTTTCAGGACACGCAATACCTAAATTCATTGTAAACCGCATTTGGTAGACATTCAATTTCCTGTTGTTTGGAAACTAAATTAAAAGTCGCGTATCAACTGCAATGGAAATGCGGCGATAGTTCTGGTCGTACGGTAAGGACGATTACAGAAACTTGTTCATGGTCGTCAGCAGTACGTTGGTGTTTTTGAACTGACACTAAACAGTTACTGTCTTCTTTTATACGCAACATTGCTGGTATGAATAAAACATAAACAAAGTAGCTCAATAGATATTTAAACGCTTGTTCGATGCACTGGTCGTTGCTTTAATTTGCAGTCAGAGATAACACGAGGAAAATTACTTGATGGATATCGAAAAAAAAAAGTGAGGGGTGAATGACCTCACGAGTAAAATTTTTTGACTTGGGCTCTTGAAGTCCAACATTTATTATTAAAATTAAATCATAGTTTTTACACGTTTAGGGTATATACTTTATATTCGAGCGGTAACCCAGTATAGATGTACTTTTGATTGTTTTTGGAAAATTTCTTTGATGGCAATCACATGAGAATCATTTCGGACAAAGCTGCGGGGGAATGCAGTTACGTGACACGTGGGACGTTGATACGTATCCCGGTAGGCAGAAGCAGCCTCTGACGCAGATCTGGAAACGAATGGATTTCTATGAAAATTTTGAAATTTATATGAATCTTTTACAAAATCTACATTGATCGTGTAATACTCACTTTGGGGCAAATCATATGTCGTGGGAAGTTACACGATGGCCGGCATATTGGACCACAGGTTTGGTAAACCTCATTCGGTCCGCATGGTTGTTGCTTGGAAACTGAAATAAAAATTGCACAATTTATTATTGCATCGATAATTCAATTAGTTTCTAACGGCAGAATGGGGATACTCACGGGCAACCAAGCAGATCGTAACAAGAAGCAGGATCAAAGATTTATTCATTTTTCCAATAGCATATGTCACTTTCGAAAGTGATACTAAAACAAAGTAATTTCTATTACATTCTTTTATACTTGAGAATCGCCTTGTTATCGCCATGATGCAAAATAAAATATTGCATCAGATATTTGATCATCTGCACTGGACACTCGACCTTGTGTTTTTTTTTTCTTTTTTATCTTAATAAAATAAGCGGCATTATCGGATGGAACAGAGTCAAACTTAGTAACGTGCTTTATTGATCTTATTTATTTTAATAATAGTTATTGACAGAATCAAAGCACTATACATGTATATTATACGTTACAGATTTTTTTTTCCCATTTAAAGACGTCCTTAATTAACGTGGACACATTCTTTGATAAACGCACACGTTCGATGTGTAAGATCTCAATAGGAGTCCTGGTAGGCAGAAGCAGCCTCTTACGCATTCCTAAAGATATATATTTTTTTTCCATTAAATTCTTTAAAATTTTGGCTAATTCATCAAATTTAAAATCCACTACGCAATACGTACCCTGGTACAAATTTGATTTCGTGGTCTGTCGCATGCTGGGGGACATCTTGAACCGCAGGTATTATAAACTTGATTCGGTGGGCAACGTATTCCGGGCTGCTGCTCAGAGTCTGTGATGAAAATTTTGAAAATCGAAAAAAGTCATATTAATTATATTAAATATGTTATATCTTTGTTAACGTTACCACAAGGCTACTTACAGACAGCCAAGCAGACTACGGACAGAAATATGATGAAAAATTTATTCATTCTCCCAGTGACAGATATTAATTTTCAAAACGAAACTAAGATACGATTTATTCTTCTACGTACTTTTATACCTGAGAATCATCTTGTTATTCGCAAAATGCATAAAGAAAGCTTCAATTATTTAATCAACTGCACTATACGTATATACACTGGACTCTGTTTTCGTTTACTTTCGCATATGATATAAAATTGATTAGCGGCTATGCAATCTTTATACTACAGGTAACGCTTCGGAAACGGAAAAATAAATATTGGAAGCATCTCTGCTCTGGGGTAACGTGGGAAGGACGGTCACATGCTCGGAGTCCGAGCTAGGTATGCGGCCAATCAATCGTATCACAGGTTATATATATTATTTCATATTTATATTATATTTTAATAAATCCGACAAATACAGATGTCGATATATCGCGTACGATTTTTCACGCATAAAAATCCTCTGAATTAACGTGGACAGTTTCTCGGGTTGACGCACACAGGTGATCCACGAGATCTCAATATGAGTCCGTCTCTGCAGAAGCAGCCTCTTACGCACTCCTGAGTATAAATATATATATTTAATAAATTCTGTACAATCATTGCTAATTATTTTTGAAAATTTTCAATTTTTTCCTATCACACGTACCTGGGTGCAAGGTCTAGACGGCACATTGCATATTCGGGGACATCGCGTGCCACACGTTTTGAAAACTTGATCCCTCGGGCAACGTTGCCGCTGCTGCTCGGAATCTAATGTGAAGATTCAAAAGTTTGACTCAAATATCGGTGGGCAATTAATTTGATTAAAAATCAATAATTGCGTCTGATCGCAACTTGAAGGATACTTACAAGCAGCCAAACAGGCGACGATGATAAGTACGACGAGAGCCTTATTCATTTTTGCAATGGAAAATTATTACTCTCGTATGCGAAACTAAATAGAAATGGTTTGAGTCGCTATCTTTTTATACTCGATGAGCATTTCATCAATATTTAGAAACACCTGTATGGAAAAGCGTGGATGTTTTATCAGCCCAGTATGCAATTAGCATTGTATTTTTATTTTCTCGAATCTCTCAGAGTGCATCGATGCATTCTCGGATGTGGATTCTGAAGTGAAATATGGGTTTTTACGATGGTGCAATATTTATTTTTTTTCTTATCAAGCACCAAGGAAATTAACAAGGCATCCTGTCCTTACTGTGTGCCTTCTCTTTTAACGGTAAGTAAGCAAGGCCAAAATTAATTCGGAAGACGTAATCGGGATATCGGATTGGCGAATAAAGGGAACGATATTTACTGCATAAAGATATTCTTTATTTTTGTGACCGTAGATGCTACCTTTTTTTAATCTTAAGCAACGCAGCTTCCGTCATCGCAATCGACGCGTAACGCAGTCACTTTGTATCATTAGAACGATATGCCTCGATGAGTCACCTCGATTGCGAAGTCATCGTTGCAATTTTATCTCGATTCTCTCGAAACGTAGGATATTTCAGAAGCATTAAAAATAGACGTATAATCCTTAAAGGAGATAATTTAAAAAATCTATGTCCAAATGCACTGTGTTTATTTATTGATTTTAAATTCGTTTGATTATTAAATTATTTTTTATTCTGCCGAAATATGCGGACAGTCTTCCTCCTTCGTGCAGATGCGTGTTTTGTTATCTCTGAGTACGTAACCCTTCGCACAGAAACAGCCTATCTCGCATCGCTGCAACGTAAGGTCAAGGTTCGTTGCATTAATCGTTATAATTAAAATTAATGGAATTTACAAAATTTCATACTCTGACGCAGGGACCCGGCTTGTATGTGCACGTGGCAGGACAGGGTGATCCGCACTCATTGAATTTGGAATTCTTGGGACACGGCTCGAGACTAGCCGACATGCCTGCGGAAAGGAGCCCAAAATGCATTTTCAAGAGAAAATCGAAATATTTTGAAAATACTTACAGCCGGCAGCCAGCAGCAGAACAACGGTGAAAATAAAAATCTGCATAATCGGATAAGTTTGACGATTGTAACAGTAATGTGACTGATGCTCCTTTTCGCGGCTTTTTATACTCAACAATGAAATTATGAATAGCAGACCCACAAAGGTAAACGCGACTAATCTAAAATAATTTACAACACACTTGCACAATCTTTACGTTTATTAAATTTATTGTTACTTAAAACTCTTAATAACCTTTTTATTTTCCCAAGTCTTTGAATTGATTGATACCTCCTTATCAGCTTAAATATTATATTAATGTAGACACTATTACGAAGAATTTTTCGCAACAGCATCTTTGAACATGGAAAAATTAACTGTGCTGAATATACGTGATACGTGGAAACTGATCTTTATTGAATTACTCGAATGACAATTATTTTTGCAACTCCATCACTGTCGGTTATTTAAAAATGCAATTTTAAAAAATATTTTATTACTTAAATCTGATTCGTTTAATTTTCTTATTTTCCTTTTTTTGAACAACATGATCTCAAGATGCATATTGGACTGCTCTTTGACTTTCGAACGTATCCCTTTTTGCAAACGCAGCCACCGCCTACTTTGCAAATCTGAAAAAAGAATTTCTATTAGCATATCGATTTTGTTTGGGCTCAATCGATAATAAAATAAATACAAAACACGTGCTTCGGGGCAGGGATGGGGCAGAGGCGTGTCACAATAAACGGGACAAACATCTTCGCAACTTGCGAATTCCTCATTAGGTTTTGTGCAATTTATTGAAGTTTCTGCTGCGATCCGCGTCACATCTGATTGGCAGGTAAACAATAAAAAAAACTTAATTAAACGTATCCCACGGTCCTTCAATACTATTTTTATATTTATTAATCGTTCGAACGTTATTCCAATATTTACAGACACTTGGTGCAGCCACAAAAATACTGACGACCAATACGAAGCCCCTCATCTTGGCAAATCGAAGCTTCAGAATTAAATACGATACTGTATAAATTTAATTTCTTCTTCTGCCTTTTATACGTAACAGTTGCACAAGTATCGAGTGCACCGAATATTTATTCACCGGAATTTTCGTTTATGAAATCGGATGACGATAACAGTTTTTGAAGTAAATAAAATAAAAGTACGTACGCGTCTCTGCAGTCTGACGTATCCACTCGCCAGGAATGCAGCAAGGATGTTTTCCTCCTGGAAGTTCATCTGTGAATTGAACGTCGTTAAAATGCAGCGAATGCATAAAGTTCAAGCAAGTAT
Organism: Trachelus iudaicus; assembly: GCA_030142595.1. Taxonomy (NCBI): domain Eukaryota; kingdom Metazoa; phylum Arthropoda; class Insecta; order Hymenoptera; family Cephidae; genus Trachelus; species Trachelus iudaicus. Next base: position 140,050 of record JARQTH010000487.1, on the reverse strand, counting down.
TTTCACGCGTACATAATACTGATATTCTTACGGAAAATTTATTATTACATTTTTAATTAACAATTTTATCTTTTAGGACGAATTATTTCGTTTTGAACTATCACGCCTTGAGTAAGTGATCCTAACCGTGTATGTTCAACTGAATATGAATTATGACCCGTGAGGCTGAGTTTGAAAAGACGCAAACGCTTTTATGTCGTTCAAACTAAACGAATGGATAAATAAAGTAGAGGAAAATAATATATAGTTCATTTGTGCTATCAAGTATATTTTGGCTAACGAAACTTACTAGACTACGACTAAGTACAGGTCGTTAAAACTTCAGTTACTCCTAATTGCATTTATATATCCTGAGCTGCGTCAATGCAATATTCTTATTGGTAGTTGCATTCCATTTGACAAAACATTGCTCGATATTTTATTTAATCATAAGATACGTCTATTTTCGTATATAAGGAAAAAGATCTGGTCATCTGGACACAATATCATCATCAGGCTGCGAGTCATTGTCAAAATGAAGATATTACTTCTGGTAACCTTTGTCGTGACCGTTCTGGTAATTTGTGAGTATTCCGATAGAAATCTGTACCAGTTATGTAATTCCTGACTACTATTGAGTGTATCAGATCCTTCGCTGTAAAATTAATTTTTTAGTATAATATATGTTAAACAATTAATTGGTAACGTGCAGAACATTTTCGTGTTAAAACTGCGAGTGACCCATATGTGTGAAAATTGAATAAATGCTATAAATTTTTATGAATTTTCATGTAACTTGGTACGACTAAGTTTTTTGGATCGCTGATTACGAATCTGGATAAAAATTTTGGAAATCGTTAATGGTTAATTCGGATTCGTAATCGGCGACCCGAAAAAGCCCCTGTAGATGATCTTCCATAAGAAATTACTCGCTTTTACTAATTTTATCAGAAAACGTCGTTTTCGAATTCACCGATTAACTGGTTAAATATTTTTCCTTAGATTCAGAACAGAGCGCACCGATATGCACGTGTGTTTGCAAGGAGCCACATAAAGTCTTCTCGGAATGTGGATCAGCTTGTCCTGAAATCTGCAATACACCACCAAAGCCGTGCATTCTGGTTGGTAGTTCTATGCCGGTTGGATAATTTTTTAAAACGGTGATTTAGCATTCTTTTCGAATTTTTAGATTTGCGTACAAGAATGCTTCTGCGAAAGGGGATACGTGCAGCAATCGAACACAAGTGACAACTGTATCCCGAAGTCGTTTTGCAACTATACTTGATTACAGGTTCTTTCGTTGCCAGATATTATTTACGTGACTTTTAAATTGATAAGAGACATCCAATCGCATGATTATTTTTTCTTCGATACAGACACAACAATAAATAATGTACTCAGTGGATTATTTATCAATGATAAATCATCACAAACAAATTTAAATGAAAAATTGAAAAATCTACATTCCCTTTTACGGCATTATTTAATATATTCGACAGCCGAAGTGACTTCTCACGTCTAGCTTAAAGATACAATAATCATAATCGTCATCGAATCCACGCATCATTCATTTTTCATGAATAGATAATATATCTGTATACTATGGGCTTATCCACTGCACTTCCGGTTCCGCTATTCCAATTAACCCAGACTGCACTTTGTATGATTAAATTTGCATTGATCCCAATTATAAAATACAATGGCGCTCAAAAACAGTCCAACGTACTTAACAAGTACTACATTCGCCATATTCGTTCAGTTTGAGGTTAGCAGCACAGACGCAACCCGGTGGTCCACAAACCTGAAGAAAAAAATTAATAATTATACTATTCCTTAATCGAGCCATTGCTTATATTATTTATGTATATTCTTATTACTTGAGTGCAGACTCGATCATCAGGAATGCATCGCGGAGGGCAGTTGGTTGTACAGTTTGACCAAACCTGATTCTCTCCACAATATTGACTATTTATCTGTGAAGTAACTGAAAAAAAAATATTAATCAATAAAATTCATGAATCTTTAGAGACCCAAAGTTTGAGATCTCTGTTGGTTAAATTTGACAAAATAAGCGAATACATCGACGCAGTGTTCTTACGTGTGATAACGATCGCCAGGAGAAAGAAAGCTTTGATTATTTTCTTCATCTCGATGTCTGATCACTTTGAACTGCTGGATTGAAATTCGTCTTTTCCTTATGCCTCGGTCACTTTTATACCGAAAGTTCCCGCGCAGTTATTATTTCGGTCACATTTGAAGCACTTGTGGATATAATAAATATGACGTGAGCATACGTTATTCCTAAAATGCGTCAGAATCGTGAAGATTGTATAGGAATGGCGTATGAATATAAAAAGGCATGAATACAAATTAATGAATTTTATTTAAAACAATCCACATGCATCTATTTGTTGCACCGATAAGAAGCTAATGATTAGTAATGAACAAACTTCATCAGACAAAACAAGTGTACGTAGGATCTATTATCAATGAAAAAAAATCGCATGCAAAGGTACGGATAAGTAAACACTTGAAGTTGAATATTTAGTTGGATATTTTGCTGTTATAAAATCATCGCCGTTATCATTTGATAATTAAATATTGGTTTATCGTATTTATCCATGATTGATTTTGTAAATTAACGTATGCAATCACTCCGCAGTATACACGCTCCATCACGAGACTCTCGTATGTGATCTTTATCGCAGAAACAGCCCCAGACGCAACCCTGTAATCAGACCATCGAGTGAATTTTGATTTTACATTTTTGCTTTTTTTTTATCTTTAAGTACATACGTCTGGACATTTATATAGCTGGCGACCGATTACGTGACACAATTCTGGACAGCGTGTACCGCAACGAAATGTGCTATTTACGGGACATTCGGGTGCTGCGTCATCGGCACGAGCTATGCGAGTAGTCGCTGACGTATAAAATAATAATAACAAATTTTTTTAATTAATTTCATATTAGATTTAATCGTCAATAGAAATTCTGGTCAGTTTTATGTGTACTTACACGGAAAGACGATTAGACAGCTCAGGATTAAATACTTCATTGGATCGGACATTCGTTGGCTGTTATCTGTAATTTAATCCACTATGAAGAAACTGTAAAGGTGACTTCGTCTTTTTATTTTTCACGAACTCCAGCTCCAGACGCTTTGCGGTATCGATTGCAGTTGTGTAAATGGGGTTTGCGTATGGAAAAAGCAATTGGAACAATTTGAACTTCCAGAACAGCTGTATTTTCATGCATAATTATAGGAGATAAAATATAAGTCAATATTTAGAATCGAACTGTATCGTTAGTTTAAGTGCTATATCATTGCGATAAAATAAAGAAGATAAGGAACAATAAGGAAATTCATTATTGACACGTGCAATAGAAATTACGTACACACGTAGAAAATGAAGAAATTCCAATGATACGTAAATTTTCGTGAGTGCAGCCATTAGCGTGAGTAATTAAGAGAAAATGTTTCCGCGATTAAAATATTTTCATACCACACGTACTTGTCAAGTATGACGTCACGAGGAAGGAACGTCAATTATTTCGAATGTCAAATTACATTTTCGACAATTTCGAGAAGAGGGAATGTTCATCGTTGGCTCCTGAGAAAAGTGGCTAAATTACGAGAAACTTCAGTGCACGTGCACTTGTTTTAAGTACTTACTGCCGATACAATTAAAACAGTGTGGTGAAAAATAATGTTTCTTTTTTTTAATTATACTTACGAATCATTTGCATCTCTACAAATTTTATTCCAAATAAACGATCGTAAACCGACTTTTTGACAACCAGCAAGGAAAGAAGTCTGAGGACAGGGACTTTGATGTAATACCTGAACGTCTATATATATATATATAGGTGTCACGATTACCTAACACGGAACTTTACCGGCGGGATTTCCCCAGAATAACTATTCATGAATATATTTAAAAAAAATAATATAACGTGTCTATAATTTCCGGCGATGGTCGTAAGTGGTTAGTGAGAAGCGTCGGGACGCCTGCGCCTATAAAAAGCACTGAGTTAGCGTGTCGCACCCATTACACCATAAGATGGTCCTCCTTCCGGTAGGATCAGGACGTCCTGGGACGACGTCATTCAATGTCCGTTCATCGTGCTGGTATTAATTGACGGCCATTGTCCAGACTGGAGCAATTATTTGAGGGAATCCGAGGAAATTCCCAGTGACTCAGGGTCACTGTGAGAATCCAGTGACGGGAAGTCGCCTCCACTTTGTCAACATAAGCCTGGTAATCAATTTGCTTCGCCTTTGCGAATCCACGTTTGCTTTTAGTCTAAATGCTGCGTTTCCTACTTCTCTGCTGTTCTCTTTATTTTTATTCACTCTTCCCTCCATCTTCCATCCTTCGCAGAAAATTGCACCAGTGAATCAGAGCGCCAGGGTTCCTCCTTCTGGTCGCCCTAGACGATTCTTGGCGTCGGGACGCTCCCTGCCGCTCGTCGAAATCGAATTGTTCGTGGTCAAATGCAATTTATTATTGACCACTTAGCGTCGGGATTTCTTTTCTCTATTTTGTCTCACGGTATTCTCCCCCCTTCCCCTATCCCCACCCCTCTCCTCACCCATCCGCCCACCAGCACTCCACTCCTGCGTCTGCACGCACCCAGCATCCCAAGATATACTGTCTGCCGTTTAGAGATTTATTTCAGCGCGTAGCCATTGAACGAGAGAACTATGACTTTTCTAGGAATTAAGAGAATCAGAATTGATGGGTGGGGGGGGAAGGGGGCAGATGAGGGGACGACGGTGGCAATAATGAGGAACATTCATGGAATTCAGTCCGGTACTAATTGTTAACGTTCTCAGCGAGGCGTCTACATCTCCGCGCGTAGTTCCCTCGGGTATCTCTTGATAAAAAATAAGGCTTTACAATAATACTACGGTAAATACAGAAACGGCGGCTTAATTACTCGGAAAACTCGACGTGCAATCCCGAGGTTCCCATTGTCTCGCGTCCTATTCAGCGTTTTGGGGCTCCCTCGTCTGCCACCGCCCACCCAGTGACAACGGAAAACTCGATTGAAGAGGACCAGCCCTGCGCGAGTCCCTCGTTCGCTGTTCGACTCTGTATTTCCCTCTCTCTCACTCCCCCTTAAATCCCACGGGCACTCTACTCTCTCCCACCCACGCACTCTCCAGAGCCCAAGATCCATCCTGTTCTCCTCGCTGAAAGCTTTCGTCGTAGCTCCCTTCTTCCCTGCTTCCCAGCTCTCCTGGACCCCTCTTAGGCACCCTTCGCCCTTCGACCCCCTGACCGTCATAGGACTCAGGTCCTGGCTGGCCCACTGACCTGCTCCGTCTTCCAATCAGCAGCTACTCATGGGGATGATGCGAAGCGACGAGATGAGGCACGGCCATTCTCCACGAGTATCCTCGCCCTTCGCACTGGGGTCCAAAATCCGAGGACGGTACCGGAAGAGCGAGCGAGACCAAGAAATTGGCTGTTAGCGACTTTTAATGCGACAGTTAGAGAAAGTTAAGCTCGTTTGCCGCACGCGTTTAGCTGACGGATCCTTTTGTTTACTCGGTCCCAGAGAGAAATCGTCGCCGATACCTTTAGCGCCTCGATGATCAACGAGACTCGCCGAAACGCTTACGATCCTTCAAATTCTCTTATCCGTTCTTCGTCTCAGTGTCATTTTCTTCGCGATACTCATCAAAGGGTGGGCGAATCACGCGGATCCTATTTCCTGGAACAAATTCAAGACTTGGCACAGGATACCTCGTTACTCGTCAATTAGCGAGCTATCAAATCGGCAAAAGTTTAATCAATGTGTAATTTACTTTAACCCACGGAGCAGACCGGATTCTACCCTCCGTTCGATGACAGTGTCCTAGACTGCTGGGGTTATTACTTTGTTCAGGAGCGCATCGGCTTTCGAGAAGAGCCGACTTCGGATCTCTTATTTCGTCTCGTATTTCAATAAGGCCAATCACAACTGGGTTTGCTGTCTCTCTGGACGGAAGCCACTCTCGGGAGTCTTCGACATCTGCTCCACGTGACTCCGCAGCATCCGAAAGGATTGATCGTCTTAAAAATTTCGCGACTTGCGTCCCGTCGGACCGCAGCGAGATTTGGACGATGGCAACGAGTGTACGTGAGGCGAGACGAAGAAACTAAAAGGCGAACTTTTTTTTTTGTCGATTGGATCTTGAAAATTCAAAGCACGTCTACGAGAAAGCGGGAGAGCGGCGGCCCTGTCATCAGATTCTCTCCCGAGAGATAAACCCGTATACTACGAAGTCAATCACGGGAAGATAATCAGGGACTTTGTCTCAGCTGTCGAGTTACAGGACACGAAGATGAACTTAGGGAAGCTGTCGAAGATCTGGGATTTTCGTATTACTTCTCGAACTGAGATTGGATACTAAATATTTGCGTAAGAAAAGGATCTCCAGGAATAATCATTGAGGCTCGATCGTGAGATGAGAATGCAATCCGATAAGTACGCAACTATTGACCGTATCTCTGTTATCAGGAATCTGAAGATACGCTGGTAACCCTCGTCAAGGAGGTACTCGTACGTTTTAAAATCGAGCCAGGAATATTAGCCACCCTTGAAATTTGAAGCTTTCACAAGAGAGAGAGAGAGAGAGAGAGAGAGAGAGAGAGAGAGAGAGAGAGAGAGTGTGTGTGTGTGTGTGAGCCAGGGAGAGGGTGAAAAAGAGAATACCAAATGAACGAGCGAATGAGTGAACAGAGAGCCAATCGAAATGACTAATGATTACCAAGCTGGACATTGTTTGAGCGGGGACGAGGAGAGTACTTTGCCAGAGAAGGGTCATCGATTGCCCCTAAAGTACTGGAGTACTGTAAAAAGCATCGCAGTATGCGTACGGCTACCACCGGATGAGAATGAATAAGACCGAAGGCTGAGCGATAGGAATTTCAAGGATCCTCGAAATCAGGATTCAGTAAAGTAAAGAAAGAAAAAGAAAAAGCACGAAATCCACCTTTCGTAAATCCTTCTGACTCTTAGACCAGCACATAATAGAATCCTCTCTGAACTTGAGAGAAGGTTACTCTCATCAGGATTAGCCTGTGGTACACAGCGTCGAGCGTTGCTGACGCGTCGCGACGTCTGGTCCATCCTACTGGAAGAACGGACGAACGAACAATCAGTAAGTCAAACAGCTTGACCACGCCATAAGGGCTACTACAATATTTGACCGCGTAATGTAATCCAGCAAGAAGCTAAAAGTGCTCGGGCTACCTTGTTTTCCCTCCCTCGACACTCCCCTCCCTGGATATATTCAGCAGGTTGAATTTTAGCCAACGCAATAAACCAATAATAATTCCCACGCCTTTTCATAATCCAACATTCCGATCCAGCGAACCTGCCGAAGCTGCCTTCGTTCTCGCGGACGCCTCTCCGCCTCATTTAATTAGACGTTTCGCCAGCGCGTGAAGAATTACAAATTCAAAGAACCGGTATGGCAGTCAGGCAGTCAGGCAGTTAGCGAATGAGGCAGGCATCACGGCCTACGCGATAGGGAGAGTCTGGTCAGTGACGAGCGTAGCGTAACAGAGTTAAGCCGCGTTCACATACTCGTCGACACGTGTGTGGTCCATCCCATTGCGCACCCCCATACCTCTCTTCGTGCTCAAGCAAAAGCGAAAACGATGCGAGGGGTTGTTCGAGTTGCGAGCGGCGTTTGTTTAATTGGGAACCAACATGGCCGCCCCAGCCGGCAGCCCCTGTTACTAGGTACCCCCTGGACACGAGCACTTGCAAACATGCATCGTGCGTGAAATTGTTGGTGGCCTTCATTCTGCGTTACGCACGTCCAGTGGACACCTAATCTTCTTTGGGGTGGGTGGGTGGGGGGGTGGAGGAAATACGCGAATTGCGTGCTTCTCACTGGGAGAGCATCCCCTTATGGAGAGTCGTGTATTATGAAGAGCTGGAGTAATTTATCTTTATTTCATCGTCTCTCTCTCTCTCTCTCTCTCTCTCTCTCTCTCGCTCATTCCCTATGTCCTACGTTTCTCGTCTCGTTCCATTTAGCTGTAAGAGAGCAGACGGGGGTCAAGGGGTGTAATCATCCCTTTCCCGATGACGTTTCATTCTGTTTAACCTCAAACAATCTCCTTTAGTGGTAGCTACACGTGCGCGTCGCTGCTTCTACGAAAATCATACGTCTTTTGGGAAAAGGGTAAACATTGCATTAAGTAGGTACACGGTACTGCGTTGCTGGTTGGATTCCAAATACAAATCCTTCTTGCTTTCCTTGCTCTCCTTGCTTTGACTGTTTTCCTTCGTTTACTAGAGTATGGCTAACAGAGCGAGCGAGCCTTCCCATCCCATCGCCTAGATTCTCCGCATCGTAGGGCAACTTTCCTAAATTTTAACGACCCGAGGAGTACAAGTTTGCCCTTGCTCCTACGGGAATGCGTGGCTTCGCGGTTGAGGCCGATATGATAATTCAACGAAATGTAAATAGACTCGCACGTATGAATATTCAATTAACGAACACGTTCCGGCCCTCCGTGTGCACCGCTTCGTGAAATCTGTCTTTCCAAAACCTGAAGCTTCGTCGATCATTTGCATGCGCCGGTAACGGGGATTCGCGAGAACCGGTATTGGCTAATTGTCATTTGCAAAACACGATCCTCGCCACCCACCCATAATCAGCTGCTATCTGGTATCACGGTTGACCGAAATTCACTCGACCTGTTGCGGGTGACTATAACTTTCGTTGTGTGTTTTGAAAATACCATACAAAAAATACATGAAAAACCTTAAATCCAACAATTAAATAAAATCAATTTTCACACCGGTTTCCCACAGGTCGCCACCTTTTTTTTTTTTTTTTTTTTTCTTTCGTTCTCCACTCGAGCACGACGAAGGACACTCGGTCCTACCTATAGGTATAACGTCAGTGGGCATCCTTTTGCCTCTTCTCCTCTCGGACGAGGATCCTCAAGGATCCTAACAAAATTTCAAAGAGCGAATCGTGTGTCCTCGGGCACACCCTACGTAGCACCGTAACTTTGAAGTACCGACGGAACCAGTTCAAAAAGAAGAAAAAAGGTACCCAACAAAAAATTAGAGAACCTTCCACAGGACCCAGGATCAATAGAGATTTCGATTTGGTCCCACAGTAGGACTGCACGAGTGGCTTGTTATATATTCTCTTTTTTCTTTTTCTTTATCTTTTTCACGCACTTCACTATGCTTCGTACTATATGCAAATTTTAACTCTTGACCCCTACCAAGTATCTGTAGTCATGGAATTAAAAAAGAATTTTCAAAATCGACCAATAAAAATTGCCAGTACTATAACACATAATCGTTAGAATTTACAATCCTAATCCACGGCTGGAAGGGTCCAAGCGATACTGGAGATTGGAGACTGAGGATTTCGCGCTAAGGGATGAATCACGAAACCTGAATACCCAAATGATTGTTATTTATACCCCGAGCCCATTGTAGTTTCAAATAAATAATAATAATAACCATAGCACTTATAAACCAGCCAGCGTCATACGAGCGCGCAGATGGGCGTTTTGTTTGACCCTTTTCTCCCATGTAATACTTGACGAATAAATATCACCTCGTGAGCTCGGACACTGTCCACGCGATTAAAGCATTGTTCGGAAACTGAATGGAATTACGCGACGCGTAACACAATGCTAGCTGGATATTGCGTATTGATATAGGATTATTATAATTTACATTCGTAAGATATGACGTCATCGTAGATCCACATTCATTGACCTCCTCCCCTTCCACCGCGACTTTTATATATTTTCTCACGTCTCTCCACGACAGCCAAATCATCCCTGTTCCTACTCATGCCGAGCTAATTGTCTCGTCGCACGTGAAAATTCACTTGAGGATAGCGCAGAGTGAAGGGAGAATAAAAAAAATGTAAAATAGAAAAAAAAAACCGAACAGTTTCGAAAGGGAAACCTCTCAGAAAAAGGGTTACAGGATTTAGCTACATTTTTCACCTGCTACGCGAATCATAAAACGCAAGGCACAAACGGCAGGTATAACAAAGAGGGACGCAAAGCGATCGCGCTTCCAGAAACTTCTGTTGCACTTACTGTGGAGCGAGATAATGGACAAAGGAACGGAGAGTCAGAATATAAAGTGTAATCCCGTTATTGTCTCGGTGCGTGATATACATATATATTTACGTGTATATAGCTATAATAGATCTATATGTATATATATATATACAAGGCACGGTGTATATATACTATAGAAGAGTACGGATAATCCCCGGTTGCATTCACAGGAGCCGGTTGTTTCCGAGTCCCGGTGGGACGCGATAACGCTTCGAAATTCGAGGGCTCAAAGGGTTATGAGTTCCCATGACAGATTTCAATGGCCGCGATCGAAAGAATTTCAAATCGCCTCTTCTCTCCGTACCAATGCATTAAATCCTGCTATTCACGAGGAATTCATTAAGTTTGAACGAAAGATGGAGAAAGGTCTTTCTCTTTCACTTTTTTGTTTTTTTTTTTTTGCAATACTCTTCTCGTAGTCACTCGCGAAAAATGAGAATTGCTAAGTGTCCTATAGAAAATATATAATGGATTGGCTTCGTGGAAAAAGAACGATCAGCTACGCTTGGTACATAGGTGGCAGCACGTATAGGTATAGCCAAGAGCATATACCGGATAGGATAGGACACGGTGGCAGAGGACTGCAGGTAAACGATAAAATGGGAAGCATAGAGAACTGGTCCTTTATCCTTGCGCTCTGAGAGAGAACGGGTCGAGAACAAAACCGGAGACGTATTTTCATTTTGGGGGTTGGGGGTCAATAGTTTGCAACCGCATGTCAGGGAAACAGAGCGAGATGGAAGAGTGGGGTGGACCAGGGGGTCACCCTCTTGTAGCTTCTCGTTCGCTCTCATTCGACTGGTTCATGGGCCTGGTTCAACACGGCCTATTTAAACAAGACTCGAAACGGCACAATAACAATTTTCCAATTACTAACAGACCGGTAAACATGTAAATCACGACGGTGCGCCAGGGCAACCCTTTGCCGAGACCCCCCCGCGCCACCCAGCTCGCCTACCCGGACCTCGATAGGTCCGTCCCTCCCGTGCGGCTTCGGCGTTACTGACAATGTGACCAACCAGGCGTCATGACACCTCGGCCATTGTGTCCAAAATTGCTCGGAATTGTTGTCTTTTGAAGCAGCGATAAAAAGCTGCTGGATAATTCCAGTTGGTAGACAATCGTGGGCTGGATGGATGATTGGGAAGAAAAATTGGCTGGATTTAAAGAATTTCCATAAGACGTTTCGTGGGGAGAGGAGGAGGGGGTGGGAGAAGAAACAGGAAGTTCAGCAGCTTCCGCAGACATAGCCATAGGAGTAAAAGGATGTCCGGTAGAATTTTCCGATGCACGTGTGCACGTGTGTACACAGCACAGGCGATGGAACGAATATACGTGCGATGGGTCGAAAAGTCAGATGATTCGCGAAATAAATCACGTAGCGGTTTAATCATATTAAAGCAAACGCGTTGGCGTAAGAATGCCCGCAGCCATGAAGGGTTGCCGAAGAGCAAATATTAGTTTATAATATTTCCTGAGCAAACGTTACTCAGCCGAGTCGTACGTAGTACCTAGGGATCGGTATGGCAGTCGGTACCAGGGATAAAGATTGGCAATGGCAATAAGGGTAGCGCCGCTACGATAACGTGGCCGATGTAAGACGGATCTGCGAAATCCTCCGAAAATGTATCAAGGGATGAGGGTGATTCGCGTAGGGGATGCGTAATTTCGCGAGTTGGCGTCGCAGGATTTAGTCGCTCCAAAGAATCTCCGGTTAACTGTCGATGGCGGCCCGTCAGCGTCTTTCAAGAGGGTGTCGCTCTACCCCTGCATCCGACATTCTCTATGTACCTAGGTTTCTATTTCATCCCTAAATTTTTTCTCTCTCTCGCTCTTCCTGCCTTCACGGCGCAGGCACCGTCTCCCTCAAGGGCGATTTTGGCTACGGCACTTTCTCATAGATGAAATCAAGCGGATTAAATTCAGGGATGTAACGCGAGCTGCGCTGCAACAGGTTTAAGGGTTCCGACTAGAAGCGAAAGGGATGAAAGGGATATAATGGCTCACGTATAGGGTTGACTGCAGTACCAGGCAAAATAAAGATCCTTTGGTTAAAATAGTCCACGTATAACCAACAGGAAAACTGTTTAGGGCTCTGCAGTAGGTGACAATCAATACTGCACTTGCGTACAGGACGATTTGCGAAGTGGCAGCGTACAGTCACACGTGGAATCGAATAGCATCGGCGTCCTGTACCTTAGCGAATATAGTAGACGGATAGGTGAAAATAATTCAAAGAGAGAGAGAGAGAGAGAGAGAGAGAGAGAGTCCAAAAAGCCGTGCAGGGCTCATACAAACATGGTAGCCGCAGGTACACACGTGAAACGTGAAATAATTAGGCGTCGGCAAACATACAAGTATGCCCTTCATTGTCAGGCGTCGCGACGCTCAAACACAGAGAGTAGCGATAGCCGAACCCGCTGCATCCAGCAACTGTCCGATGGCCAAACAATATGCGGGGCCATCTGTCCCGTGGGTAACGGCCGAATAAATGTCCCCCATTCTAATTAGCCCTGTCCGGTTAATTATGACAATAGATTCACCGCGTTCTACGAGACAAAGCACACAATCAGTGTCCCGGTGTTTGGTGAGGCCTATACCTATCAAATATCTCGCTCGCGATGAGCCAGGGTCCACTGGGATTTACGAAAAATATGACGACGCTTTAGATTGGACCACGAGAGTCCATGGGTATCAGCAGTATCACTGCCAGAGGGTGAAAAACCATTGTGCCTACGAGACTCGTATGCAGGACGAGGGTGGAAAAAAAAAAACCAAGTCATTACAAACCGTATAATCATCCGGTAGATACTTTATCGAATGTCAATTATAATCTTGGATGATAACGACCAACCCTTGTTTACGGTCAACGATATACATATTTTTTTTTCCCCCAACTTTAATCACCCGATGAAATTTTACGGAGATTCGAGAGAAATGAAAAATCAAAGTGCCCCCCTCTCGCCCCCCCCCCACCCCCCCCCCAATAAGACAGAACACACCGCGGTCCAAATTGCAAGGCTCTCTTTGTAAACACAAACGAGCTACTAGTGACGCTAACTAACGCGTAATCGAGTAAGCAGTTAGTCAAGCGATCCAGTTAGGCCGACTTAGGCATCGTATCGGCCAGGCGTCACTGATTGGTTTACAGATCTGCTGAGTCGAAGCAGCGTCGAGCGCCGCTCAAAGGCCTCTAGTTAGCTAAGTCACCCTTCCTTAGCCTCCCACCCTTTGCAGGGCTGTTTAATTAATTTCCAGTAATTCCGAACTAAGATCACTGGCTCCTTCCGCATTAAGCGGCAGTCTCATTATGTAGCTTATGTCAGAAAATATATATACGTATCCCGTCCTCCTACCAAAGGCCCTCTCCCACCCTCCGCCCACCCACTCTTATCCCATCGGGATCCTCCGATTCCTCGCTGCTTCGGTCCACTTGGAAATCCATCGATTGGATGATACATATCAAAGGTACCGCGTGGCTGCCCCAGTACCCGTAGGACGTTAGACGTGTCACGTGAGCCACAAGAAATGACAAGTGTGTCTCCGTTGTTACGGACAGCAGGATTCTAGTCGAGAAGTTGTTAGCCGAGGAAAGTCCGTCCAATTAAAAAGAATAATTCCTGGCAATAAAAGAAAGCCTCTTACCGAAGTACGGGAGCGAGACCGATGCACGGTCGGACTTTTATTTCGGTTTGATTGAAAGATCAAGGGTCAAAGGTCAGTGGTTCCCTCTTGACGCGTCCTTGGATACCCCTGTAACCCTTAAGGATTCACACAGCACTCGTTGTCGCTTTCTCTCTTTGATTCTCTTAATAAAATAGTTCCGACTGGCAACACTGCCTTATGCCTATCGTTATGCCTTTTTGATGCCCTCGATCGTTCTCCTTAATTACACTCGACGTAATTAGTAAGCTTACGCTTCCCTTGTATTCTCCCGTTACGCGCTGCTTCTGTTCCTATTTCGGCGTAGCCCTCAAAGAGACCTACTCGTCCTGTAGACGCGACAAAATGTCAACCCTTAACGAAACTACCAATTTCGAGCCTGAATGATATTTCCGACGTAGCACGTAGCCACCCTTACCGTACCTGTGCTCGTAGTTATTCCAATGAACCTAGAGAAACAAGGATACACGAGGGAAAGTTCGCAAGGACCCTAACTAGGTTGACAACCCAGGCATCCTTAGGTCCTGCGAAATCTCCTTCTCCGCTACGAGTCCTGTCTTTGACGTTAACTGCAGGGTAGCCACCCACTGTCACCAAGGGGTAATTACTCGACTAGTCGACGCACCCTACTCGAGATATCCTGTTCCGGGAACCTCCTGGATCCGCAAGGATAACCGGACAGTGTCCTCGACACTTGTTTTACAACTTTGCCGGATTTCACTTTTGTTGAGACGTTTTATTCGCGCATCGGTTAGCTCGCCGGGACGCAATGTCTGCTGAATATCGATCCTGGAAATCCTCCAGGATTCTATCCAACCGATAACGATAGCAGCGAGTTTCGTGTGGTTGGGGATATTTTTGAACTTTAGGGACACACGCTATACTGGATATATTTCTGTAAATAACTTTCAAGTCCAAAGACACGTGTTTCAGAGCCAGCTGTGCGTGCTGTTGATCGCGCACTGTATCCTACTTTGCTTGTTCGTTAACGTTGCAATGGACGTTTGACTTTCTAGCTACGGTGTACTGAACTCTAGCCGCTTTTCTGAGTAATTAATCTGCTGTAAAAATAACGTGATTAATGAAGTCCGTCGTCGTTAGTAATCTCGAGCATGCTCTTATGTCATAAAATTAATTGCACATCGAGATGCAGCAGTAGCGTCGCGTCATCTTCGTACGCTCGTATCTCTTCCATGCGTCTTTTTCTCAAGCTGATTTAAACATTTTTTCTTATTTACCTCACGAACATCTATCTTCCGATTACAAGAGGCAACTCGAAAGAATGCATTTTTTTAGGCAAAATGGTGCTTATGATTTTTACCTTTTTTTTTTTTTGTTGAGATATCAAAAAATATTTATTGAATTTATTCGTTCAAGCTGAAATCTATGGGGTAAATATAGGGTCGAATATTGTACAAACATATATTAAAAATCGGGTATTACGTAAATGGACACACAGCATACGTGTCATATCCCCAGTCTTTGGTGTTTACGATGTAATCCTGCTCCTGTTATTGGGGCTTTGTATGGTCCCTCTATATTTATCTTATATGATCTCTTCAAAAAGACCATAATGCCTCTATTAGCCATGGCCCTTCAATGTCGTGCCTATCCGTTCCATATCACTCCCGGTACACCCATCAATCGAAATCTCGGGGCCGCTGTATCTTCAATTAATTATTAGTCCCCCGTACTTGAAATTAATCCCAAACCCAATTAACCGCGTCAATTAAATCTTACAAATAATAAGTACAATTTTCGCAACAAGTAACAGTCCACAACAAGATTCACTCGTTATACCACCCGTTCGATAGACAATTTCTCGCGAATCTCGGGTATTCGCTACTGACAAGCAAGGAAAATTGATTGGAGTCAAAAATAAAGGTTCATTCACAACGTAACGACTGCTAACGGTTGAAAAAATTCCTAGTGACAGTCCGACCAAAGTTCATGCACAGCGTTGATCTGACCAGCATCTTTGATCTCCTCGAGGTCCATTTCTCTGTCTGGTAGCAATGGCGGCGTCGAGTGTATTTGACAATTTGCCACGGAAGGGTTGGTTGTGCCCGGAGAGTTTCGGAGTGACGTAAACGACCAGCAGGGAAAGTGCCAATAGGATCGGCAGTCTCGGTCACGAAGTTCACGCGGTCCGCACAGCCTCCGTGTGTAAGATGAATAAGGGTATAAGTGGTAGGGGTAATTTCGCTATATTAAGTGTCGGACGTTTGACGGTCAGAGGAGCAATGAAAAATGTCACTTACGCGTTAAGCAAATTCGCGTCACCCTTTACAACGTTTCATTATTTAACCCGAAGGCAATGGCGTCGCTCGAGGAGCATGTGAACCCTCGAAAATTTAATTCCTACTCTCGCGTCGCGTAGCCGGCTGCTTAATATAAGGACGTTACGATGACAGCCGGCCACCTGCCTCTGGTCCTTTAAAAATGATTAACCAACCCTCGCGCTCCCACGTGTACACACTCCATATCTGCATAGCTATACGGCGGTAGGCAGGAGCGATGAAAAATGAAGCCTCTTTCTCGGGACAAAGGAGACATTAGTCTCCCGTTATTTGCATTCTTATTCCCTGTCCTTTATTACTTGCTTATTTTCTCTTTCTCTCATTCCTCCTATGATCGATATCCGTATACAGCCGTACGTGCTCTATGCTAAAAAAGCTGCGTACACGTCCGTCAAACGTCCCGAATCTTATCGGCCGGGATCCGCCGAGTTGAAAAGATTGAAATTCACCAGGGCACTTCGTCACGGCGTCGCGACGTCACGGTGCTATACAGACTGCAATCCAATAAGGCGGGCCCGACTACTTCCAGTCGACGTCGCCTTTGTCCTCCCTTCGATTTCAGCTTGACTTCACTAACGATATACCTTCCTTCCCATCAATTCTCTATCGATCTTCGAGCAGCGACGCCCGGCGTCCATACTTCGCGTAAACCATATTTACTGGTAAGCTTACGACAGTTGACGTGCATACCGTCGGTAGGTGCATACGTGGGAAACAGTGGAAAAACGTAGAGGGAAGCCAAGTATCGGTTACCCCGATGTCGATCGAGAGCTTATTATTTATGCGATCGCGATCTTCGATCGGTCCATCTGGCGTCACGGCAGGTCATCTGTTCCGCGACTCTCGACGTTCTGGTGACACGTCGTTCTGACAACCGATTTGTCATGCTAACGACCGTCTATTAATATTCTCGATTCGAGTTGATGCATATACGTATATACACATACGTGGAGCCATTAGCTCAGCCGTATCTCGCTGATATCTCTATACACAGAAACCAGAAAAGTTTCATTAAAATACGAATTTTCATGTGAGCGATGCTCCCTCGTTGAATTAAAATTCGTCGGATAGGCTGCTGCTGCGTTCACGTCAGTCCTGGCTTCGCGATATCGTATAACGTGAATTCGAGGTCCAATTAGATATTGAAATCTCTCATCGCATTCATGACGACTCACCGCCGCACTGCTGCTTGCCAACCCTGAAACCAAAACCTTTTCTTCCCCCGTGACGTATGAATGAGTGGATATTCGATCCGCGCCACTAAACTCATACCACTCCAATTTTTCCTCTCTCTTTCTCTCTCTCGCACTCTCGCCGGGGCTAATGAAAACCGTAATTCAGGATGATACGGACAATCGATCGGAACGAATCGCCAGGGGTTTTTCCTGGCTAATCATCCTACCCTCTCTTGCCCTCTCCCCATTCGCCCCCACCGCTCCCCCGACCACCCCCTTTTAAACCTGCCACTTCCTTAACCAATCCATATTATTTTTATATTTCATTTTTCTCGTAATTTTTTAACCTCCTTTCCATTCGTCGATCACAAAATAAAATCGCATATTATCTATTGCCTTCACTGCTCGTATCTAAGCAGCATACATCCTACGTGATACCTGGTAGAGATGTGCGTTGCTCTAGCTAATAATTTAGTGTCCCGTGTAGTCAATCGATTTATAATATGTACTATGTACATACGTACGTATGTACACATAACACCGTCGCGTTGTGTACTGTTGCCGCCTGCCATTAAGGTTGCTAATAAACTGGCGAGCCTTGCCGTATATCGATTGACTCCCCCGAATACCTTCTTTGTACAGTGAAAATTTGGCCGAGGTCGTTGCGCAGGACGGATCTTTTCGCAGAGAAGAGAACAAAAATAGGAGCGAAAGTGGGAGCACAAACATTTTTCTTTCTCGACCAAGGGCCTATAATAGCCTCTGCATATTTGATGGGGATCCATTCTGTTTTGTGAAATCGTTCCTTTCGCGTCTTAAAATCCGAGACGCACGGAGGAAATCTAATTTCTTTCGCTAACATGATGCAATTTTGATCCCAGTGCCGCAATACATAAGCCCTCATATCCCCGAGGCAGATAAATCTTACATCTTCTCTCGTGCACTTTTTTTTTTTTTTTTTCTTTTTTCTTTCCCTATTCCTCCTCTCCTCCCTTTCCCCTATCCCATGTCTATTCCATCCAACAGCATCCGCTCCCTCGTGCTCAGCCATATATCCGAACTCTCGTAGCTCATAAATTAAATTCTCTAGCATTTTGTAGCTGGTTAGACATTGGCTTTGTTTACGTCAACCTCCCGAGTCATCGATCTTCCCAGAGAATTGCGTCTCTCTGTTTTGACTTTCGACAAATAATGGATAATTGTTTTCTCCTCGAGGATTCGTCCGGAGAAGAACCTTATCTATTTGTGGACCAATTTATCTGGTGTATTCGCGAGTGTCCTGTACACTTGGCTTTATTCGGTGCTAGGTACAGCGACGAGTAGCTAGTGCGATAGGGAATAATTATTTTATTTGAAATTCATTTATTTTTAAGTCTGCAGCAACAATGCCACTCCGGCCAGTGTCCACTTAGCTGGCTTATCCTTTGTCTTGAGATTGAACGTCCACACGTAGGTCGGTCCTCTGGTACGTGTCTTGTAGACAGGACACTCGTACATATTTCTCAAGTCCTGCTTGTCCTGCGTGATGGCGCGCACGTTTATCACTGGCATCGACGGGAACAATTCCTTAGGTCTGGAGTCAACGATTATCCCAGCCTGAACGTCCCAGCGTGCACCCTCCATGAAGATACCGTGAACGTAAGCTCCGTCCCTGGGCGCTGAGCTGTGGCCGAAAATATTTTTAAAAAAATTTCATTCAATAATTAAGCGTCTCAGGCTGCCCCATCCGATTTATATACGCTCGGTAGACTCACGTGAATTCCTCTTTGTTTTTCTTAGTTACGTCACACTGGAGACACATCTTGTCGAGGGGTAACTCGTGTCGCCGTGCCGTCGACTGCATGATCGCCGTCAGCAAAGATTGGGGGTTGAAAAAGCCGGCGAGCCACACGGAGGCTGGTAGCTTTACGGTAAGATTAATGGATGTAAATTAGTCGAATATTAATGGATGCTGCCCCTCGTTCCACGGCTGTTTTTCTTGGGAAAACTTACGACAAAGTCCGTGGACCATGTTTCCAGCTCTCGGAGTCTGAGCAACAGGTCGACGAACCACGCTGCCAGACCGAGCAAGGACGGGTAAGCTCTTTGGGCCCAGACCGGTGGGACTTGGTCGAAAAATATGGCATTCTCCAGGTCCTCCATGTCCGATGTTATCGTTAATTCGCCTTTTAGGCCCAAATCTAATTCGCGAAGGGAGCGTTTCATCTCCCCAGTCAGATAATTCATTCGCTCGCATTCTTGAAACGCTACTATCACGTACGGGGTGCGTTCTTCTACTTTTCCCATTATCTCTGTCATGTTGAACTCTTCCGGAAG
Source organism: Trachelus iudaicus (assembly GCA_030142595.1). Taxonomy (NCBI): domain Eukaryota; kingdom Metazoa; phylum Arthropoda; class Insecta; order Hymenoptera; family Cephidae; genus Trachelus; species Trachelus iudaicus. The sequence continues at coordinate 120,504 of JARQTH010000487.1, read as the reverse complement.
CTTTTCCATTATTTCGTCCAAAATTTGTTTTACCTAAAATTTGGTATCGTTCAATTTTGACGGTGGGTTGAATATTCTTTTTTTTTTATCTTTCCTTACCTTATCCTCTCGCGTCACCGTCTGTCCACCGGAACTCCCAGCATCCCTTGGCTGCATCTCGAAAACTGTTCGGAATAGATTCTCGGAGGTTGTCGTGAGAAAACCTATTTCTGCATTCGGATGCAGGCCGTAGAGGTATGGAGATTCTGGAGGCATTGCTTCGTCAATGTAAGCATGATAGCCAGCCAAGTCGGTATTGGGAGGAGCGGGGAATCCTTTAAGATGGAAAAATGTCAAAATTTCATATTTTTCAAAAAAAAAAAAAAAAAAAATAAATGATCCAGTCGTACCAGGAGCCAATTGAAGTTCTCCATCGATCAAGTCGGGCTGCATCAATTCTTCCAAGTAAGAGACACAGAGTCTTCTGTCCCAATCGTCAGTTATATGGCCGCCGTACATGATCTCCCCGAAAAGATACCTGAGATCCTCCCAAGGGACCTTGGGGCTGGCTTCTAAGTAATTGTAGAGAACGCTTACGCTGATATTAAGGTCACCCACGTTAAATGGATAAATTTTGTTCCACCCTTGTGGACCGAATTTTCGACGTTCAGCAACGACCGCATGGAAGTAACAGAGGGAGAATAAGATCCCCTTAAATTCAGCCTCCTTGCTGCACATCTCCAATGTCTCTTGATTAAAATTATCCAATGCTTTGTGCAAATTTGCCTGCATTCCCGTGGGCGGTTCGTTCGTTATCTTAATCGAGGATTCCAAAATTCCCTATAAAGACCAAGCATTACTTATAATCCAAAAACTTGGGGGGGAAAAAAAAATACAGGTGTGCTTACCTGAGGAATAATATGACCGGCAGGTGTACTCGCAGGTTCGGCACTCATGAAGACTCTGTAATCGGTATGAGAACCGTCTGCGGCGACTTCTAATTTTTTTTCTAAAAACGGCAGCCATTTCTTGACTAAATGAATATTCTGTAGGACCACCCAGTGTCCATTCTTTGCAGCCTCGTCCATAGCCTGCTCGGCCACGATCTCCTGACCCTGACCAAGCGACACGTTGTGGAAGTTCTGAGCGTCCAGGGTGAAGCCCAACCGTCTGCCCAGGTCCTCGACGTCCTGGACAAAGATTTACGCGAAAAGCTCTTATCGTGGATCTACCGTATCACTTAGTAAAAGCACCTTCAGTGGATTGACTCCTGGTGACAGTATGAAGAATATCGGAGTCGACGGGCTGGTCTCCTCGAAGGACTTTGCAAATTCCACCGTTCTTCCCTCTATGTATCTTGGACCGAGTTTCTCCTCGATGAAGGCGGCAATCGCGTAAGTCATTCTGTCCGGACGCAAAGCCCTCAGCATGCAGAGACGTTGAAGGGCTGTTTTGTTCTTCCATTCCTGGGGAAACTTTTCCCTCTCTGGACACTCGCACTCGACCAGCTTCTTCCATCGCTTCGGGGAGCTCTCTATGTCTCGGTCCAAGTTGCTAGAAAAGTGGATGATCCTCGGTCCCATTACTCTTTATGAAAATCGGGTATCCGCCGATCGAACACCTTGAGACAGAAAAGTAGAGCGCTTACCGAAAATCATCCTTAGTCGCGAGACTCCTTATTCCACCCCAACTGGAATTCGATAAGAAATCAACCGGTGACGTGACGTGGGGTGTGATCGGAAATCTCAAGAGGAAGTCCAGATCACAGGCCAGGATCTCCCTTCTGGCTAAGAGTATCTGAAAGGTCATCTGCGAGGCGAAGATCAATTTGTCGCACTCGAAGAGTCCTCTGGTCGTGTACATGAAAACCGAGAACGTGATGCATTCGATCAAATTCTTCACCCGGGCAGAGACGTCCGGTGCGGGATCGGCTTTCAAAATAGCTTTTTGGAAGACGACGCTAAAGGCTTTCAGGGAAAACTGGTAAATGGGATTTATGGTGTTGAGGTCGTTCAGGATGAAGTAGAGAAGAGATGCTCTGGCAGCGGCTGGTCGATAAAGCTCTCGAGCAGCATCGATCTCTCGACTTGTCCCACGAGCTTCGATAACCTTACGCTCGACCTCGGCAGCGGTTCTCTTGGTCGTTTCCAAATTTTCAACCAGGACCGTGTCACCCAGCACGTTGCTATCGGCCGAGGAGAGCCTTTGAGAAAAACGGTTCAATTGGACTTTCGCATAAACTTTCTAATCCAATTAAAGATTTCTACCTGGAGAGCAAGGAGTCCTCGAGACTATTTAAAGTGATTTTGAAGTCATTCTGCTGCCTCGTAAGCTCAGCTTTCAATTCCTCAAGGTCGGGCCTCTCGGCTTTCACGACCTCGGCTAACAATTGATCCTCCAGACCGTCTCTGGTTACAGTGAAATTTATGAGGGTTGTCTGAGCTTGCATTTCGGGCTTGTAGTGCGGATTCGCAAGTTTTGTATGAAGGAGCAGACGGAATTTTGGATTGTATTCGACCTCCTTATCGCCAATCTTAATGGCCCTGCCTTTCTTTATGAGATTTCGTCCTAACAGAGGATCCAAAACCGGATCAACGGCTTCGCCAATATTCTCCACGAGAACAGTAGCACCGCTAACCAATGACTGCTCGATCACGTCGAGATAACCACGTTGCCCGAGACGAATGACTCTGAGCTCGTCACCGTACTTTTGTTTTATCCACTTTATGCCCTGAAGCTGTGGAAGGAAAATTGAAGCAAAAGTTTGAATTACCAAAAGCCATTTCTTCGTACCTGAGGATCGATCATCAGAGGCCAACGGTCGGAATTGGTCAATATTGTCGCATTTTCAGTGGACATTCTATCGTTCGGCAAACTCTCGTTATTCCATTTAGCAATCTGTGTGTCATCCGTCAGCAATGACAATGGATCCAAGCCTTCCGTTATAGGAACAGCCGGTTCCAAAGTGCGCAAAAATGGCAGCCACTGTTTATTCAATAAATCCAGTCTAAACTGTTTCGTGAAGCATCCCACGTAGGAGATAAAAGCAGTTACGAGAAGAACGTCGCCAGGCAGAGTGGATGCTTGTTGCATGAAGCTGATAATCAAGGAATATCGATGCCGGCCTTTATTTGGGAAAAATAAAAAGAAAAAAGAAAGCAAATTGTCAGACCTACTTAGCCACGGAATCTGCCCATCTAACGTTCTCCGAAGCCAGTCCGCCTACAAGGCGATTGGCCAATTCAATCGTAGCATTGGTGGCATCCGCTTCTTTTTGACATTTCAATTTTTCAGCGGTAGCCTGCTCAAAGTCAGCCGTCAGCTTTGCCAGCTGCTTCTCCAAGGACTGAGCGAGAGGAAAAAGGAAGAAAAATTGGATGACGACAGAATACAAAAGAGGCGGAGAACTTGATGTAATTGACTTGGCAGATTACTTCGGTATCGAGAAAAAAGCTCCGAGTTATTACTTACGGCAACTTTTCGTTTGATAACGCCAAGCTTATCTTGAGCCGCGGCTAATTCGGCGTTGGCTTGAGCCAGAGCTTTTCGCTTAGGTTCCACGTCGCAAAAGACTTCGTAGAATTTAATGATATTTATTACCCAAGCGCATAAGCCAGCAGCCGCTGCAGATTTTGATCTCACGAATTCGGGCTCAAATTCGGAATCCTTGAGGTAAGGCTGAATCGCTTTTATCACCTCAGGATGTATGTTTTCCTTGTCGTAATTTATCAGAGCGTCGAGAAAAGTGTCGACCTTCGCCATGACGATCTGTAAAAATATTTTCGATGTTATTCTCAAAATTGGATCATTCCAATTACCCTTTATAGAAACGAACAATGTTTTAAGCTTCCATATACACGGTGGCTAACTAGTCACTAACTGCACTTGCTGTTATAATATTAAATAACCCCACCTTGGCTGCTTTCCAACTTCTGTCTTTGGGTACTTTGCCATTTGGTGCCAAAAGTACCATTACGGCCGCAGTGACATTAGTCACAGCACCCGGCGGCGAACCGAATGACTTTAATTCCGTGAGATTCGCTTTGTTTAAGGTATTCAGTGCTTCCTGAGCAGCCAGCAGAGCTGGTTCAGCCTTCATCAGATCGACCTCGCAGTCCCGCTGCTTTTTCGAGACCTCTTCCGCTATTATGGCGACCTTTGACTCCTCCTCGTCAGCTAAGAATCACACGGTGCAAGTTAAAAATTTTTTAAACTCGAGCTTTCGTATCTCTCGTGCGATCCCGATACTACCTAAAGCTTTCTCGGTCTGAACTTTCTCAGTTTCCACTCCCACGATGGCGATCAGCGCATCCGCTGCTTCGTTCTTTTGCTGCAACTCGATTTCCTGCACCGCCAATTTCTCTTTGAGTTCGTCAACCTGCGCGGCTGTCGATCTCAGCTTTGCCAAACCATTTTCAAGTCTCTCCACGCGACCTTGCAACTCCTTGGCTTTGGCGCCAAGCAAATTCGTGTAGAGACTTATTTGCTCCAGAAATGATTTTGGAGTCGTGTAATTGTAACGTCTCTCGCTGTTCAAGTAAAGGCGACTGGCGGAATTGACGCTCGTGTGAGCGTGCGCCATAAACTTTGCTGCTGACTCTCTGCAATTAATGTTTTTATATATTTCTTTAAGATTTACAGGAAGCTACCGGGATACCTATAACTTTCCGGAAGTTCGTTTAACTCCTGAAGGAATCTCTTCGACACGGACATCAACGCCTCTTGCGGCCACTCGTGGAACCAATTGATAGCCGTGCAGTTTATTATCGCCGGAAACTTTCTCGATCGAATTCTCAGGGTCGAGCCAACTGGCGAAAAGCACAGGACTACTCGTAGCTGTCGTCGAACACGGTCGATAAAGAATTTCCAGCAATTTTCACGAGTATCCAGGATACCTGCACCCTTCACCTCATTGCGGACACCTAAAACAGGAGATCTCCGTTGTACCATTCGCAGGACTAAAATCCATCGTTATCTTAGTCGCAAAGAGTCACCAACCAGCTATAATATTTTCCACCTCGTCTTCCGGAAACAGATCAGGCACTTCGCCGGAAGCAAGCATGTCATTTATAAGAACAAGAAATTGCTCGTTCGGCACTTGGGCATCCGTCATGAGGAACATAATTCCAATATTCTTAAGCCCGGATTTGGCATACAATGCAGCCAATTCCATCCTGAGGTCCAAGACGCCGTATCCTTTCTTCAATTGTATCTGAAATACTTCAAGGCTGCTTATGAAAGCTGCCAGCCTGGAGAGACTCTGCTTTCCTGAACCGCCGACTCCAACCAGCAAGGCACTTCCTCTGGGAGACTCAAGAATCCTATTTATTCGGCACACGTGCATCATGGCGTCCTCGAATAGAACCAAATTCATGGCTGAGACCAAGTCGTTGTAGCTGATTAATGCTTCCGATAGCAGACGATGCAACGTGGTCCAATCCTTGACTGGCATGTATTTTGGTTCTCCAACTCCACCTGCGCCAGTGCATACAGATATTGCACGTACATGCAATTGGAATTGATACGTGCTATAGATATAAATGATAACTCGCCTGCAAAGTGACAATAAATATTTGGTTTCTCCAAGATGGCACCCTCGTCGATCTCCTCTACATTCTTTTTCAAAATGTCCAATTGGAACTTTGAAAACATCTCTATGTCCTTCTCGTCCGTTAATTTGTCCCCGTAGACACGATGCGTCTCGTGCATCCACAGCCTTATGATGTCGACACCGAATTGCAGGCATTCGTTTCCACTGAACAACAAGCCTTGAAAGCAGTTTGAAAGATCACGAAGATTGAAGATGTAATGAAACTTTAAGGCTGTTGGTAGAAAGACTTGGGCGCATCTGTGATGCAACTGCAGCGACGCCTGCACTATGTTGTTGCACAATTCGGTGACGCACAGTGGAAATCTAAACGAAATTTTATCGTGAAGACGAATTCTTTTTCCAGTAAAAAGTATAGGATATGGAAATTCAAGCAGTCACCTGTGCTCGACGTTGGCCAAATGCTGCGACAAAATGGAGGCGTAAATTGTCGTCAAGGATTCGGCGTTGGGAAAACTCACGGCGAATACGGCAAAGTGTCTTTGCAATCTTGGATTGATCGTAAACGATCCTGCTGTTGGATTCATGCAGGATACGTACTGACAGTTGTGAATGTCCTTCAGGATTAATTTGGTCCTGTCGTACCAGTGACCATAATCCAGATGCTGTCTGATAAGAGTGTGTGGCTGGACAGTACCGTACGTATCTACTTCGGGCATATTCATGTCGTCGATGAAGTAGATCAAAGTCTTGTTTCCCGGAGGACCGTAATTTCTGCCCGCTTTCTTTTCCAAGGGTTTTTCCAAAATTTTTTGAAGCATTTCCGAAGTCGTGTAGAAATTGAATGGCACGTTCGTTACCGCGTAATTTTCCGAAAATTGTAATAATTTGTCGTTTACCAAAACAGTCTTGCCACTGCCTGCTGTACCAACCAGCATCACTGGATGCTTCTTCGTCATTAATAAATCGATGAAGTATCTTATACGAATCGATTCGGCTGTGTATACCAGAGCAGCCTGTAACGGCATATCCGGATCCAATTCGAATTTGGGTAATCGATCTGTCCAAGGCACAAATGCCTTGGTTTCGGAATCAATGAAATAATCAAAAACAGTTCCTTGGGCTGGAAATTTGATTTGCTTGAACTCGTTGACCCACCACTTTGTAAATTCAATTCTGTAATCGACAGTTTGATCTTGAAACATGGAAGAACCAAAGGCCCAAACAGCGGCAAAGACGAAATACAATTCGTAATGGTCTTTTGAAAAATCTGTAGCTGTCAGTTCAGTCTTTAGTAAGCAATGCAGAAGATGACATAACATTTGCACGTGCGCCATATCAGCTATCGGCGTTATCTTCTTAAATCTCGTTCTCAAGGTTTCCAAGCACGACGGTATGTACTTGTCGAAGAGTATAACCAAATTTGATTTTTCACTTTGCGACGTTCGCGTTTCCACCCAACTCGTAACGTAGGGATTCCATCCGAGATCCTGAGGATTTATATAGAGTATACCTGCCCTGGACACCGTCGCTGGTGTGGCAGTTCTCAAATTTGAAATTTCAAAAAGCAACCTCATTGCCGGCGTCAATGCGATTCTCTCGTTACTTGCCAGAGTCAAAACCTTATTGTCGTCCATTACGGTATTCAAAGACTCGATCCACATTGGATCTATGTCACCATCGAGAACGATCCATTTAGGATTCTCCCCGCCTAGATTGGCCTGTTCCCTCATGATCACCGAAAACAAACCGTCTTTCCATTCGCGGGTCGCTGGATTAATGATTCCAAATAATTCGTCGTTTGTCACGGCTTTTGGATTGAGATCATTGTAGATCGGCTTCCTCTTGATATTCTGGTAGGTCCTGAAGAGACTCTTCCAAACTTGCGTCTTACCGGACCCAGCGGTACCGACTATGAAAACGGAATGTCGAACTTCCAGAAGTTCCTCAAGTTGTACCACTTTCAAAATGAAGCCGTCTTCCGGCTGAAGAAACAAATCAGCTGCTGCCTGTTTGACAGTTTTTTCAAATTCGACGTCTCGCTTTCGCGGAACGTCCAAAGCTGGAAATAGATCAGCTATCAGACCCATAAAGACTGGTAGATCGTCCGAAACTACTTTTGGGATGTTGAAGTCTCTCAAAGCCCTCATCAACACTTCCTCTTCCGGTCTTCCGGGATCGCCACGCTTCAAGCTACCGGCAACGACCAGAACAGACTTTATGGCTCTGAGACCCCAGTCGTAATGATCTTGCTTGGAGAGAAGCTCCTTGCAGAGAGTGTACAACGTTATGAACTTTCTCGCCAGGATCCTGGCTTCCTGAAATCCTTCGGCAACCAGCATAATTTCGCAAATTAATTCAAAGTCAGGAACGACCATGGCGCACGGCCTGAACAGAGCCTTAAGATTTTCTGGCAATTCCGTACGACCAGCGTATCCGGGATTCATGGTGATAAATATTCCGACAGTTGGTACCAGTGCTATGGTTTCTCCCATAAAATTAAATCTCTCCTTCTTATCCCTTATGGCGTCCTGAACGGACTTCACCTGAACGGCAACGACGGAAAGTACTTCGACGGAAATGCGATTGAACTCATCGAAGCAGCCCCAAGCTCCGGTCTGTGCCAAACCCTTATATATATTCCCACAGGACTTGTAATCCATTTGCTCCGAGCAATTAAACACGTAGACCATGATACCTAGTGCACGACCAAGGTCCTTGGTCGTTTCTGTCTTTCCGGTTCCGGCTGGCCCAGCAGGACCTCCACCCATGACAAGATGAAGCGACTGCGTCAAAGTGATGTAGCATCTGTCAGTCAGTGGCGTTATGACTAACCTAAAAAATGACTGGTATCAGTAACCTGGATAAATTTTCAACCAGTTAACTAATCGTCAATCAGAAGAACGTACCTAGGCGTGTTTCCTAAATATTCGTGGGAATATTTGAACTGGGCGTCGCAAATATTCGCAAAGCAATCCTTCTCCTTTTCGTCCCAACGATGCCGAAGCTGGCTTTGCCACTGAAAGGCCTGAGCAGTCTCCACTTTGGCCTGGACCAATTTGGCCACTACGTCTCTCGAGTGAACGTCGATGGTACAAATAGTCATGATCTTCTGTCTATCTTGCTTCGTCAGTTCTCCTAACAGTAGACTTATCAGTGTGCTCAGTTGAGAAATTTGCTTTTTCAAGTAATCCTTTATGGCATTGTCGTATCCCTCTTCCAGTCTTGCAAACGCCAAATTGACTTCGGTGGTCCACCATATTTGTGTGCCACACAAAGATACCTGAGCTGGATAATCAAAGAGCCACTGTTCTCGTGGCTTCTCCTCGTAGGCTACCACAGCTTCGCTGAAATGGTGCCTTATGGTGGCTCTCATTGCGTTCTGAAGACGATTAAGCCAAACTTCAACCGGACCTTCGCAGATCATTTCGCAATTCGTGAATTTCACGTATTCCCCATCTTTCGCGTGCATCCCTTGACAAATTCAGAAGGACATTACAAAATTGAAGAAGCCATTAATTCAATTGGTCTTACCAAGTACACGTCGCGGTGCATTCTCCTCGACGTTGGCGAATTTTAGTTTCGCCATTGAGTCGAAAAGTTTGATCAAGTGTTTCGACACGACTTCCGGCTGATTTCCGTTCGAGAGAACGTCCAACAGATCGCTCGACGAGACGAAGTAAAATCTTGGAAACGCGAGACGCTTAGTTTCCAAATATTCCGCCAGAGCTTTTTCGCAAAGCACCAATTCCTTTTGCAGTTGGTCCAAAGCCGCACCGAGACCTTCCCTGTTGGTGGCCTGAATGACGTTCGGCGTCTTTGCCATGTCCTCCATCATCTTCTTAAACTCCCCGTCTATCCTGTCGAAGCGTTCCGAATCGACCGGAAGCTGTCTTCTTATGTCCTCGGAGGACATGAAGATACTTTCGAGGTGCATCCAGGTCCGCTGCACTTCGAACCAAACTGTCGTCACTTGATCGGCAACGCTCAATTTTTTCTGCCAAGCCGACACTTCCTCGAGAAAGTGCGCGATGAATTTCGAGGTGATAAGGTTTTGCAATTGCACCTGAATCAGGGACGAAAGACTTTACGATATAGACCCACGGCGACGCCACATTCGTGTTGACGAACTAAAAGAAAAAATTGCAGCACCTGGTTCTCCTCCAGAGTCTCGATCAACTCCTCGCTGGCTCTCAGCAGACTGGCACCTGTTCTCGGGTGGATCTCTTTTTCGAATTCCATTCCCGACCACGTTACGTTAAGTTCTCTCAGGTATTTCTCCATGGACATTTCCTTAACCGCTTTGTCCACTATGTTCTTGACTTCCTCCTCGCACTCGTGAAGACTCAGCTCGAGAAGATCAGCCAGAGTCGTAGACTCGTCCATGACGAAACGCACCTGAGTTTTGTCATTCGTTTAATTCGAAACCATTTTTAATCTCGAAGAAGACGGTGCAAAATTATATATTCTATTGTTATGTGATTATCATTCCTCTGGTACCTGTTATCAAGTGCTGAGATTAAGAACTAGAAACATATATGGGTGCTAATTTGCAATATAAAAAATATGGATGAAATGGAAGTGACAAATACACAACGAAATGAGATTTCAGGTTTAATGAAAATTTATTTTTTAAAAAGCTTGACGATATGTACAATGGTTATGAGTGACGATAACAATGATTATGACAATGATTATGACAATGATTGTTACGATTGCTCAATTAATCCACTTTGATTAACGCTATCAGTCAATAGAACTGTATTAATCATAATTACCTGTATGCATTTGAAATTAATTTTTCCATAGCGTATTACGTATACCTTAGCGAATCGTACAATAAAAAAATATACTTTAATAAAATTAATTGATACTTTAAATGGACAGAGTATAACGTGCTGAATTACGATCCTTGGTGAAAGATAAAAAATTCTATCTAATTTTTAACGATCACGTGCTCTTTATGTACAGTGGACTTACGGTCATTTCTGGTGTCATGTTGCCCAATTTCTGTAACACCGATAGCCTATGTACAGCGGTGCGACTAATCGTAAGTCTAATACGTGATTGACATCGACATCGATCAATCGCGACGTATCACATGAAAATTCAGTAACGAGACTTTGACGTTTTACGGAATTAAAAAAAAAAGAACAAATTAATTCCTACGCTTTACAAGAGGGCCGACTGCTTATCGTTAAATTGACAAAGTACACAATAAATAATAAAAATGGCGTAGTGCGATTACGCAACACCCACAGGTACCTTGGTGCTGTTCATAAGCTGACGCCAATGTCGTTCCCGAATCGCTGGATTTTGCAATTCGCCAACAGCGCGCAGAGACGTCAACATGTTTTTCACAGTGGCTTCCAGCGACACGTAAGTATCCCAAGATCTCATCTCTTTGTCCAGAGCTGCAACGTAAGCGGCGAAGGGATGAGAAGTGAAAAAAAAAAGAAACGATCAACGAAGATAAGAGACGATAAGAAGATATAATTGATAAGAGAAAGAATTTGGTATTTTTCTTTTTGTGAAACAATCACATATCCTTAGCACCTTATTATTTGACTTTACCTCTTATCTCTTTGGCGAACTTCTTGCACTCGATATCCATATTCTCCACGTCAATCTTTCTCCAGGGTGTCGTCTTCCAACCCTCTATACTACTTTGAACTATGTTCACGTAATCCCAGAGCTGCTTCAGCATCTTCAATTCCCTCCGGCACTGCTTCAGCTGCTTGAACTCCGGTACCGTAACCTCGAATAGCGATGCTGACTCCTGGATATCCTTCATCTGACGTTCCAACATGCAAATCTCCTTGTCGGCCTCGTCCAGCTGCTCGTATGGTCTTTCGCAATTGTATTTGAAGAAACCATAACGCCTGAAGGCCTCTCTGTAATGTCCGATCGTTGTGTCGAATGCCGAGATGCGTCCACGGATTCTGGAAACTTCACCTGTAGGACATTGTTTCTTTTTTTATTAGGGTTTCCATATTCAGTTTAACCCCTATCGCTACTGAGTCCTGTACTCGCCAGCCTGTAGGGGCGCCACTTGTTGCTTCACCATAAGTGCCAATTTTTTGGTATTGGCCCACTGCTCAGGCAATTCCTGGAGCAGGACGTTCACCTCCTCGGGTATGTCCTGGTCGTAGAATTTCAATAGCTCGATGGTCTCTTGCAGAGGCTGAAACATCTCGTCCGTCGTCGGTTGTCTTTCCTTCACCTGCATCAGGTATCCCATCACGCTGACCAGCCCTGCGTAGTCCCCAGGTTGTATCTGCTGAAGGAGTCCCTCGTCGGCTAACCTGGTCAATGATATTTGACGATGAAGAAGACCGCGTCTCATGAGAATTACCGAACCAAGGAAATACCTGATGAAGGAACTTAAATCCGAGAGACTAGTCGTCACGCGCTCGACCAGGTGTGTCTTGAACATGCTGGACCACTTGCAGACTGTGTTTAATAGGGATTGTCTAAATGGTCTCAGATCGACTCGAAACCAACCGCAGAAGACCTTGGACGTATCCATCTCTTCTATTTCCTGATAGAGCCCTTCGTAAAGGTCTATTTGTTCACGAAATTGCTCCATTCTCGGGGGCGATGGTTTTGGCGCCTTTGGATCCAGAACAGCTATCATTTCCATTTCCTCGAGACTCAGCTGTCTGCTGTACTCCAAGAACTGCTGCATTATTATCTCCCTGTCCTCGAGCCAGAGATAAGCGTACCCTGAGAGATGCAAATATTTTTTTGGTTATGAATTTTGAGAAAAAAAATTACCGATAGCCCCCTTTTTTTTGACCTTGGACATACCTTCGAAAACTCCACAAAAATCTGTAGCCTCTTCCACGGCCGTCGAGACGCTCGATAAAATTTCGGATTTCATCGCCCTGATATCTTCATCCTGCAAGAGTTCATCCACGTATCCCTCGGAATTGGCTTTGAGTCGTTCAACGAGAGCAGCCATTCCGATTGTATCATTGAGCAGTCCCATGATCAATTGATCCAATCCTTCGGGATCGTCCGGCTCCAAGGACGGCACGTAAAATAAGTCAGGTTCGCGCAATTCCAATTTTGCTTCCAATAAAGGTTCCTTGTGCCCGAAAGGGTCCATATTATCTGCCAAATAACCCAAGCAGCATCCGACTGCTCGACGTAAGGATTCGGCCACGATACCATCGACGTACTCGACATAGTCCTTCCAGCTGTTTCCGCCATTAACCCCAATTTCAAACAGACCCTTGTTCTCGGCCAGTAACAGATGAATCTGCTCGGCCGCTCTCTTTATCTCAGCATATCGTCGCGAGACCTTCTCGGCTCTTTCGTCCAGCGACAGAAGCGCATCCTTACGTCGATCCTTGCGCTCGATCAATGGCGTCCTGGTCCATGGCTCCAGGATCATCCTTATCTTGTCAACGTTCCCTTGAGTCGATTTTATTCGCTTCCATAACCCTTCCACCAGGACACCCAGTTCCGTTATGTACTCCAGGAGACCGTCGGACTTCCAACACAGTTCGTTCTCCCCACGCGATACCAATGAGTCTATCCTGGCCACTTCCAATTCTATCAAGTTGAACTCAACCTTCGTCGAAGTCCTTCGTATATTGTTGTACGAATCCACAGTGGCTCCCAGGAGTATACGAAATTTTCGAAAAGTCTCAGCGCGTTCGAAAACTTTTACAGCTTCGTTCGGTACAGCGTCGTGTGACATTTGCTTCAAATAATTCACTTCTTTGAGCACTGCGAATAATTCTACGTCGAAATTCAATAGTAGCACAGAATCGGCGTCTCTGATCAATAAGGAACGATTTAAGCCATCGGCTACGTATTGCGGTACCACTTTGGTCCATTCGGCAAAGACATTTTTCTCGTGACAAAGTAAGATATTTTTCAGCCTCTCGTAACGCTTTATTATAATCTGCCCGTCGTTGCTCTCGACGATTCTACGGAGAGAAAGAAGCGAAGAATAATTTTGAAAATTTTTCTAAAATTTTCTCGCTGCCGATTTATTTTATCTCGGTACTAATAGTGATTCCTTCGATACTCACGGATGCTGGAGTGCTTTGAAGCACTGCATGGGAAGATCGATTCGCTGTCTCAGCATGCTCGTAAATCGCAACGCAGCCGCTAAAGGTGGAAGGTCACTTAGCGCCCCACGAGTGCCGCGATTAAACAGCACTTCGACCATCGTCAACTCGTTATTCAGCAATTCCAGGATGCGGGAGTAACGGTTGGTGAATTGTTTTCGAATTATCGGTCGGTCCAGTACGGTGCCTGCTATATTTATCAGCTGAAAATTAACGAGACTTTCTCGTGGCTCTGTGACTCTCGCGATTTGTTTTGATTGGTCGGTACCTTAAAGGCGCTCTCTAAATTGCCGCAGTCGTCAAAGGCCTGACACAGAATAGCGGCCAATTTACTATCAAGATCGGTTATCGATTCGCTGAACTTGGCACAGTCTAGAGCAAAGGATTGATCATCCGGTTCCAGAACGTCGCTCGCCCTGGCGGAAAAGGATGCGAAAAGTTGCTGAAACTCTTTGAAAACTCCAACGATCCTAGCGCTCAAGGAGCGACCTAGAATTCCGCCGACTTCGATTTTTTCTAATTTTGAAAATTCCAAAACGGTATCGAACAACCACTCGATGTCGGCCAGTCGTTTCAAAAATGCATCGAGCCGTTGAAACACCGCAGATGGATTGAAGGTCCAGGGCGGCGCTTCCGGTTTCAATCCTGGCATCTGTCTTCTGCTTTCAAATTGACGTTTGAACTCTTCCAGGACCCCTGTAAAGTACAAATCGAACTTTCGATGGCCGATCGGATCGATATATCGATAATGTTTGCGAACGAAACGTGCGCCTCGGACCTACCGCGGGAAATTTGAACGCGTTGCAGGGCCTCGTCCACGTCACTCTGGAATATCGAAGTCGGATCCAAGAATCTTCGTGCCTCCTGTATCAACAGGTTGGATATCTGCCTGAGCATAATGATAAGCTTTGAGGAACTTTGATAGTAGCGCGACTTCGCCCAAGCTAATCCAATGCAGTGTATCAGAGGCGCCATTAAGGGCTTCGCTTCGGAAAAGTCAATTTCCTCGATAGCTTTGAAGTTCCTCGTTAAGGGCGTCAGATACAGGGATATCTCCTTGGCCTCGGCCAGGGAAGACACGACGTTACCAAAAAGCGTACGAAAGCACGGATAATAAGCGCTGTCAGTTTTCTCAAGTATTATCGCCATTTTCCTTACGCGCTCTTCTCTCAGTTGATCAAAAATGTACCTGAACAAAAATTCGGCCATTCAAATCGATTATTTCGATCTTCGAACTCTTCATTTTCCATACCTCAAATTGGCCAATCGCGTCGACCAGTACTCCAATTCCACGTTCGGCGTTGGATTTTGACCGTTTTCAAAAGCAGTGCTGGACTCCCGAGTGACTACGTCGTTCACGAGATAAGCCCATTTTATGATGACACCTTCGATCGCACTTTTCAAATACAAATCCACTGCCTGAGGTCCTTCCGCGGATACCAATCTCTCGACCTCTCCAACTTTTTCCAATCCAGCTGGCATCGGGAGCACAGTTCTTCCGTTTACTTGACCTTTCACCTGTATATTAAGTTTTTCGTTATTTTTATTTTCTACTTTTTCTTTTACAGACACAAATCTTCCAGATGACATTCGTACTTGGTACAGGGTTCCTCTGAGCGAATGCACGTGTCTGCATATATCCTGCACGGCCACTTCCGGTAATTTCATATGATTCTCAGGCTTGCCGAGTAAGGGAGCAAAAATATTGTCGACCAATGTAGCCAGCTCGTCGACAACCCGATGTGACAGGTCGCCCATTATCAGCATAGCCGAACAGCCGTCTTTGTCCTTTGGAACAGCCGCCATCTTCACTTTGACGGCGTAAGTACCTAGGGGTATCACAAACCACCCTTAAAACATGCAATAAAAAAGATAACAAAATCCTAAAACTCTGCTCAAGATTGCACAAAACATTGCCACTCGTACCTTTCGTTCTCTGACAGAGAATCGGGAATCCCGAAGACGCGATCAGCTGCGCGTTCGGCGTGAGAACGACGAAAAGCGCAGCTGGAGTTGGATTGTCCAAAAAATCCAAAACTGTATTCCGATGCTCTTCCGTGAATAGGAGTCGACTCCATTTTTCGGGTTTAAGCTTCAATGACTTTTGAACGAAAGCTCCAATATGCTCGAGACGATAGTCAACCGGTGCCTCGGGACCCGCCATGTCTTGTAACCGCGTAGAAAGAACCGTAAGAATTAAAGTCCTTCGTACACGTATAAAAGATAATAATTTTCTTATCGATCTCAATAAACAATAATTAGCCGCCAGGCACAGCACTGCACAGAGTGCAACGATTCGTTCGCAACTGTTTGCAGTTCAATTGTCACGAGATGCGCAGGTTATCCTGTCGAGACAATGACGTTGCACGCGATGCATTTCGATGCAGATGCACTGAAATTCTCCCAGTCACGATTTCGCTTTCCTTCTGAACGATCGTTCCGATATTATTTCGAAATAATTTAAAAATACATATCGAGACAAAAAGTTTAATTTGTCTCCAAAAAAAAGTTCTTACCTCCGCGAATCACAATTTTTCTATAATATTCTGTAAAATCGCTGGTACGTGAAATACTTTTTAAAAAGTGTCAAACTGGGCAACTACTGTCAGATGGCGAAGTCCGAGGATGTCTAGAGAGTGAAGGTAGGTAAACTACGTAGCAGTGGACTAACCAGCTTTTGGTCGAGGGGTAGCGACATAGGTCGAAATGTCACCCCGTACCGTGCACTACCGGCCTATTTACAGTAGGGGTCGAATTACGTCACGAGATATTAGATTCGTTATGTTCTTATTAACTTGCCATCCAGCCAAATCAATATTAACGTACAGTTATGCTCTGCACGTGGCACTCCCTTTTATCCCTTTCCTATTTTTTCGCAAAGCCTTTCCGATTAGTTGATTAAAAAAAAAAAAAAAAAAAAGATAAAAAAAGGTGAATTTAATCCATGAAAGATATGTCAATCTACTTTTTGAATGGATCCTGATGGAATTAATCGATCTCCGAGGGACCCGCCATTGAATTTGGTGATTTTTTTTCTCGTTCATCCGGAAGGTCACAATGGGCGGGTGCAGGAGGCTGGGCAAGATCACTCGTAGGATCGACGTTAGGACAACAATGGCGCTGTCGATAGCAAAGCTAGCACGAGATTCCGGTCGGATAGTGCATCAAATCAATTTAATCTTTTCACGTAGTAAATAATATTTTGATAACTCGCTCCCCTGGTCAATATTTGACGTGATGCGTAGCGAAGGGAAGGGATGCTGGGAGGACCACCTATATACTATATATGTATATATAGTATGACTGGGGAGTTTGGTTTTCTTTCATCAGTCTAATCCACCCTTGAGTTTCCTGCCACAAAGGCTAAGATCCAAAGCCAGAGCATACTTTTCATTTGGGAAAAATCATCCCCCGGACGAATTATGAAAAGGGATGGACCTTCGCATTTCGCGTTTCAGGTTTCGCGCTCGCTTTCGCCAGGGCGGCCTACTGGGACGTATTTTCCCGCTACGGTTACTTTAATTTTTTGCCTTCACTTTCTTGACTCTCCAACTTATCCCCAGGCAATCGCCGTGTTACCCTTCCTCGGCCACCCTTGAATTCTAATACACACGGATTAAAGAGTCACAATAGGTACTACGCAGATAGAACCGTGAACTTTGTAACGAGAGGACTTTCCCGCAGTCTGGCTTAATAAAGACTTTCTCTCTCTCTCTCTCTCTCTCTCTCTCTCTCTCTCAGCCTCATTCTCGCTATTTCTCTTGCGGCATACAGCGAGATAAGAATTATCAGACGCTCGCGTAAGGTGGCAACGTGAAAAAGTTATAACGAAGGGTGAAAGTATTTCTAAAGATTGTGGAAGCCTTTTGGACGCCGGGCGAATAAACGATTCGATAATGTAAAAGAATAACTACGCGCGTTAAAAATAGTAATAAAGGAAATACGAATTACCCACAGATTTATTCAGAACGGTGAGACGAAAAATCTTGACATACTTTGATGACCCGTGAACACCGATGCACGTGGCACATATGTCTATCGATAACATGTGTGTGGTAGGCTGCGCACGTGGGCTACGTTATTCGACTTTCTTATCTCCTTGTCGCGTTTGTCTTTTCACCCTAAATACGATATCCAGCTGAAACCTCGGTAAGGTGACAGCGACAGCGGCGAAGCCCTGAGAGAATCGCGCTGCGCTCCTCGAGGATTTCTAAATTCTTTGCGTAGGAAGCCTTTCGGTATATTTTGTAAAGAATGACGTGGAAATTGATGAGCCAGGCTCCTGCGGCTACGCGACTTCGCCCCACCATTTTAGTTTGGAGTCGCGCACAGTGAATAATGTTGGCTGCACCTTCAGGAGTGATTTCTTATTTAGGGGCTTTTGAACTTGACGTCATTTTTCATGGCCGCCTTCCGCGAGCACCTAAGCTCACCCTGCGCTTTTCAAACTTCCCTTGACGCAGAGAGGGAATATGAGAGGAAGAGAGAAGGAGAGAGATTGATGCGTTTTATTTATGCCCTATTCGGAGCTCCGGGGCAAAGCAATAGCAGCGTAATGTTATATGACAGGAATATAACAAAGCTAAACATTGCAAGGTATATGGGCAACTGTTACTAGTAATACAATAATTAGATAATATAAAATTACAAGAGAGAGAGAGAGAGAGAGAGAGAGAGAGAGAGAGAGAGAGACAAGACGTCGACATGACGTGGGAGAGGGAAAAGGTAAAAAGGAGTATCCAAAAGTTTGGGCTTGTACCGAGTCCAGGATGAAAACCTTTGGAGGGTTTGAGAAAATTTTTTGGAAAAACGAGGAAAATGACTCGGCGATCATTAAGTTGTACTAAAAAAAAAATCTTTTTACACTATGTTTCATCCCTTTTCTATTCTCAAGCTAATCGAAATGTAGCAACGTCGTCCCACCTGAAAGTGGCTGAACTCAGTTTGCTGGTTAAATCCCAGCTCGACTGTCAAGAATGGGGAGAAGGAGTGAGATGAAAGAGATGAAAGAGAAGCACGAGAGTGTGGAAAGGGGGAGAAAGCTGAGAAAGGATGGCAGCTACTTTATGTGGCGTAGGGGGTATTATGCTAATCTCAAATCACATATTGCGTCCTAGGCGATTTCCCTCATAAGTAACATAGGTGGTATGTACGGTAACTCCTATATGCTCGTGGACGCGTTTTCAGCCCTCGCGGAAACTCGAGAAAACCCATGGAAAATGTGTGTACGAACGACGAATGCATAATACGTGTTATACCCGGGGATTGGAAATGTAATTTTAGCTCCCTGTTCAAAAGCGAGAAGAAAACCCGAGAAGCCAAGTTACATAAGGCACGTTTCATACGCGGCAGCCATGCACTCCTACGATGGCATGTATTTTAAATGACTTCCTTGAGATTGTACGTTTCCGGGAAAGTGCATCCGAGAGAGCAAGAGAACCATTGAGACAAACAAATTTTTTCATAATCAAGACAAACGTGCCTCGCTGCTAAATCAGAACGCGCAATTTAAAAGAATTTCGCAATTTCTTCTATGGCCCCGGCTATGCGATCCTCGTGTTAATGATTCAGGGGGTATCATTCACCGGGGTCAGAGTACGTTGCTTGATATGGGAAACAGTGGTTAGCACCACTAGGTAGCGTTTAGTAGCAGTTGGTACAGCAGCGGGATAGGAGTAATAATGTAGTACAGTAAATTAGTATAAAGTGTCCCTGGGTGAGTGAGAATTTATTATTTTAATTATGACCTGGCCAACCGCGCCAGCTACGTCGGGCAGGCCTGGCAGTGGCAGTGCAGTCAGGGTAGAGGTAGGTGTAGGAGGTACACCTGCCTTGCCGGATACCATAGAGGTCTCGTACTTGCCAAATGCCTACCGCTAAGGCTAAACAGTCGTCGCGCACTTTGCGGTTTCCGGGCATTTTATGAGTTTAATTTAGAAGCAGGCGGCTCCGCGCTTCTGAATATTCTAGTTTTGGTTCTCCGCGAAATTTAGGAGACGCTTAGGCAAGTTGGATTCCGTCGAGAAACTCGAGCTGATCTGGCAACAGCTGCGCTATGGTTTAGCCACGTCTGCGTTATGCGAATGAAACCGTAGGATCGGTACAGCTAGTAGATACGTACGTTAATTGTCAGTTGGCAGTTGGTTTAACCTATGGATGTACGAAGGGTAAATTGAAGCAATTTTTTATACCGTGTTCCCAACACACACGAATACGTAATACCGTTTTTCAATGGTAAATTTGGATTTTTGGATCGCGTCGTCGCGTAGGAGCTACAGGACTCTTCAAAAGGTAGCGAGTCCTATTTACCAATACGCCTTCGAAAAGCCTAAAGGACTCACGTCTCTTTGCTAAGTTGGAACCCTCGGGGCGTGCGAGAATGGTCCAATTAATTTTTCGTCCTTTTCGTTCAATTGGCAATTCCAGGGGCGTCCAAAAGGGCAAAACAGGGCAGTCAGCTTCCACGGAAGGATAATTTTTATCCGGCTAATAAAGTTAATCCCCACGCTCTCGCGACCGCAAGGGAATTAGGTTTCCGTCAGTTGACGTGCTCCACGGAAATCATTAGTGCTTGTTCAAAGCCGGTTAATCTTTTTCGGAGAAAAGTACCAGGGTTACGAACAGGCGCCAAAATACATGTGATAAGCAAGCGAGAGAGTCACCCCTCTCGGACACGTGAATTTAGCAGGGACATTTTTTATGTAAATATTTGGCATGAGAAGACTCGGCAGCTCATTTTGAATTTACCGTCAGACAATTTTCAAAATACAAAATTACAACGCTTATCTCTGTGCGTCTGTGCTCTCGTGCGAATAAGATTGGACGAAAGGGCAAACGCTACTTTGCTCCTCGATTTCTAATGATCCTTATCTTGATCTTGCGTGACCTCCGACGACCCCCCAACGGTCGTCACCGAGGAACTTAATCCTGTAACTATGAAAATATCCTTCGCGCCGCTTCAGCCACTTTCCCTGTTAATACTTCGGGTTGGGGCGCGGTGCCGTCGGGACGTCGGGGCGTCTGAGCGTCTGGAAAATTTGCTCCGAGTTAAGCCCGCAAGCCCCCCTCCGCCCCTCCCTTCTCCACTCTCCTACATTTTTCCTCTCTCGAGGACCTCTCGACTCTCAACAGGTTAGCTGCTGGGCTTTGTAGTTTCCCAGAGTAAAATCAGGGAGCGTTCGGTGAATGTGAGACCAGCGAGGTATAACAAGGACGGATAGACTCAAGTATATGGAAAGCGAGTGAAAGGGATGGAGAGAAAGTGGAAGAGTGAAAAGAAAAGCACTGAGGTCTCCCAGATTTTCAAGGACAGGTTAGGTACCAAGGTTAGGTATATAGGATTATTCAGGATAAACTCACCACCTGAAGGTGGCTCTGCCATAGAAATCAAATGGACAAGCTGACTCGAAGTGGTGCGTTTGTCGTGAATAACCCTGTATACATACGGTTGGTAATCCTTTTTTTTACCTTTTCGTAGGCTCCGCTCAGCAGCCTACCGCTTGCTACTCGTTGCTGCCCGTTGCTGCCCAAAAGCGCGAACCCCTCGACAACTAACTGCGAAAAACTCCGATAATTGCCAGCCATGGCTAACCTCAGGAATCTCGGGGAACCTCGGAGAACCTCGACTCGACCTTCGCCACTTGATAAGCCCTCCTCGAAATACAGAACGATATGCGCAGCCCGTTAAAGAGTTGCTCTGGCATATTTTCCAGTCAGCAACAAAGTTCTACGTTAAATGCTGATAAGGCTACCGAGCTATACTGAAAAATGTCAAAAAAGCCATAACTGACAAACCACAAGCATATTCGGTACCTTCGTTCTTCTTATCAAAGGCATCATCGTCGTCGTCTGCCGAAGGACACCTGGACTCCATCATGGCCTGGAACAATTTTTCAAATTCCTCCAGCTTCTCGCTCTCCTGATCACAGTGAGTGGCTATCGCCTCGCTGGCCTCGCTCACTGATTTCTCCATGGCGATGCTCTCGCTGCTGCTCTCAGTCTCCGACATTTTGACTCTCTACATAAAACACACGTAATTCCTTATCAGTGATCCGACCAATATATTATCCGCTTATGAGAATCGATAAGAAATCCGTCTGTCGTATCTGGTTGGTATAGAATATATATATATAGGTAAAATGAGTTCTCGACAAAGGAATGTAAAAGTGATGTATGCCAGGTACGGGCAGCCATGCCTAAACCGATAAGCGCTTCTGTAAGCATCGCGAGGCGTGGAAAATTGAGCCATCCGCATTCATATCAGCGTGCTTTACGAGCGCGACAGTCCTCGCTTAGTGCCTCAATATTCAGATATTATCTTGGTCCTTTCCTTCGTTCCTTCGTTCCCCGAATCCTCGTTACTCTCTCGCCCGTTCCTTCGTTGAGTCTCCCGTTCGGAATTCTATTCTATTCCATCCAGCTTTTCCAGCCACTTCAGTACCCGACGACTTCGTCAATCTCCGATCCTGCTGACTTGGCTGACTGGGACTTTGCTCTTCTGACTTTCCACCCCCCTCGAGCACTTCGAGACTCTCTTATGTGGCACACTCGATTTTTGTCATATCGCTACGACGCTCAGACGCAGAGACCAGAGGCGTCGTGTCTCTTGCGAACTATGGCCAATCGCAAAGCCGACGTCTGTCTACTTGTCTGGTCATCGACGTCGTGTAATCCCTATGACGATTTTCTTTTATCGATTATAAATATCGTCGTTTTATTTATTAAAAATTATTCCCTTTGTCGGGTTGACATTTTTGTAGGATTTTTTTTTAATATACTTTTTGGGGATTTTCTATAAGAAAGTTTCTTGCTCCAGGAGATATACTGGCTTCGAGTTTCTTATTTGACGTTGAAGGGTCCGAGTATCAATTGCGTTTTGATTGGCTCTTAAGGGACGAAGAGTCAATAAAGTGGAAGTGGCTAAAGTGTCATCGGAGCTCGGTACGTCGATGCTGAGTATCAAATGAATTCTTGCTGTAGAAATATTTGGCACTGATTTTTATTCAGCACTTATTTAGTACCGAGTAACACGACTGCACGGGTAAGTAAAATATTTATAATATAAAAAACTTTCTACGTTGTCATATACGAGACTCTGATTTTATGTCATTATAAATCAAATTCTCCCTCAAAAGTATCCTCGTATATCTCGCTGAGGAGTATCAAGCTCTCGACTGAATCCTCCCGATTTTCATGAGATGAAGAAAAGCGTGTAATTCGAGGATGATTCTGGGTCCATTATCGGTAGTAATTCCGTCTAAGCATCTCAAGTTCGCCATGGTAACTTTCGCTCTTGGAAATTCACGTGGGCCAAAATCGATGGAGCGAGTACGGAACCATCCACTTGGAGTATCGAGTGGCTTGTTATGCCACTAATTTCCGTTGTATCCATTGAATCCTTGTATTTCGTGTGCCTCTGGTTGAACACGCTTAACCAGGAAGCAGCAAAGATTCGGGACGCTGGGGCTGCGTCTTGTATCTTACCAATAATAACAGTCCTCTCCACCCTTAGTCAAAGTATCATATTAACCAAGTACAAGCTTCTCTCCGTGACTGTAACGCACATTCGAGAAACTTTCAGCATCCCTTAAATGTACGTAATGGAACCCGCACAGATTTTCATTGTTATTTGAATTTATAATTTATTCGATTATTCCTTATTGCAGGAAAACGGGAATGATGCACCCTGGGCACAACCTGTGCGTCGGGGTTGCTTTTATAGATCAGGCCTTCAATTCGTCGCCTTACCAAACACTTCCTAGCAACGAGAGCTACGCCTTTGGCTACGTAAATGTAAACGCACTTTAGAAATTTTACATGTTCATTCGAATTGCGCGGACTGTACCATATCATTTTTCGTTGGAAATATGATGAAAAATATTTTTTCATTTTCTTCCTTAACGTAATGAAGTAGCTCGATCTTTAGAAATTCCTAGTCATCGTAGTATCTTGGTTTTATTCGCATTTTGTATTTTCACTGAAGTACTGTATCTTTTCTGTGAATTTGTTGTATTCTATGAGGTAGGAACAAATTTGAGAAGAATTTCTTGTCTTACGGTGCATCAGAACATTGCGTTATGTGAATTCGGGGTGTTTAAGATTGATGTAAATTCGGGAAAACTTACCGTCGCTCGAAGTCTTCGAACGAAGAAATTACTACGGCCCTTGCCAGCAGTAAGGTGTACGATAGACGTAGGTGCCACTGGCTGATTGACGCCGGCGTCGCGGCGCCACTTACACACACCTTATACAATAGCTTCCACACCTGTTTCTTTCCTTGAATTCTATATGCGATTCGCTCGATAAGCTTTCTCCGCAACTTTGTAGAATAAAAAAGAAGCACCCTTTAAAATTTGTGCGATAGATACACAAGAATTGTAAAAAGATAAAATTTTGATAATTTCTCATCCGCACCGTTCGTTGATATTATTTTGAAAAATTTGAAAGCAATTCTGGAAAATTAGTCAACGAAGAAATTTGCGGTTACAGGAGAAAGGGCTTCGTCGAGCATCATCCCTTGTATTTCGCAAGGGCTGATTCGATGTCACGCTGTAGTAATTTCGCAACGGTATCGCATTATCAGCGAAATATTCTCAGCTTCTCCTTCATGCGAGACACTGTCTCTCGAATATTCTATATCGTAAATTGTATATCGTATAACAGAAAATAATTGAACCAGAATCACTCTAAGGAACGAGGGAGACCAGCCTAATTCTCACCCAATGTCCTCCAGACAGGATAATAGATTATTAAGATTAAAGGGTTGTCTTCTCCGTGCATATTCCAGGTAGAGGGTTACAACAGACAGAGAATTCTGTGTAAGCAGACAATAGGATTCCAAGAATTCAGACCGTCTCCTCGTTAATTGTTTGAGTAACAAAAATATTCAAATTACACGATAAAAATACTCAAAATCGATCCTTAAACTCCTTCTTGTTTATTTACTTTATTATAATTCTAACAACCAGCAACTAATTCATTACCGTACGTTTACTCTCCCGCTCTCTGTTTGATCTAACTCTTCACCGACAGCGAGAGTGGTCCAGCCTAAACCCCGAAACTCGCCGATCAAACAAGACTCTGAAAACACAAATACGAATGCCATTAATTCCTTCGTCATTGTTGCAGAGTTTCAAGTTTCCTTGACTGGCACTCGATTTGAATTTCAGTTATAGACCACGATGTACAGCGCATGCGCGAGCCTCGACCAATCAGCGTAACGCAACTCGATTGGCAAACGGATACGGAAATTACAAACGGCTCGTTCGCAACTGACAACACGTAATCTTATAAAATCGCGAAGCAGCATCCTACGAAAATGTTAACAGGGTTACTCTCGGTAACCTTATATTCAAATGAACGAGCATGCGTCGAATTAATTTTATTGTGATCGCGCACCGCGGCCGGCCCCAACCTCCTCGCAATTCTAATTAAATCTATGTAAATGAGAAACGGCCAGCCCATAACGGTTCCTCGTTTCGAATAGTTACAAGCTAAGGGAGCACCTTCATGCATTCTTGAGTGCAACCCTCTTTCGCGAGTGACTTTTCCTCGTCCCTTACTCGGCGAACCCCTATCAACCCCCTCCACCCCCCTCTCACAATTCCTCTTCTGTTTTTTGCCTCTTTTTTTTTTAAAGATCCGTTAGCTCTAACTCCGGCCTGTTTAACGACCTCTTTCACGAGTATGCCTCGTTACCTTTTTATGATCGACTTCGTCTTCAAAATAAGAGAATCTCTCGCGTGGATCATCTCGCGAGGGACGAGCATTGTTCCTTCGGAGACGCCACCGTTCCTGCTGAATAATAAGAAAAACTCCTGAAACTTTCAGCATCTCTCTGCACTTCTAACGTAACGTACGAACACGGGTATACCTATGTAGAACGTGTAATACCGTACGGATACGTACATTCGAAGAGACACAGGCGGGAAGATTGTATCTTGGCGAGTAATACGGAATAGCGTAAAATGCTGAGCCGGGTAGAATATGAATATGTATCAGAAACATCTGTCGCAGTGTAGCTGAGCGTTATGAGACAAAAGGGGAAGAGGTTGAGGGGGGTGGCTACAGGATGATTCAATATCGATCTGAAAGGAGAGTACGGTATTTCCTGCCAGCCACTGTACCAAATACCCAACGTTGTCCCCTTTGGCGACAGGGTGTATACAGTATTTGTTTCCCCCTTTGTCGTTTTTCCATTCATTTTTGATTTTATATCTTTTCCCTCCTCTTTTCCTTTTGTTTCGTCTCCTTGTCATTTTTTTTTTTTCTTTGCCCGGATTTATTTCAACGACGAATATCTCCCTCTAGCCGTGGGACTTTTGACGGACCCCAACGGAGCATTTCAAGGCTTAATGACAGCGGGAACGGATTGAATCGGGATGCCAGCGGGATTTTTCGAGTCAGTGCTCTCCCTTACTGCACTAAGTCACTTAATTCGCTGACATTTTTGATAATCCCTCTGGCCGAATTATTGTCTTAAATAGCGCGCTGGTTCTCAAGTGCTGAACCGGGAAGCGTGAAGTAGGTACAAAGAAAGATCTCTGGGTCCTTCTCTCTAGGAGCTAGATGGATGGATGGATTTAGTACTTACTAACCCTTCTGCGCTTTCGTGGATCTCTTGCCCCCCTTTCAGCGACAAATTAAGGATTTTAAGCCCGGAGTAATTAGTTCGCGGACAAGAGGTGTCAGCTAGCAGTAACTCAGAAAGTGCCGACATAATCGAGAGAATCGTAGTCTCATTGTTCCTTGTTAATTTCAGGAGGATTCGTAAGTTTTCAAGGATTCCCGAAGATAACCGACAGGAACATCCACCCTGATTGACTTTGAACGGCTTCACGGTCTCTTTCAAATAATTTCGACCCCGTGCTGTGACTTTCCACTAATAAAATTCAATCTCGAGTCTGGCCTTTCCGTTCGAGCGAATAAATACGTCACCATCTACGCATATCGGTTTGACTTTTCTCACAGAGAAAAAAACTCCTCTCTCTCTCTCTCTCATCTCTTTACGAATATCATCGATCAGGAGTAATAAAATGGGTACAATAGCTCCAATCATGCAAAAATCCCCTTCTATTCAGACTTCTAAACAAGCCCAATTTCGGATATTCTCGGAGCGAAATACCTTCCCGAGGGATTTAATAATCCGGCCAATATCACGAATTTTTCTCGTACGTACTTTTATCTTCATGCACGTTCAATACACCCGTTGGATGTTCAAGGAGATTACTCGTGCGTAATTTGTACAGAATCTATGAACTTTGCAGTACAGAGAGTGTGAAAGAGATAAAGAACGATGACGAATATAACGTCCATTTGACTCGCTCAGTGAATCCTATTCAAATAGCTATCGCGCGTCCCAGACGCCGTCGGTTAGTCGAATGGTAGAACGGATAAAGATGGACGCCGGATTGTTCTGTTGCGGTCGGGATTCGGGAGTCAGGACATACCGTAGTTCATTTCCACGGGAATTCGCTCCCTTTCAATCGTAACCTTTGCTCTTTGATTGGCTAAATGCTTGCATCTTTTCATTTGAGAGTCGTGTGAACGGAAATGAGACTTCGGATTCCGGAATGACGCCATTCGATAATCCCGCGGTGTTCGATTGTGCTAGCATTTGGTGGTGGTGTTAATTTACAGAATAAGTTGAGAGTATGGAATGACGATTTTCAGAGTCAGGATATAATGGATGGTACAGGAACGTGGATGCACGAACTTTGAATGCTGGAAAAAGGTGAGTAGTAAGAAAATGAAATAGAATTGAATTAAGATGTAGACAGTCTACAGGTTAGGTTAAGCTGCATAATTCTTCGAAGCAAAGGCGAACGGTCTCCCTTTTGCCGGCTTTTATTCTTTCTTTCTCCTGGTTGGCAATGTTGAGCATTTAAGCGTAAACGGCAGCGTACATAACATTACCGATTCCCTTTAGGTTTCTTTGCCTTTTGCAAATTCTGCGAAAAAGGCGAGAACGTCTCGCTCCTCTAATGTATGCGTTCGGAATTCCGGATAACAAAGGCGCATTAACATTTATATTTGCGTGAGGTGCGCCAATCATAAGTCACCGATACGCCGGAAGCGACTCCCTAAAACCAGACTTCCGCTAGAATAGCTGATGAGGGGTGCTTCTTTGAAAAGTGAAGGACGGTGCTTACTATAATAACAGCTGCGGGCTGTTAAGTACCAACGAGAGATGATAAAGAATTTAGAATGTGTTATCGATCCTCTCGAGATCAGATATATCTCTTAGGAGGAAAGAAGATAAAACAAAATGAAGACTTTTCACGAGTAAATAAATAGGTCCTATGGCTGCTCCGTAAGGGTTTTTAGGAATAGCTATACTTTCGCCGGGGTTTAACGACCCTCCCGGTTCTTAAGTTCTTATTCTCCAGTCTGTCTATATACCGTATATCGTAAATAGGGGTAGATCCAGGGTTGACGGGCAACGTATTTTGACGTGGCCTTTAAAATGGACTTTCCGGCCTTTCGATCCGGCCAACTAGGCACTAGGACTCGGCCAGAGCAAATCTCCTGCAATCTCTCGAGCGATGCAGGATCCTCGTAAAAGGTAATTCAAAGCTCGTTACTTTCGCTCTCTAGGAAAGAGAGGAGAGCGAGAGAGAAAAAGCATCCCCCTCATCGTCATTCCGCGCTTCATCGTATGATTTGGATAATAAGGGATACCGGGGTACGTGCGTAAAATTGATAAAATAAACAGGATCCCTCTGGTTTCGTCCCTCCTGGCTGACGTCACCCTCTCACCTACCCCTCTCGATTCACCCGCGTTCTCGATCGCCGACTCTGATGATAAATACGAACTTTCAATGGCGCCACGCTCGGCGTTAACCCAGTAGCTCCGTTGATAAGTAATTCTGGATTTCTAGACGAGGGTTGCGTGAAAAATCAGGGTGCTCTTCTCCCGACGTCGACGGAATATCGAATAAGAAACGACGCGCGCCCGTCGAATAAAGCGTCGCTACGCCTCGACGGTCCCTCCAACGTAAAATACGACAGCAATTCGATTGTCAAGGATATTTTTCTTTATTTTGTTCCCTCCCATCTCTTAGTCTCCGTTAGCCCCCTTCTTACTTTCTGCCGCTTCGCTCTCCTCTTCGTCCTTTGTGCCCAAAGGGGCCGGCGGATCAGACAGAGAAAGGAGAAATCTTCCAAAGGTCGAATCGGTCAGGGTGCGCAGAAGACCGTATAAACTTTTCGACGCGGTTCCTTAAGCATCAACCGAGTCTAAAATTCATTTGACTTATCTCTGACAAACCCGAATCGCTAGGGACGACGATAACGCTTCATCCATACCAATGTCAGACAATTCTATGGGGTTGTTATCTGCGAAAAGAATACCACCAGCGTAACTGATCACGCTGCTGAGCCATGACTCCTCTTATTCGCTGCAGCATCCCAACGATTTCTCCCTCCCTCCCCTCCGTCGTTTTTTCTCCTTTCTTTCCGATTTCAATTAAGGAGATCGTTCGGTAAACGAGCTCACATTGTGAGCTGCCAAACCCGGCCGTACCTTTAAATCAGTTGAGAATTTTATCTCATTCCCGAACCTCCTGGGATATTTGTGTGATAAGTGGATGGTGGTTAAAGAATCTACGGGGATCTCATCTTTTATGGATTTATTATAAATGATTCTTGTACGTAACAATTATTGTGAGTGAAAACAATCGTACTTAACAGGCACTCTCGAGATACTTGTTTCGTTCAGTATAGATTCTATTGTTTTATTGGCAGGTACGATCAATTACCTATATAGAAACAAGTAACTCGAAGTTTTTGATAACAATTTATTGCAATGATCCACTTATAATATTTCATTAATCTACTGTAGAAGTAGTAAGATAATTAATGTCCAATAATTTTTATTAAGGTCAGTCGCTAAATCACACAACACTTCATTTACGGTGGTGTTAATTTTGAGTGTCCGAGATACCCACGAATATTTCTTTTTATACCTTTTTCTTTGTTTTATCAATATTTTTCTTATGCAAAAGAAATCTTCGAAGTGAGCTGCTTGCCTTCTTCGCCATCAAAGTCAGTTCCGCCAACAATAAGCGAAACAGTGACGCGCGTAAGGTTCTCTTAAAGAAAAGGCACTTCTATTGATATTTTCTATTTTTTTTTGTTTAATTAAACTCAAAATTGAAAACACGGCAGTTCTTACAGTATCGAATTGCATGATGACTTTGCGCACTCATTGTATGCTACAAGTACAGAGAGGAAACACTATAGGGGATGATGAAGGTATTACCGATTACCTAATACCATAGGCTGTGTTATATGTATATATACAATACACCTTTTAACGTAACTTACAGTGAAAAACATGAAATTGATATTTCCAAAAATATTTGCCTTCGGAAGACAATGTCCTATCTTTTGTGCGCTTCGGATTCATTTTGCTTTTCCTATTGCATTTCCCTTATGATTAATTCGCAGATGCTAACAATACACGTAAATTGATATTCGAGATGTGTGCACTCTTACGAACACATTGGATCAGTGCAAAGGTATATTGATTGCGCATAATTCAATGTTTATCTGCTTGTACCATGCTCGTTTACGTTGTTAAGGCACTACAAAAATTTTCAATTTTTTTTTTTCAATCATCTTTCAACGGAGAAAACGCTTGATAAATATTTTACTTTTCTTATAATTTGCTTTTTTTTTGTACAAAGCACACGAGATACACGCGTACATCCACAAGACGTACACCATCGTAAAATAATTCGCAAGCAGTCGCATGAAATTATTAGTCCCCTAGAATTTTCAAATTCTCAAGAGCCATAACGTACTGACGGTACAACGTATAATATAGGAACATTAAAATTCCTAGAATTTTTCTCAAAATTTCAATAATTCACCTTACCCTTTGTTACTGTACAAATTGCGGAGGCATTAACGGTATATTTAAACGGCAGTTGAACATAATTACCTTCTGTTACTTTCATTTTTCTCCTTTCCATTTAAGCATCGAAGATTCATCCGTAGAGCACGGCTGCATAGAACCGAGTTCATTCGTTAAGGAATGAAAGCTTAATTTTTTCTACGTCTTTAACAATTCGACCAGCTTACAAACGATTACTCAATATCTAGGAACTACATGACCCCATATTCAATTGCATCATACTTCTTTTTTTTTCATAATGAAAAAAAAAATGTTGATTCAGTCTAAGACCGATCACATACTACTGCTACAGGCCAACGATTGTTGCGCGTACAGCTTTGTATCGTCTAAAGTACAATTTTACTTTAACGGCAGTCAGTTACAGCTCGGTTATGATACCCTGCTTGATATTTCACGTAAGAATTACGATTTGAAGCTTTCAGGGAAAATTGTGTATATATTTCCCTCTATACGTCATTGTCCTTTCGGTGTTTAAGTATAGCCTTCCATATCCTGAGTTCGATGCCACCTCTATTGATACAGAGAAACAACGTGAACGTATTAACAGTCAATATTGAAAACTAAGTATACCCATTGACTTTCGAACCCACCTTAAATTTAATCTTCGAATATCGTCCCGGGTTACGTGAAAGAGAATATCCTCCAGGGTGTACTCCTCGTAGAGGAACTGGATACCAAAGAATACTTTTTATTAACTGTTCAATCAATTTTCGTATCAAAGGCTTAAAGGTGTAGTATTAAAAAATTAAGATTTACCCTGTCAATTGATGTTTCATCCACCCAAAGTTCCTGCAGCCACTCCGTGAGTCTGTTGTCCCTGTGGCTGCTGGAATTATGCTCAGTGACATTGATTTGGGGCACAAAGACTTCTTGCGGGGAGACAACATTCCCATCGAAAATAGTCGAGTTGTAGCTGCGATGAGAAAAGAAGTACTGTCAGTGCCGTTATCAAGAACAATTACAGTTCTATAATCGACATGGTACACGGGTGCAAATGAACTTATGCAAAACACTCAACAACACTGAGATCAACATCAAAGAAGTGTTGAGAAACGTGATCCTACCAAAATATTATCGTAGCGAAGATACGAGGGTAACAGTGTCTACTAGTAGCTAGAAAAAAAAAAGGAGAAAAAAGAGTATCTCATAAATAAAATATGAATCGGTATCTCTTCGATTGGCGTTTATCATCGCCGATCTTTATATCGATCCACGCATGGTTATGTGGCTTATCACTCGATTGCCCCCAGCTAAAAGCCCATGGAAGAAATGAATCTTCATAAAATCACGATGACTCACCCCGATTCCTGTCTGGCTGTTCTCCTGTTGATAGCTTCGCACAAATGAGTCAAGGCACCGACCTGAGCTCGCTGCTCCTCCAGTGCCTGCTGCAGCAACGTCTGATACGATTTCTGACTCTCCAGCAATTCATGTAGCAATCTCATGTTCTCGACCTTGAGGGCGCCCATTTGTTCGCGATACTCGCGCCAGTACTTATTGTCGACAGAGTCCACTGTCTTCTGGGACTTCACTGAGTTTACGGTCGAGACACCGGAAGTGGAGCCTTCTTCCACTCCTTCGGCAACAGACTGCACGCGTTCGTGTCCCAGCAAATTTGCGCCCAACTCTGTAATACAAAAGAGTTTTTTTTATCCTCGGTGATAAATTCTGGTCGCACTTTAACGAAAGGTCAAACGAAATTCATTGTCACCATTGCGATAACGCTTTTCCAACATCGATATATACTATGTAGATTCAAGCAGCGACCACTCGCTGCAATATCAAATCGTAGCGACTGACTAAAACTGAGACGCATTCACGATGCGAGGTCCCTTTATTATTGGTGATGACTTTTCATCGGGATATTTTTAGAGTTGACACATTAATATACTGGATCTGTACATATGGCTACTATTTGCTACACATGTCACGCTACGGTGCCGTAAACACGCGACACGCCACCCATGCGAACCTATTAAGATAACAGGAGGTCCTGCGCAATCTGGTCCAGTGTAAACGTTAAGCCGAGCTTCATAAAATCGCGATGAGAGATCAATTGCATGAGAAAGTAAAGTCTTGGGTGGTGAAAGTTTTATGAGTACTCGGAATTACGTATTACGTTTCAGTAGAGTCTCTAAAAATCACTGTGACCGAGTCATTGGCCCAGCAGCATGATAGATGTCCTTTTAAAAATGCAAATAATATCCTCGTTCAATGTTTAAATTCAACAGAGGCATCCTTATCGATAAGATTATCAATGTTTATAACTCACCGGGTGACAATTCTGTAATGGCAGCCTGAACAGCGTTTCTGACTAGATTGTCCAGAGCAAACATCCAGTGTGGCTTTATACTGTGCATTCTAAGAACCTCGTTGACGGCTGTTTGGAATAGATATATTGCCAGATGAAGATGATTAATTGCGGTCGAATCAAAATCCAGTTCCTCCTTCAACGTCCTGATAGCTGTTGTTATTACGTCTTGACTTTGTTCAGATATATAATCCCTTAGACCACGCATCAATAGCTCCAGGTGACTCTGCACACACGATAAGGAAGAGCACGAATAAGATACGTGACTGTAAATTATAAAAGAATATGCTTCACCATAAAAGAAAAAGGACTCACCATACGCAAGACGGTCTGTCCAACATCTTGATGTATGCTTCTCATCCAAACTTCACAAATCTTCGCCTCGTCTTGACTCAAGACTCTGGTCAACGTCATTCGTCGTTGACTATCTTTCTTCAACAAATAAAATCCTTCCTGCTCCTCGCCCGATTTCTGTCCTGGTTGACCTGGTACAAAAAAATCTCATAAAACTTCCTATCACCTGGTTGAACGCTCCTCTAAAGGGAAGACTCTAAAAGTAATGTTATAGACCTACCAGTTATTTCGACTTCCGGCGACAGCAACGCACCCGATGAGCTTCTTCTTGTCATCGATGCACCAGCAGTGTCCGTTTCACTGGTTTCTATAGATGGCGTGCTTCCGATCGTACTGAGGACACAGATAGAATTCAACTTCAGTTTGGCATCTTGCTTGGTCAATAAAATTCTTAGATATCGTAACTTAATATTCTTGCGCCGTCAGCGCGATTAATCGTTGACTGTCTTACTGGCACCTTGCAGCCGACAAATACTTCACTAGAAGCTATTCAGCACTGTGCGAACTTAGATATGTAATAATGCACCTGACAGCGAAGACAGTCAAATGAACCTAATGATTATTGTACGTAATGTCTTTACATGTTTTTAAAATACCAGTTCACGTCACATTGTCAAATTAATATTATTACTGGAGTGATAAGCCTTGGATTTCGAATCTACATAAGCGCACATAGTTATACGGTAGGGGTTAGGTAGAAAGATTACAAATTATAAACTGGTCAATTCATCTAATTCGATTTCCTCTTTGTCTTTAATTTGTTAGAAAAAAAAAAGTTAGAAATAAATCTCATGTATACTGTGAGCGTAATTCGATTCATTTGTACGGGCCATACGCGTTGCAAGTGATACAGCTTATTATTCTTTGAATATTGAAAATTGTCTACAGGACCCTTTTGACGAGAGTACAGTACCTGTTAAAAGATATTGTCGCGGTAGGCATGCTGATTGGGGATAGAAGATGTGCTGGACTCCGCTCCCTCAGTGGGCTTGATTTGGTCA
Organism: Trachelus iudaicus; assembly: GCA_030142595.1. Classification (NCBI taxonomy): domain Eukaryota; kingdom Metazoa; phylum Arthropoda; class Insecta; order Hymenoptera; family Cephidae; genus Trachelus; species Trachelus iudaicus. The sequence continues at coordinate 86,309 of JARQTH010000487.1, read as the reverse complement.
GCCCTCCGCTACACACCACACTTACGTTGTTACAAATAATAACAATGGTACACGAGAGATAAAGAATTTATCATTAAAAAATGAATTGCACATTCAGCCAACCGACTATTGGCTCAAAGAATAATTCTGCTGCAGAGAATAGATTTTATAAGGTATGAATCAAACATTGACAAACCATGTGTACTTGAAAGTCCAGCTTTCCATGTCTATTACAGGATACAGTTTCAGAGTCATACGCATTTCCACTCTGTTCTTTTCATGCTGACAGAACCCCATCTTGATCACTTATTAAAGAATTGATACTAGTTGCAATCTAACTATGGTCCATGACAAGTTTCTTCGCAAGCAAATTTTATAAGGTAATGTTAAAGTCCCAACATGTCTCGTGCAACTAACAATATGATACTATTTAAATTTGTTTACATATGAGAATAGCGAATTGGCTTATCTACAGCCAAGTCGACCATCCTGCCCACATCCGACCACTGATTACAACATAAATTGAGTGATTGCTCGTTCAGGCATTCATTTTCTAGGAATTAGAATTTTAATTTCGTGCTTTCAAACTGCCAGATCGTTCGATTAAATATAAAAATAATTAAAAACGCGCTGAATTCCGTTCACGCAGCGAATAAAAACTAATTGAATCCATTGACCATCGTACAGCGACGTGCGTGGTATTAGTAGCACAGTTTTTTTGTCATAGGGAGCAACGACAAAAAATTGGATTAAATTATTTACAGCAATTATGTACAAGGTTATAGAGGATAATGAAAATATTGAAATATTGACAAATGTTTTATGAAATATTATCTAGCTGACAGATGTTACTTTTACTGATCGTACCCGCCATTTACCTGTCATCCGACTGAGACGTTTGAATAGCTGGGGCAGTCACGATGTGATTATTATTCGTCTTATCACATTTTCCTAAGCGCTCCAACCTCTCGGCCGGCACGGATATGCTTCTGCTGAAATCGGGAGGAGCTGCCAGTCTTGTCGTCTTTTTTTTCCTAGAAAAAATCCTCATTTTCAAAACCAATTTAGAGAGGTACATCCAAATTCTACTTACTCCGTAAGAAATGGATCTTCCAGCAGTTCAGCAGCCGTCGCACGAACGTCAGGGTTAGGTTCGAAGCAGCGAAGAATAAAGCTCTTGGCTCTTTCGGATAATTCCGACGGTATCTCGGGATGAATTTTATAGTAGCCGACCTATTTAAATTTGTCATCCTTAAAAAATTTTCCTAATACCAAAGCATCATGTTTTACTATTTCCCAAACTTTGTACCTTGAAAACAGCAGCCTGAGGTGATCCCAATTCGATAAACGGAGGCTTACCAGTTGCCATTTCCACTATAGTGCAGCCGAGAGACCAAATATCTGCCTGTGATGAACATTGAAATTTCAATCGATTATAGGCACGTTTAATAATTATAAATGATTCGCTTTCTTCTCTCTCTGGCAGTGAACGATCGCTCAGGCACTTGAAGAATCACTGTGACTTTTCTACCATCTGGTTGAAATCTACGAGAATGTCTATACACTTTGAATTTACTATACGGGATAAATATTCTGAGAATATCTAGAACGAGGTCAGCAACAAACTGAATACATGAGTATCGTTCCAATGCATTTCCCACCATATCATTAAGTATAGTTGAACAGTGTCAGTTTTATATCCAATGCGATACATGCAATAGAGATACACACTATGAAAAAAATATATCGAGTGTAAAAAATATATAATATATATTGTCTTACTGGAGCACCGTAACCACGTTGTCCCTTATCAATAACTTCCGGTGCCATGTACTGCAAAGTTCCTGTAAAGGTCTCCGTGCTCGGGCAAAGGCCTGCCAATCGTTTGGACATTCCGAAATCTGATATCTTAACGACGCCACTGTAGGTGTTGACCAATACGTTGTCGCCTACGAAAGAACAATTATAAAAGTTTTAAATAAACTAATTAGCTTATGGATAATTCATTATCAGGAGCAGATAGCTAATGTAAAATAATTGTTGGCGCTCCCCGACTTTTCGATATTTCCATGTTGCTTCACGGTCCGTACACAGCAGGAAGTATAAAGCTACCAACACCGTTCAAGCCTTACGAGTAGTTACGTAACAAAGAGCAATGAGAATAGTCTCATGGGAAACACGATGTTGCGACATGCGTATGATCTTGAATTTGCATAATGCAAGGTTGATTATCCTACCTTTTATATCACGATGTACGATCTTTTGATCGTGAAGATATTTCAGGCCTTCCAGGATCTGTTTCGTGTAATACGATATCGTAGATTCATTTTCCTTCAACGGGCCCCATTTCGATCTTAACAAAGCTGATAAACTGCCTGTAACATTATTGTTAAAGTGAATTAGCACAGGGCTGCTGATTTCTAAAGATTTAATTATTCAAAAAGCTGCTCACCTCCAGGAACTTGTTCCATGAAAATTTTGAAGTAACCGTCCTCACTCACGGAGCCTAAATACTGCACGATATTTCTATGCCTCAACTGACTGTGCAATTTGATCTCCTCGTGCAGAGGCTGCACATCGCCCAGATTTCTCTCGCGAATCTCCTTCACGGCTATCCTCACTTGTGTATTCAGATCTCGGGCAGCAAATACGATACCGTATGTGCCTTTACCAAGTATTATGCGCTTGTTCTGATCATCTAATTCGTACTCGAACTGGAATTTCGAATGTAAAGTGAAATTTATTTTTTTTTTCTTGCGCACAATAATTTTAACGCAGAAATATTGTTGCAACAAACCTTCATACGCTCGTCGGTCATGTACGCGTCCAGGTCAGTGACCATTCCTTCCTGATCCCGGGTCATCTCCAGGACCAAGTCATAAAATCTTTGTCTGCATTGTACAGACGGCAGGTACATTTGAAAATCATCAGAATTTTGATGCACGTACAAGAACAAACATCGCTCGTCCCTTTTGTACAAACTCACACTGCGAATCATGTTAGCCGTGAAGAGCCAGTCGTGAACTTGTTTGCAATTATTTTTCATATTGTCCAGACACAAGTTCCAAATTTGAATAGACTTTTCTTCAGCTCCCAGATTCACGTTTACGTAACTTGGCATTAAAATTTTAGTCGGCTCCAAGACCAAAAGCTATAAAATAAGAAATGCGTGCATGAATTATTGTATTCCCAGAAGAAATATATATTTTCTTTTAACTTACGGGAAACCGTATACTATCTCCAACTTCCGATTTTGTAGCCTCGACGAAGTAATCCATCCAAAAACTGAAAACTTGTTCTTCGGATGACACTTCGGCCTCTTCGTTCTTTTTACGAAATCTGTCGATCAGTGTTATGTTCCCTATCGTTGACTTCAGGTACCTAGGCCAATGCGATTATTTGATATCTTTGTCCTTCAATCGATACGTATCCCTGTTCATTAAATCCAAGGGGAAAAAAAAACTTACCAGTTTGGTGGTTTCAATTTAAACATACACTCCGCCGCTTGTATAGCTTTCGAATAATCCTCGGCCAGGACACTGATTTCGAAAAATGTTGCCACGTCCCAGTATTCCTTCAAACTGGAAAGACTGCCCTTTTTTCCAATTAAATTATTTAGCACCATTCCGATATGCTGAAGTTCTTCACTCTTTGAAAATTCATTCCCCGCTATCACCAAGAGGGTCGCAAGATTTATACCGGCATATTCATTCGGTTGAACCTACGACGAACCAAAATATTAATAAATGATTTTACTATTAGAATTTTCAATCGATTATTACCTCGAAACCCTTTCTGTACCAATGAATAGCATTCTTCAGACTATCTTGATCCGTATGCCTACTCTCCACAAATTTATCCTTGTTGATCCTTCCACAGAGGCACAGCATATCCGGTACATGATTTTCCTTTTTCTCCAAAGCTTTTTCAATGACTCTCAACGCCGTTTCGCGATCGCCTTCCTTATTACGGCGATTCAAGGCAAACGCATACAAGTAACAAATAGCTGGAGTACTTATATAGTTTTTGTGATTCGGTACTGTTCGTAGATCATCGACAAGCTGAACCATAGCATCATAATCCTATTGATCCGTATGAAACCAACACAGTCAATGTAGTTATTCCATTTTGTTAATCAAAGAAATCATTCCTAATCGAGATTCGCATTTACCTGTATCTCGCGAAAAGAGATTAGAACGTTGAGCACAACTTCACCTGACAAAACATTCGGATCATCCAAACGTTTCCTCATGTTGTTCAAAGCTCTGGAGAGCTCTTCCCCAGAGTAGGTCTCGCGCGCCTTGCGCAAATCTGCTAGGAACTTTTCCTTCATATGTGCTCTGAAACATAGTAATCGCAATTGCAATTTGATCGATCGTTCGATTACGACGATAGAGTTAAACACGAGAGATTCCGATGGGAGCAGTTCATTGTGCAAGCAAGATAAGATAAAAGTGCATTGCCAAGTGTTAAGCACTCGTGCACTCTGGCGCAGATTGATTATGAGAAATTTTTGAAATTTAACGGTTTTTAAATTTTTATCGCTCCCCACTTTCCTTATCCAAGACTTCAGTTTTCTATTGTTAACCCTTGTCGCGTTTCTTGTCACATCAAGTAAACTCACTTCGATTGTACTTCGACATCCTGAAAGAGTTTCTTGAGCTTCAGCGTGAGATGCTGCTTCGGATCTATCACTTCTTCTCCCGTTGCTCTGCTAGCCGCTGGACTCGTTGAAACGCAGGAACCACATTCCACAACACGGTAAGAAACAAATGTATAGTTGCCGCACGATAACTGAAATTAATCGATTATATTTTCAAAGATTGATTCACGCGGTCGACTTCGAAACTCTACTTTGCGCTTTCCTAATGGCACCAAGCTATTCCAGCCATACTCGTAACTCGAATTAAGAAAGCGCAATGAGACCTTAATGAGTTCATCTCTTGTAAGACATTTAAATTCCAGTGGCATCCGTCATTCACTCAGTTGACAATTGATCTACTCCAATGTATAGTGCACACACAGAATGAAGATATCACCAAAATAAAAAATACTGCGTCAATGGCGAATAAACTGATATTTAAATCCTCCGATTCAACTGACCAACGCGCTACGTAAATTATTGACATTGTCCTCGGGTTCACTTTGAAGTTAAAAATTAACAGTCTTGGAACTTTGCACTGGTACTGTTTTATCGGTGCATTAACATCATCGATGCTTCACCACTATTTAGCCTCTGTACAACAATCCCAGCTCGTATTGTCATACATGGTTTAAATTCTTTAACCGCGCCAAACGTACACGGCGAATGAATTAGATAGATTTGCAGTTTTATCAAAGAACGTTAGTTACTTTCTGGCGCGAGCCACAACTGTCAACAGTAAATCTACAAAACAATCGCGAATGGTTAAGGCTGGTCGCATGGACGGCAGGCAGCATGGGTAATAGCTATATTAAGAACATGAACTCATGTTTTCCAGCTCCTTATGGAGGTATTTATTTGGTACTCCTTTTATCAGATTAAAGAGTCGTTGCGAAACGCGGCATTCTCACATAAAAGCTCAGATATCAGACGACACCTGAACTCAATCATGAACGTTCATTGAGTTTCCTGGTGCTGTTGCTGGTCAGCAACGTGCTTCCAATGGACACAAGTCCAGAGACGTTGAACTGTTTTATTTATACGTCACAGCGTCAGCGAAGCCATGAGGCAGAACGCATAAAAAGAACTTTATTAATAGGATCTATTCTGACAATAGATTTCTCAGTAGACATAGTAGGCCAGTTGCATATTATCAAGCTATTAATAATACTTTTAATTGAGTCCACTGCTTCGACGCCTATCCTGGCTCTATCCGTTCTAACAAATGGCCAAGGCCATCCAGATATAATTTCTCCCTCCCACGTGTATTCACTTATTAAACGATGCGTACGTTTATTCATACGAAACCACGGTGTCGCAACGTCAAACTGAATTAAACATTTTAATCTTGAATCAAGTGTGATTTTATCTCCATTCGCCATCGACGAAATTTCATGCCAAGCAGCAGTGATTTCAGGGAAGAAGAATCGTCGTTGCTGATAGGCAGAATGCCCGTATTGTGATTTTGAAACGTACCTTAAGTCTAATTGTAGCTTCTGTGTCCATGTCATTGTACAACAGGATATTCTCTCTCATTCCGAAACTTTCTCTCACTCCCAAATGGTAGAACAACGAAGACTGTTGAAGTTGAATGCTCAGATCAACAACGGCGACATCCGCATTGTAAAATGTGTCCAGCACATTTGTTTCGCCAAAATCCAATTTTTCAAACTGCAATGGGAACCGAACAAAACACTTGTCTTTAAATTGTTCGCGCAAGAATATTAATGGGTTAACGATTGACGTCAGCTTACCTGTATGTGGTGCATGTTGGCGTTCACCAAGGTACATGCTTGCCTCACTTCCTCAAGTGCTCTTTTACGTTGAGCAAGATGTTCAGGCTGCTGTAGGTCTAAAACACAAACGACGTCCATCCTGGGTCTTCCAGAAATGGTTGTGTGACCAGAGACGTCGCTGTGTGTGCCGACGCTGTCGGTGCTGGAGATACCATCAAGGACTCCAGCTTGCACGACAGATACTGCAGAACAATAAAATCAAACAGTCTTTAGACTCATTATGAAAATCGTAGATTAAATTTTTCCACGCAATCAGTGATTATTTGTTACATTTCTTGATGAGGAAGTTGTCTACTGAAAAAGATAATGCCTACTGCTTACACCCACGATACTTTGTACTTCCACATTTCTGTAAAATTCCAGGCATGCCTTATTATTGTAAGTTTTGCGGAACAGATTGAACTTGATATACTGGTTTAAAAGTTAAAGCTCAGCTGAATCAAATGAATAACTGAAATTGTATTTACTTAGCGGAGCATCCAATTATGCAAAGTATGCTCCTAGTAATAGATTACTAGAATTCTATTCCAAGGCCGTACTCAAGTACGCTAAATTATACAGGGATTAAGTTTGGAACTTTTGCTCAAGAATAGAAATTTAACAAGCACTAAATATTTGTATAGAATATATTTTTTGCAAAACTTAATTTTTCACAAACTTTGGTTTACAGAATAACAAATACAAATTTCATTGCTTTGTATAATATTAATATCATTCACTTAAGCATAAATATCATTGACTTATTAATGAACAGTATATTTATCATGCTATTTAATCTGTTGCTCCAAAGTCAATAAAGCTTCTTGATCATTTTGTTTACAGCAATTGAATTACTTATTAACAAGTTAATGCTCTTTTCAAGCACAGTATCATTGATCATATTATTGGTAAGTTAAGCAGTCGAGCAATAGAGCAAACAACCAAAAGCTAGAGCAAGTGCAATCAATTCAAAGCATAGCAAATATTTTTTTATAACATTAGTAGTTTTTTCAATATATAATCCTTACAAATAAACTTCAACCATTTTTATTAATATTTAATTCCTCTTTAAGCCACGTCTTGCCTTACCAGGCACTTCGACGACATCTCCACAAGTCGAAGGCATTTTGTCCTCTGTCAGGTCTATAGAGCTTCGACAGTGAATCCAAAAAAGAAATTTTGGATGTCACTGAACATTCACAGAAGTTGCCTCTACAATATCACTGGACGTCATCTAGCTCTCTGCAAAATATTCAACAAAATCAAATATATTCTCCACATACTCCTCATGACACTAATCCTACTGACCGCAGCCATCCAAAAACGTTAACATCAAAAGATTAAAGAGAAACCAAATATCCAGGTGTCTGCAGACACAAAAGCTATTCTTTCAGCTCAAAAATATCTTTCAGGAGAACTTTTGCGTCGCGATTTTTAAATAGTCTGCAGACCCCCATCAACATACTGGACTAATAATCACACAACTAAGAAACCATTTTCAATGATAAGAATGCAGAAAACACGTTTTCAAGTTGATCTTGAGGGAAAACGCTTGTTTAAGCTAACGCACAAAAATGCCAGAATCAGAAACATTCACAGTTACTTATAAGAAAGTTGAAAGTAAATAAAATATCGCGCGTTACCCGGACTGTACATGCGTTATTACACCGATATTGTGATGTACTTTTATGGAAATGCCAATCCGTGAGAAACGTGTTCGCGATCGATCGACCGGCCTGATCAATTAAACGCACTTAAATACCTTGTACAGCGACACAGAAATCACCGTCCATTTCTTCTAGACACACAAGCTAAAAGTCGAGGTCGAGATCAGATGTTGATCGAACGTACGTTTCTCCTTTTATTCATAGATGGCGCGATATATTCCACTTTGTTGAGCTTGGTCCTTACATCTTAAATTGTCATATTGTTGTACATTGTAAAAACCAGTCGAGATGATTGAACATGTTCACTGCCTGCACCGATTGTGATAAAGATGATCTCGTTATGCAACAAGATTTCATTCTTATCCAATTTTTTCTTCAAAAAATAACGTATGCTCTTAGGTTTCATGGAATCATCAGAATAAAACTAAACAGAGACAACGCAAATCTCGGACTTTTTCTGGGCTATCGACTGACCGCAAATACTCAGTTCGGCTCAAGCTTAAGTAGTTAGCAAAGTAAAGTAGGCAGTGACAAGCACTTGCTTCAGCAATTATTTTTAAAGTTGTTCCTTCTGAAGGTAAAAATGACATTTATAGTTTAACTACTGTGCAACTTTAAAATTACTTTTAAATCTCTTGGGATGTAACTATTATGGGAATTAAGTTAAATACTTTATATTACATTGTTAATATTTATTCTATTTAGGTTTAATTTGATGTCTTGGATTACTTTAAATATGTGGGTTCCTTTGAAACTGTTTGTAGCCATTTGGTTACTTGCTCAGGGAGTATGCGATGCTTCGGGATATGAAGATAATGAGACAAGCTCCTGCTCTCTTTCCGATGATCTCATTAAAGAGATAGAAGATTATGCTCCCATTGTTCATAGTATTATCAATGTGATAGTAAATGGTACATATAAAAGATCAACATGGCAAGAACTGTCAATATTTGTTGATAAATTTGGAGCAAGACCATCTGGCTCACAGGTTCTTGAAGACTCAATTCAATATATGTTAAATCGTTCCTTGGATCTTAACTTAGAAAATGTTCATGGAGAAAATGCTACAGTGCCTCACTGGGTCAGGTATATATGTTATACTATTGACTATGGGAACAAAAATATTGCAAAAATCTATATTTCAGAGGATCAGAATCAGCAACTTTACTTGAACCAAGAAAGAAGGATATCGCACTCTTAGGTTTGGGATATAGTGTTGGAACAGATGCAGATGGCATTACAGCTGATGCGATTGTTGTGCAAAGCTTTGCCGAGTTGAAAACCAGATCAAAAGAAGTATGATACACTAGACTCGTTTATCCATTCCTAATTACGTTTTGTATAAATATTTTGATTTTAGGTTCCAGGTAAAATTGTGGTGTACAATCAAAAATTTGTTTCTTATGGAAAAACCGTAAAATACAGATCAAAAGGAGCAACAGAAGCTGCAAAGCATGGAGCTGTCGCTGCTTTAATCAGATCGGTAACTCCATTCTCTTTGTATACACCACATACAGGAATGATGTCGTATGGTGAAAATATCACAAAAATTCCAGCAGCATGTATCACCGTAGAAGATGCAACTCTCCTGAACAGAATGGCGAACAGAGGTAACAACAGGAATCAAAGACAATTTTCTGAAGTACATCCTAATAAATATATAAATTTTCAGGAGAACGAATCAGGCTGAATTTAAAGATGGAAGCACAAAATTATCCCGACAAGATATCTCAAAATGTAATTGCAGAAATAGTCGGTGTCGAAAAACCACATAAAACTGTAGTGGTATCCGGACACATTGACAGTTGGGATGTAGGTCAAGGTGCCATGGACGACGGTGGCGGTGCATTCGTCTCCTGGAACTCTTTGGCTATATTAAAATCATTAAATCTAAGACCCAAACGAACTATTAGAGCAATTTTATGGACTGCCGAGGAAATGGGCGTAGTGGGAGCACGGCAATACATCAAAGAGCATCGCGCGGAACAATCAAATTTACAATTCGTGATGGAGTCTGATATGGGAACCTTTAAGCCCATAGGACTGGAGGTAACGGCCTCAGTAGAGGTCATGTGTATATTGCAAAAAGTCATGAGGTTCGCATACTCATCAATCAGTATAGTACTAGATAAATAACTGCGTTAGTTAAACCGATATTAAAAATTCACAGCCTCCTGACACCTCTTGGTGATATGAAGCTTCGCAGTCCTGCGGAAGGTCCTGATATTGAAGATTGGGTAAATGCAGGAGTACCGGGGGCATCGCTTTGGAATAAAAACAACAAGTACTTTTGGTACCATCATACAAACGCTGATACCATGCTAGTCGAAAATCCTGACGCTCTGGATATGAACACAGCATTGTTCGCAGCAGTCTCTTATGTCCTGGCTGATTTGAGTTACGATTTTCCCCAGATAAAATAATGTAAATATATATTTTAATAATACCATGACACAAATGATCAACACGTAATACTGAATATACGGACTGAACATATCACTGTATTGTAGCTTTTGTCTTAAAACGTTCTCCTCTACATCCGCACCGTACAATCATTCTCCTTGATTAAACTCTAGCCATCCGTACTCATCAAATAGATACTACAATCATACAAGTTTTCTATATCAAGAAAACTCATGGTCCATAAAACTATCGCAGTCTCCAACCCCCTAAAGATCTCTCCTTAAGATGTAATCCTATCAGTAAAGTGTCTATATTAAGGTATCTTCGTCCTGTGTCTGAAAAACCATAAGTAGCGAATGTTGCGAGGTTGTTCTCTGACTGGAAGTAAGCAGAGCGGTTTTTTCGCCGCCACTGCCACTAATGGAACAATCTGGCGAGCTACCGTCAAAGGCCATGTAATTGGTAGCAGTACTACTTGTCGAAGGCATGTCATTCAGATCCGGAGATGCCAACGGAGGAGCCTGACTCTGTCTGGCGCTATTCTCCAAGGATACCAGCTGCATACTGTAAGACTCACGATATCCGGAAGTGCTGGAAGTGTCCTCGTCCCAGGACACATCAGACTGTGGATGAAGATGATGATGGTGTGGATGATGATGGTGATGATGATGATGATGATGGTGATGATGATTTTGATGCTGATGCTGATTCTGTTCGTTGTTATTTCCCCTATCGCTCTGTCTCGTAGATAAACTACGTCTGGACCTTATCGAGGAGGAGTCCGAAGGGATGCTAAAAATCGACGGCTCCGTCGTCGAAGATGGCGTCTGAACTGTCGGCTGGCTAGGAGTGGAATCCGCATTTTCCAATTTAATGTGAGATACCTAGAACAAAGCGTCGCAAGAAAATCATTGGGTATTTCACGCGAATAATCTTACTACTTTTATCCATTGACTTTTTGTACACTCACTTCAACGTGACTCCTTCGACTCTTTCGTAGGCGGAAGGTCCTCTTGCTTTGACCCATGGAGCGTTGAAGACGTGGTCTGTCCGGACGAGAGTCACCGGAGCTGTCCTCGGTCGGACTGCTCGGACTCAACTGGCTCATCAACGTTTCCCCTGAGAAGACGATCGCCATAGTCTTTACATCAGGCATCGTTCTATGGTCTAGTCTACCAGTTTCTACTCATGCTGCTGTTCGAAGGTGCCTCTATCACTCTATAGACACTGTGATGAATCTTCGTGTGTTGTATGAACCAAAATGGTGCGTGACTCTCAAGGCATATATCGCACGAGTATCATTAAAGCATCTTTTTAATATATATATCGTTATAGACGTCTAACCAGAAAGACACACTGATAGTGTCAGTTGGTTTCGTTAACGGAACTCTATAAACAATAAATCTGCAAGCTACGTGTAAGATAATCATGCGTAAACGTAAAATATATAATAATTAGTGTTAAATAGTGTACACACGCACACACTCACACTCACACGCAGACACACATGTATATATAGAGATATTTATATTTACATATACGTATATAGTACGTACAGGTCTTTACAGTTAGGTGACTGATAGAGAAAAATAGAAATGGAAGAAAGTGATGAGTGAAAGGTGTGTATCGATAGAAAAACTTTTAGAGAAGGATTGTGCCAAACGGATTCAACGATGCAGGACAGGAGATAATTAAATTTCGATAATTTTTTAAGAAAATCGAAGAAACGTACAAAGTTCTATTTTTTTTAAATCAAATCAACCCATGGTAATCTCAAGCAATGATTGATCCTGTTATCGATTTTTGACCCCAGGGATACGATACTGAAAACAGGTGTTCGCCAGGACCTCGTGTCTTTCATGGAGTGCCGTTGTTAAAGGTACGACGACTAAGGACTAATGGATTAATGGAGGGATCTGGGACTTTTACCTGACGAGTGCCTAAACTCTACGGAAGAGACAAAGCGCAGTTTGGACGTCTTTTGATGAGGTAAGATAGTGGGATGAGGCTTAACATTGTTACGTTCATCGCTAGTAGAAGATGGTTGGGATCTATCTGAAACATGCCACATTGAACGTCTAATATGAGGTAACAAGACGATCATCGCACAGTAAGACAGACCACTCCGCAGTAGCAGATAATAGTGTTCAATCACGTTCTCTACATCGTCTACGTCACCTAAATACGTTAAATTATTTTTTTTATTTTCAGATATATATTACGTCACAATCTCTCGATGATTACCTCCGAGAGAAATTCTTCGAGATGCACGCGACATCTTCCTCTGCTTGTTTCCATCTCGAAAATACTTTTCAAAATTCATTAATCCATCTACGACGTATGCACGACGTATTCACGTGAATATTTTTTTTTAAATTGAGCACGCAATCGCCTCCGACAAAGTAATACAGCATCAGGATAACCCATTGCGAATGAGGGACGATGAGAAACAGAGAGAGAGAAAGAGAGGGAGAAAAAAAAGACAGATCAGTAAAGACAATGAGGTCGTGAAGAGTAAAAGAGCTTAGAGGGTAGTCTTCAGTGAAGAATGTCGAGGCGAAGGCGTTCTTGGTGCAGAGTGGTTATGCAACGATTAACGGGATACCAACTGTTGGACATTACCATTGTCTAAATACTGCTATGTATAGTAAGTTCGGTGTGGTCTTAGATAACGTTACAAACAAACGATAATGAGTATATATACATATATGTATATAATATGTATGTATATACTAATAGAACATAACATAAGGATGGTATACAGCAAAAAGGCAAAATATACAGAAGTACGAGTCAAATTGGTATAAACGGTGAGAGTTAATCGTCACTTTGGGCTCAAAAGGAAGTGGGGAACGAAGAAACTAAAAAGCACATAAGGGAATTTATTAATTTCGAGTAAATTCATAACGTACGATATAGTGAAATAGCATAAAGAATATACACACGTACAGGATATATGGTATATCGTGAGAATAAATATAAAGTCACGTAGAATCGTATCTGCTTACCTCCTTTCCCTAGCTAGCAGTGGAAGCAACGTAATCAATCAATGTGTCAATGTCACGAGGGAATGCAGAGGCCCGTGCGTTTTTAAAAAAAAAAAAAAAAAAGTAATCGGGCGACTCTCAACAAACGAGCACGTGCAATTGTCGATAATTATTTTTGAAAAAAAAGAAAATTCACTTAATTCGCTTGCGCACGAGTACGTTAGTCGTGAACGTGTTTCGCAACGGGCCTCGAAAAATTAATAACAAAAATAACAAGAACATTGCGGATCGGACGTAAGATAGAAGCAATGCGACCTTATGCAAAGTGCGAGCATATACGTGTATATATATATGTATATACATATGATTAAGTATCACGTTCAAGTACGATCAACCAATAAATAAAATAATTTAATCATAGACTCGTCGCAGTGCCGCATAGACAATGGCTCGATCCAACTGTGGTAAAGTATTTACGTACAACTGTGATCTGCGATCATTGTGTCAGCAACGATACGCGATATCGATCCTTGATCGTACCATTAAGATCGATATCGTCGGGTGCCTTATGTCCTTGACATATACAAACTGTGTTATAATTGCAATTACAATCAACAGCTTCCATCCCTTCGCCGATATATCGAGTCTGGATTTTGTTCTGTTTGGTTCAGGTCGGATCGTGTCAGGATCTTACTAAGAAGTTAGGTACCTGTCTGTGTTGGCTGATCCGTATGCGAATCTCCAAGGCCCAGGTCGCTGCCTTCTCTTAACGTCGAAGATCCTGCACTCGTGCTCGATACCGATCCTGCGTTGAAAGAATTGAAGATTTATGAATTAAATGTCGTTGAATTAAATTAATATGCTGTTTCAGGTACCTCGAGTTGCGTTGGTCCCGACAATTATGGGAACTTGATTGTTTATGTTGATCTTGGTTGCCGTATTGGGATTTATGTTTTGCGAATGAATCGAATGGGACTGTGGAACCGGAGGATGCGATACCGGAGTCTCGGCTGGTGTCCTGTTTATGTGAGCTCTAGATCCTAGATCTCCCGTCAAGAGATCTATCAAGGACGGCCTCTGAGTTCTCACGTGCTGGCCTTCGGTTGCATTCTGAGCTGCGTTCGGTGCCGCCGGGTGCATATCCACTACGCTTCTCTTCGGCTCAGGCTGCATCTCGTCTGTAGACATTTACAGAAGTCGAATGAAAAAGATGTTCGAACTGCTTTTGCATTGGACTCACATAATTTCTTATCTTCGATCTCCTTCTTTAAATCCTTAAGCTCGTGAAGAAGATCCGTCAGCAAGGTACCACGGGATTTTGGTACTGGCATCGCGATTCCATTTATTTTCTTACGTATGATGCTTTGCATGTTTCTCTCGTGTTCCGAGATCGGAGGCTGTCCTATCTTGTGAACGACGAAGGGTAACATCTGAATGTAGAGCGCTGTACGATGGGTGACAACGAATTCTAAAAAATTCCACAAGTGTATCGATGCTTCGTTTCGTTTGTTCAGTAACCGCATCGTTCTCAGTACTTTCGGCCATTCTGTCTTCAATTCGGTTTCGAAGCAAATCGTCATGATCTTCAGGGCTGCGAAGAAAAAAGAATAGCGATGATCGTTTTAATACTTTTAATTAATTCAAGAACCAAAGCCCGCTTTACCTAAAAATGCTACTTGGTACAGTGTCAGTGAAATCTTAGTGGGAACCTTAGCGTCTCTGGCAGTGAACGTCAAACTTCCGGCTCTCATGTCAGCGGCCGTTTTCAAATTTTGTGTTGTGATCGGTGCGGTTTTTGCTGACGGTGGCCAAAGAGTGTTTAAAACAGCGGTCAAGGCAAAGCTTATATCGGATTGTCTCAGCTTAGGGACATCTGAAAATAAAAGAATTTACAGATAGAACGAGTCGTTAATCATTAACAAGAAGAAGTACCTTTCCTTCCGGTTCCGACGCGCAGGAACAAAGGTATTAACAAATTCAGTAACATATTCTCTGTTCGATTTTGAGTGGCGAACATTGACTGTCCGCCACATACGTTCTCCAATGAGTATCCTTCCCCAAGTGAAATCACTTGAAGCGCTATAAGGCGTAAGACCGTTGAACAAAAGTGTTGAGGTGGAATTTGGCTCATCAGGGCAGCTGAAGCGGCTGAAGTCATCTCTACCAAGCCAGTGGTGTCACCGACGATAAGAGCCTTAAGATAAGAGTTTTACAATAGGAAACATTAAGTCCCATCGGTATACGTATCTTCTCACTGATAACAACTTACCTGACAAGTGCCGAGCAAAGTTTTCAAATGCTGAAAGTGTGAAATGTACGGGCATTTTGAAAGTGTCTCATAAATGCCTTTCAACAGATCACCGGCTGCTTCCCAATCGGTATTCCTTCTGATCGATGCTTTTTTATAAATCTTATTAAAAGTCTTGTCCAATCTTCGCAGGATGATCGTCAGAGCTGGTCTCATATCATCGTTGGCCCATTCGGTCGATGGAAGAACGTCATTCATATACCGTCTCAATCCTCGACATCCCATAGTCTCTGGATCGTACGGTGAAATTTTCAAGAGACTGTGAGCAATGTCTGCCAGTCGCTAAGAACGTTAAAAAAATGAAATTTTGATTCACAGCTGCAATTTTTTTAATGGACGTACCACATGACACTTGGAATCCAGAAGCTCAATAGTTTTTCCATCCTGAGACTTTTTGTTCAGTTCGACAAGTCGCACCGAACAGCGCGCAACAAAATCGCCCACCATGTTGAGCAGAGTGTCTCGCGGTCTGCGAAATTCATTTTTGTGACAACTTTCTGCGTCTTCGTTATCACGATCGTACAAAATTCGTGTTTTCGAGTGTTCTATGTATTTATTCGTATGAGCGTCGTCGTCAAAGTCAAATCCTGGCGAATAAGGTCCTTTCCCATAATTTCGTTGACTGGAACCTTTGTGCTCAGGACTTGATTTCTGTGGTCCATTGTAGTATCTGACAACAGAGACGTATCAGAGGCATTGTCGTTCCAGATAATTCTTCAAAATTGTATACTCACTTGGTCAGTGCCTCGGAATTATTGACTAGTGTCTTCACTGCTATTGCTAATTGATTAATTATTTCCTTTTCAGTTTTACCCTCCTTGTTGTAAGTGGGAGATTGTATCTGCTGTACGTAACAGGGCAAAATAGCCTCGAGTATCGTCTGTCAATATAAAATATATATTTTTTTTTTTCTAGTTCACGTTCACAGCTGATTAAGGAAAGTTCATCATTTACCAGCATCTGTTGTCCTCTGATCGAATCAGCTGCGAATGCTATCACCATTACACAGAGAGATATGCAGTCCAGTACAGTTACCATTTCATTCTCATCGTGGTAACAAAAGTCAATGGCTTTCAAAGGTTTCTCCTCTTTAACTAATTCTCCTATGTTGAGAGGATCGGGTGACGGAGTCTCCAAGCTCAATAACAAATTGAATAGACAGGCCGAAGGAACCTGAAAACCCAGAAACATGCAAATCGATTCAGGAAACATTCTTCTCTAACAAGTTACCTTGTGTGCTTCTCCATGAGTACTTGTCTCATCGGTATCCAGAATGGTCGATACACTGCCAAACATTTGAAGAATGAACGGTTTACGATTCATCAGATAAAACTGCTTCACCGCATACTCAACGGTTGTCGTGACCAATTTGTTCGTCTGATGAGTTGAATAAAGTTGTAGCAGTGTGGGCATGATCAACAGATAGCCATTCGTTGAGAAGATATTCTTGAAGTTGTGCGCAGCATTTATGTATGTGGCTATAACGTATCTGAGAATACAGGAATCTTCACTGTGAAGAATCACGGCACCGTTCAACACGTTGAGGAACAGATGAATGTCGCCAGAGTAAGCAAAGTTGCCGGCCATTGCCTCGAACATTCGAGCTATCAGTCTGACCCACATGAACTTGTGCATCACGTCCAGACCTAGCAATTCCTATAGAGAGAGTAAAGTCATTCTTTGAATTCATCAGATGATCGTGAGAGCCATGATTTTAATATAGAGATGCATACCCTGCCTATTTCACCGCCTTTGTACAGATCCAGATCAGCCTCCAAAGCCTTCCTGGGAAAAGATGGTAGCTTCATCAACTCCTCGTGAAGAAAAACAACCCTCTGGACCACCATATCGACGTTCTTCAAAATGGCCCAGGTCAATAGGACCTTGCCGATCTCCACAAACTTATGTATCAATTCTTGACGTTGCAAAGCGTTGAAGGCTTCCTCGGTTTTCATGTGGACCAATTCCAATTGTGGATATTGGGATCTCTTGAAAAAATAATAATCTCGCACGTACGACGAAGGATTGTGTATTTGATCTGGAAGATAGGGAAAAATATGAACATCGATTTTTACTATGAGTTTTCGTCGTGGAAAATATGCGATGCTTACGTGTCTTGTAATCGACGAGAAAATATTCGCGATGCTTTGATTCCTCAATTCCAAAAAAGTCTAGAGATTCTCGTAAAATCTGACAGAACTGCGTGTCCTCCTGAACCGGAAATTGAGAAGGAATTCCGCCTGCATCCGGATCCTGAGGACCATGAACGACTATCTTCTTTGCTGATGGCACATTCGCTGTCAGGAGGATCGAAGCGTCGCACTGTTCCTTTCTCAAAATTTGTTTAAGATCCTTGAACATTATTCCATGAACGCTGTGCACCACCTAGTTAATATTTCGAAAAGTAAGCTTGTCTCCGGAGTCTCCTAATTTTTTTTACTCACCATCCACAAGATGGATAAAGCAGTTCCTATGAGTTTTTGTCCTTCTTCGTGGGGCGAACGCACGTAGAACATCACATAGCCAATAATATAATTGTAAAGTGCAAAAGCCGCCTGTTGCGGTAACTTTGGTACAAATCTGATAAGATGCCTTAAAATTTTGAACATGAGTTCCTGCTTCTCTCTGGTTAAACGTTCCAGGACGTAACGTAGGAAGAGAGCGCTATCTTCCACAAGACAATTCCAGATTACCTGAAAATTCAAAAAATATTGTATATAATGATTCTTAAACAATTTTTTTAATATTCTAAAACCTTAAGTATGTACTAACTTGATAAGCCACTTCGTAGACAGCGTTGCCGTCATCGGAAACGGCTGCATCGTCGAGCAAATTAATGATTTGCACTATCGCTGAACACAGCGAAGATGGAAATAGCGACAACGCTGATTGGCCATGATGTGAAGTGTTTCTAGGTGCAGTTTCACCAACGTCTTCGTCACCTATATTCATTATAAATGCATTGATCAATCGTCAAACTTTTAATCTTCATAAGAAAAATATCACGCTACCTTCGTCATGATCGTCACCAACTGGACTCGGTTCATAAGCAGCCTGTACTGTAATTGGTATTGTCGTGATAAGAAAATTCTCTCGTTCTTCTCGCTTCTTATCGTCCTGCGCTTGCAGAGCTTTCTTTATAAGCTCTGTTTGCTGCTTCTTGCGCGTCTTGGTCGCAGTCACGAGTGATCTCTACAATTAGTAAAAAAAAATATATTTATTTTTATTCAATTTATACAGCATATACATATACTATGGATCCAGTGAATTATATTGAAGATCGATTTACGTGTCTCTCCTGATTGATAGTGACTTCCTCTACTTTGGTCTTGACCTGAGGCATCCAAGGTGGATCGACAACCGGAAGTGACTCGATACCAATTTTTGGAGAAGGCAAAGTGAATTCTATTCCTGGTGGCGGCACTTTGAAGGTCATATGAGCAGACTCTTCCATCCTGGGCCAGACCTGATACCTTAGCTTCCAAAGAACTTGAAATCGAAGAATCGCATTGATACGAACGGAAGTGCTGCTATGCTGAAGACCATGATGCATCAGTTCACTAGCCTGATTGGGTGCTCTGACTGCAGCCACGATGAAGAGGGATGCTGCGGATGCTGCGACTTCCTGATTCGACTCTAGCAGAAGCTCCCAGGCCACAGGAAGTACGTCGATGAACAATTCCTCGGACATAACCACCGCACCTTTCACTAAGGTCGCTAATGGCGAATGAAAAGCATCCTTTACTTGATTCTTAATGTACTTTAAGATCGGCGGAGGATCTTTGTTTGGTTCATCTTCTTCGTCGCTTCCTCTTCTGGCAGATTCTTTCCCGCGTTCCGCATCTTGATCGGCCAGGTCCCTGGAAGAGTCGCGATTACCACCAGTCAGGCGTCCCGACTGAGACCCTTCCAGATTCTTCTCAATTCTGAAAAACAAGAGTCCTTCATTGCCAAACACCAATAAAACTATTATTGCCATATCTTACTTGTACTTCCGGCCTACGCTGTCCTTCCTTCTCACTGGCGAAACCTGCGTGCTTGTTTGCTCAGATACTTTTCTACCTCTTTTCTCTTTTTTACCATCCTCCTTCTTGTCCGTGTCCAAGTCAAAGGTGCCAAGCCCATTGAGTATACCGAACTCTTCGCCATAGATCTTGCGCACTGATTTTATCAATCTACCACTCGCTCGCATCTGACGTCGATGACAAAATGGATGACAGAAGCTCTGATGCGAGCAGTAAAAATTGAATGAATTCGCAAGCTGCACGAGAACCTTCATCCAAGGATAATTCCTATTGGTCTCATCGGTATCGTTACTGTCACTAGGACTCTCGGGAGGTTGATCATCGCTCAGGATTCCTGGAGACTCTTCGCCGCTGACTTCGCCTCCCAGACCAGGCTCAGAAGTGTCGCTCCTGTCAGACAGAGAACTGACCTTCCTCTTCGATTGGATAGAATCGGTTCTTCTCACGGCATCTAAGGAAAACACTTAATCAATATGAAATTTTTAACTACTCAGACGAAGGCACAGGATAATTGATCATCTCAAATGAATTTCTCACATGCTTCGCATTCGACATCCTTCCCTTCCTTGGTACCACGACGTAGTTTGAGGCTTCTCCTCTTGAAGGAACCTGTAGCATTGCCAGCCGTTCCACGACGCAGAAGAAATGGTCGACCCTGAGGTGCCTGTACACGTCTGTTCTTCTCACGTTCGTTATTCTGCGTCTCCTCTCCTTGAATAGTCACAGTAGACTTGCTACTCCCTTCAGACTCGTTATCAGGTTCGTGAAGAACAAAGCTGATCTTGCGTTCTAAAAGAAAAAACAAATAAATAAATATAACGATGATATAATAACGTATCTAAAAATCTAAGACCCTCTGTTACCCTCGCCTGTTTCACGATCTCCTGCAATCGACTGCAGACTTTGCGCAGAAGTCTGAGATTGGCCCATAGAGGACAACGCCATGCTCCATCGTCTGTTAGCTTCGCGACTGTACATTCTGTCCCAGGGCTGTGGACGTTCCTTTGTGCATAACCTGCTTGACTTTGGCAAGGTCTGATAAGTCTCCCTGAGAAAGGCAGTTACCTCCAATAAAAGAACACAGGCAACCAGTCGCAGAGCCATCGGACATTGGGATCCGTAACCATTGATGCTGGCTGAAAACTCACAATTACATACAGTATATGCAAAACTGAAAAAGGTATCGTATTATTTTGCCTCATCCTTACCCTCGTCCAAAAAATCTTCCTCCTCGTCCTCGATTATCAGTTCCCTCTGTTTACTTTCGTCGGACACCATAGTTATCACTTGCTCGAAATTTTGCTTATCTTCAGCCAGTAACACCTCTAATCTGGAACCCAATGCTTCGGCCCATTGATAGAACAACTTCCCAGCTGCTCGTTGCAGGACGTGGGTGCGTCTCAAGCCAGTTGGTGCATTGCGATTGTTCATTGGTACGGACGGCCGAAACATTGGGAAATTCAATTTCATCCAGGCCGGCCAATGGCCTTTGTTACATTGATGTACCAGGTGAGCACATTCGAGTATCATGGCAGCTCGGGCCACCACGGGAGCATAGGGCTAAAAGAATTTTATAGATTTAATTTTGGTAACGATTTATGAATTATTTCTTACGTTTACCAGGTCCAAAACTGCTGCCATCAGGTGATGATCGGGAACGGATCCGGGTTGACAGGTCTCCAAGAGAAAAGAAAATCTTGCCATGCCATCGTATATTATGGTACGTGACACCAACCTGCGTTCTTTCAAGACAACAAATTCTGACTCTCGTGAAGCTTCGCCCATGTCCATTGAATTTCTGCGACTGAAATCTGTGCGGATTAATGGATTTAAATTATTCGTTTCCAAGATCGAAGGGAAAGATAAAAGTCTTACAGCTTCCAGGCACTTCCTCCAAACTCTCCTTTTTCTTTCCTTTCCCCAGTCCAATTTTATTTAACTGATCCTCCATCCGTCTCTTCGCCTTTTGCAACGTCTGACTGACCCTACAACGCGCAACGCTGTGGATGAATTTGAAATGCGGCTTACACTCTGAGGTCACGACGAAGTCAATTTTTCATATATCATATCACATACCCACGTCCAGTTCGCGAAGTACCGCGATAATATCCATGATAAATACTTGGTTGTCTAACGAAACTTGCTTCGGTAGGAGACTCGCTGCTATCGTGGCTGTCAGTGGAATCCGTTCTTCCATATTCCTTGCGGAACCAATTGACTAGATTTGACAATAAAAAAAACAAACTGTACACTACCCGATAATCAGCCAGTATAAATAGAATGTTATATTGCACTGACCAATACCACCGATCTTTAATTTAGCTGACTTTCTAGATTTACTCATCATAGAGCAAGATTCACCCAATCCAAGATTGCGTTCACTTTGTCTGGGTGTCAGTACGTGATGCTTTTTACGTAAATTGCCTAATGGACTCTGACTGATCTTGGCGTTCTCCTCGCTGAGTTCCGTTTCCAAAAGACTCTGAATCCAAAGACAATTATTCATCAACTAGGCAACTCTGATGAATTACCAATTCTTATAAGCCATGATATTTACGGCGCAGGTAGAGGAAGTGCTTCTTTTCTTAAAGAGAAACTTTCGTGTTCCCCTGTCGTCTACAGCATAACAAGAGTCACCACCCAGGTCGGCATTTTCTTCAAAATCCGATTGATGAATATGCCTGATGAAAGATATTAAAAGACATATTTAAAAGGTAAGGCTTCTATATCAACAAGAAATGTCTTACCTAATAACCCGCGTGGTTTGAACGTTACTGTTACTTTTTTTATTAGGCCGATCAGCCGAGTCCAATAAACCACTAAGAGCAGTGCGCCGAAAGACGCCTCCGTGAGCTTCCTTGACGTAAGTAATAAACTGCCTTAGGTCACAATAAAGCGATATATTTTCTTGCGACTTCAGTTGCTTCAGAGACTTCACGAATCGGGTAACGAGAGGTTTGAACACGTTGCTCATTATTTGTCCCTCGGTTCCCCTCGCTCCGCCAGCACTCCCACCCATCCCACAGTAAGCAGCCGCGGCAGCCACAGCGGTTGCAGCTGCGGCTGCAGTGGCCGCAGCAGCCGTATTGGCTGGTGCGCCTCCACTTCCGCCGCCACCGCTGCCACTGGCACTTCCGCCGCCAAAGGCCGCTCCGAAATTGGTCGCGTATCCACCCTGAGACGCCACGTCCGGCGACTTGCTGGAACTTCTTTTCTGATCTGCAAGAAGAGGAGGAACGCGCGACGAGAATTAAAGAAGAGAGTCCGCGGCATTAATGATACTTCAAAGTTACTCACTAAGCGGAGATAATAACGAACTTGGGTCTACGCAGAATCCAACGTATGCATGGAAGAAATCCAGAAGCTCGGGGATTGGCTGTTCGCGAATCATCGAGCGCAAGAATCGCGAGAATTGCTTTGGACTTGCACGATGCAGTTTGCTCAGAATACTCTGACCCTGTGACCTGATGAAATCGGCCGGCGGTCCTCTCATGCCTTCCGAGCATCCGTGAGGACAGCCCAGGTGCTTCAGCACCCTTATCACGCAATTCATCAGGAGACTGTGAGCCGTCGACTTTTTACTCCTCTTTCCGTTTCCCTCATTTCTACGATCTTCCTCGTTCCCCGGAGAATCGTGCTTCCTCGCAAGACTCTCCGTCTTCTCGGCCGGACCAGAACCCGCGGGTGGACCTGTCAATTATTCAGTCAGAGAAAATGTCTTATCGGTCATCTCTGAAACGCCTACCTGCGTTATCGCTGCCTGTATTTTCTTCGCGTAGGCATTGCTTCAAGACTCCCATGTCCATTAACAGTTCAATCAAGTTGAGAATATTCTCACAGACGCGAAGAGTACAGCAGGTATTGTCTCTTAGAGCGACCGAATGTACTGCCTGCAATTATTTTATGGCTCATTTTACTATAATAATGACAATAATCACTTAAAGTACCTTTAGCATAACTTGATAATCTATATCTCCCTCCTTCGTTATATAACAGAGCGATCCTGGAGCTTCCGGAATTTCGTCCCCTGTATAAATAATATTCGAGTCTGTCTGAGATCTTGTTAAACTCGGCTTCCTTTCTGATCCTGATTTGCTGCCGTGAATGCTCATAGCATTCAGCTGACTGTCGATGGACACCTGTTGACAAGTTCATAAATTTATTATGCTTTGATGTGAAAGTATAAATTTTTCTAAAAAAAAATACAGATTTATTATACATTATTTACCTGTCTTTTCATGTAATCTGGTGATGGCGTCGGCGTATGTTCCGTGACTGTGATGATCGGATTGGTACCGGTACAAGATTGACTGTAAAATCTACTCTGCTTTCTTTCGATCCTCGTATCGCCAATATATCTAAAAGGTAACAATCGTATCGAATATTGGTAATGTCTTTCAATTAATAAAAAAAAAATGTCCATGCTATTCCTCGTGTACTTATTCGAGCACTAATCTCTACGTTCTTCTACTTCAGTCTAATTTCATCGAAACCAGGATTCGTAGGACCTCATGCTACCTCGACCTAACTACAGCAAGATGTCTACTGAAGAGAAAAAAAAAAAAAAAAAGGATACAATAGCAAAAAAGCAAAGGGTGTTGTAGAGGATGCCAAATAATAAAGTGAAACTTATATCACAAAGACAGGTAATTAAATCTTTAACTACTAGAATGATCGACAAAAGGTTTAAAGGAATGAAAGATTTTCGTGGATTTTCATGACGATTCCAATGAGAGTTGTATTGATCGATGAAAATCGAGGTGAGCAAGCATTAATTAAAAAATTGCAATATGATTTGGAAAAGTGGAAGAGACGTCTGATTTGGAATGTGTTTCCGTGCTGATCAGCTGAAGCCGAACTCGAAAAGCTCGAAGTGACAGGAAGAAGCGGAAGACGAGTGTACCGATAGAAGCTCGTGTACTTCCTCGGTGATGATTCTGTGATTGAGTCATTGATGACTTACCCTCCCGCGGTCAGCTCGTCAATCAAGCAGCTGAGCACGAGTTCGGGGTGAAAGAGGCGAAGAAAAGTGAAAAAAAAGAGACACACACAGAGAAAGTCATTACACACGAGTCAAATGAGAAATTGTGAGAATCATTAATAGCGTGTCAGTGTCATCGTCCAAGTAGATAATGCATATATGAAAATCATTAATCTTCTTATCACCTATTTAGAGTATACATACGTACAATATGTATTAACACTATATATCAGTCCTACGTCTATTGTCTATGACTATCTTTTGCATTAGTTGATTATCAAAAATGAGAAAACGCAGCCTTCGTAATATATTGAGTCAAGAGAAATATACTTTGAACACTTTAAATACTTGAATACTTTATAAAATGAAATTTTTCGAATTTAAAAAAAAATTCGTACCTTAGGCTCGGCATACTCTTCCCTTTTATTAAATTCGTGGGATGCTTAATCCTGTCCACGTCTTTAGCATCGAAAATCTTTGAAGAGGTCGAAGTTGGTCTAGTCAGATGATCATCTCCGGTATCCAGACTCCTGTGACACTCCTGCAACAGATTCAAAAAGTGCATTCGGCGAAATAAATGAAAAAATTAAAAATTCAAGTAACTCACCTGCTCGAATAATGCTTTTGGATCTTCCTGCCCAATTTTTTCTAACGTCTTCTCCGATTTGGAGAGTAACTTGGTCTCGACGAAGGCCTTAAGGTCAGCCATCTTCATCCTCCTCTTCGTCTTCTCACTGGCTCTTCTAGAATGTCGCGAGTCCGAGTCATTTGACTTGCGTGGTGCATATGGGGTATCTGGCAGGGTGGTCAGATCTGTATGGACAAAGAGAAGCAGAGGTCATCGGAAATCATCTTCAGGACTGCACTGAGGTACCTGTGAGTACAGAAGCGTCACGGGCTTCCGGTATTTCAATAAAATCCTTATTTGCTTCATCACGTTTGTTATTTTCAGGACTCTGATAGATGGAAACTTCGATCTTTGGAATTGGCAAAGAATTACTCCGACGACGAGGAAGCTGCTGGACCGAACTGTCCTCATTGATCTCCCGCAGTCTACGAGTACCGATATAAGGTTATTACTTCATAATCTTTTTGAGAATTATTTAAAAGATAGCTTACCGATGATAAAGGAATTGCAGTGCCCAAAAAATACCCTCTTCCTGCCACTGGGAAACGAACAGACACCTCAGCACTGCCACGTCCAAGAAGGTGGCAGCACATACGTCAATGATCACAGGAGATCCGGAAGAAAGTCTGGGTTGTCTTTGAGAAGCTGTACCACCAGGCGAACTCTGACGCGCCAGTGAAGATTTCGATTTAAATCCTTCCAGATCCTTATCATCCCTATCATCCCTCTCGATCCTCTCGGTGCAAATTGTTTTCTTTGCTTGATAATGTCTGCAGGTGTCCAAACCGGAAATGGCCGTGACCTGTTCTATGGTCAGGGTAGATTTCGATGAACTGGTAGTTCTTCCCATGGCAACATGAAATATGCTAGCTTCACCGGCAAAAATTGTTGATATTTCCTTCACCCCGTCGATAGCCTTATCGGATTCGCTTAACGAGGGTAATCGAAAAATGACCTAATCACCAAAAAAAAAAAAAACAATAATCAAGTCTTCGATCGTTCCATCGTCATCTTCGTAACATTCACTCACCACGTGTTCGTCCTCCGTGCTGGAACTTTCTTCGGGTATGGTTTCAGGAAATACAGTATCCTTAGGCGACGATAACCAATTGCTCTGTGATAACAGTATATTAATGCCGAATGGAATAACGAATCGTGATGACATAATATAATAAAAAGTTATACCTCTTCATCGGCCTGTCTACTGGACGGTGGTACACTCTGATCAGAAAAGCACGCGCTGACAGATTGACTCGGTGGACTTTCCGTATCTACACCTTTGTCCATGGGTGTTTTTCCTATGGGAAAGCATGCCATTAGCAATTTGTATACTTCGGTATACAAAAAGGAATAACTTCAGAAGATTTTTGATTCTCCTTTACTCACTTCCGCCCATGAAGACGTCTTCGAATTGTTGCTGGTGTCTGGTTGCCTTGGTGGAACGACACCACAGGGCACGAGGCTTCGGACGACAATGGGCAGTGAAGCATGGTGTATCGGGATGACGACATTCCCACATAGCCGACCATATCTTCAGGCCGTTTTGTAATCGATAATTGGAGGTGAAGTCAGACTCCTTCAGGTGATTGCACAAAGGGGCGAAGAGGTAAACGAAGAGCTGGAGGATGAAAAAAATAATTTTTTAATTAAATCTCCTTTTTACAGGAGATTAGAAGATTCGTATTCTCACCGTCATCGTGGGTATAGAGAAGAGATAGTAAAATGGATTGGAGTGATAGATTCTATGTTCAGCATCCGCGTCTGCACACTCTTCGGCTGCATCCAAAATTATCCAATGAAGAGTGTACAGTAGTTTTGTCTCTGCAGCTCCGAAGCTTTGAAGATCCTTCCTAGATTTTATTTTATTAAAGATACTTTTTTTTCAGGTTATCACTGTGTCCGCTGGCATAATTCCTGACCTGTTGTGAAGAAGATTTGCAGAGGCGTGGAGAACGTGAGGAAGAGCTGCCTGTATCAGACGCCATCGCGGCACTGATTCCAGAGCTTCGGTTAAAGATAACGATAAACCCGAGTGAAGATTTTGTACCAGAACTTTCTCGAAACACTGTTAAATCAAAAAGAAAATTTTTGTCAATTACGTATTACGTTCGCCGGATCATTTGGATCTTCGCTGACTTACCTTGCAGGCTTCTTTCATCTCCTGCGTATAGGATGGCATTAAGAAAATATTAAATATCAATTTTAAAAAATATTGTTCTCTACAACGATCCAAAAATTATTTAATATCGGGAAAGTTTAACATTGGCATTGGTGAATAAATAATTTCCCTGTTCTACGTACGAGCGTACAGTACACAATGTGTTACACATATGACAGGTGTCTGTACAGCAAAGAGAAGACAAAATTTTGCATGCTCAGCAAGAGTTGTTTCACGATATAAAGAATATCGACGAGTCTCTCGTGCGTCTTTCACGTAAATTCAAATACGAATGCAGGTGGTTGCGTGATAAAGGCGATAAGCGTCTAAAGGGACCATTGAGCTTACGGAAATTGGTATTTAAATTATGATTCTTATCGCTAACCAAATACCAACTACCTCTTTAATGTATTCTTATAAATTTCCTCGTAGGATCCATCGGAATTCTAATCTCAGAGTGCAAGAGGTCGTATTTGAAAGAAATCAAGATACACGAAAAAAAAAAAGGTTCAAATTTAAATATATCAAACATATTATATTTACAATCACTGCGAACTACGTGGGTATAATCTAGAATTAAAAGCTGTTATGGGACTAATTCCAAAGGTAATTTCGTCGGCAGGTCAATATCAAGGGTCAGCAAGCAGATAAGCGAACTTACATGATGGCCGGGCGCGTGTTGACAGAACTGCAGGTGTCACGTGGAGACGGCCGCGTGGAGGAGGTCATTTCGTTAGTGCAGGTTCAGGCAAATCAGGCAAAATTCATTGGGAGCAAGGGGACGGAACGTTGTGGTAAGATCAATTTAATATGAATTTAGGGATGCTGGGTCATTTTGGCCTGGAGGAGAGGTTAAGGCGAAAGCGTACATTGGTAGTACTGTACACGTTATGGTCAGTCCCTTAGAACAATTATGTAATTATGTACAATACCACATAAAATTTTGTTAGCCTCTTGTCTTACGAGAGAATTTTCAAATTATTATCTTATCGGTCTGTCTCGTATTTTTTTTTTTTTTTAAATACACATTCGTTTTACGTATGCCATTAGGTCTTATGGACGGACAAAATTGTTTCTCTGTTTCCTCGGGAATCCGGTAAATTTTCGGGAAAAACCGACGCCGACTTTTGGAACCATTGAGAGTCGATTGAGACACAGGTGCGTAACGTGAAGCACAGTTCTTGGCAGCAACAATTACATCAAGCAAAAATAGACAAAAAGTATTGCTTTGGACTTTCTTACTTTTGTCACGCATTTTTTTTTGGGGGGGATAACAAAGCAAAATATTTATTTATTTAATTGTTCGTATTTATAGGTGCCTCGATATTAATAGGTATTTATTTGACGTTAATAAATATTCTTTTCTTCTTCTTCTTCGTCTCGTTCGTCACAGCCCTTGGGCTCTTTGCATCCTTTCGCACAGTCATACACGGTTTTTTAAATAATTTTCCATAAAAATGTATAAACAGTATATCTTACCATGCACGATGCCTCGTGTAGCTTTCCTAATTTGGCACGAATAAAGGGACTGCGAAAGAGAAGTGTTTTCTTAGATACAGAAA
Source organism: Trachelus iudaicus (assembly GCA_030142595.1). Taxonomy (NCBI): domain Eukaryota; kingdom Metazoa; phylum Arthropoda; class Insecta; order Hymenoptera; family Cephidae; genus Trachelus; species Trachelus iudaicus. Next base: position 57,194 of record JARQTH010000487.1, on the reverse strand, counting down.
TAAAAAATATAATGCTAACACAACGAACGAATCACCGATCGTATCTCATACCTTATCTGACGCCAGAGGAAAACCTGAATAGGAATTGGCAACGCCTGATCGTTCAAGCTATCGTCGGACGAACGTCGTTTCTCCATGTTGTTCTGCAATAAAGACCAGCGAAGCATAACGAGTCAAGATATCATCAGAATTCACGCCTACACCCTATTGCCTCAGTCACGAACATTCTGAGAGTTTACCAAATCAATTTGAGGAGGTGATTAAAGGGAAGAAGAAAAAAAGAAGAAGAATACAAAAGTAACACGAAGCAAAGAAGCGAGAGCTACTTTAACGAAGTACCAACCTTGTTTCTCTATCCGTGACTCGGGCGAAGCAATTCCATATGGTAGAGTTCGTAAATGGGCAGGAGTCAGCCTGGCCGAAGCATTTAAAGGAAGAATTGTGGAGAGTGGAGAAAATGAAAAAAAAAATTCTTTCCCAATGATCTCGAAGTCCGTATCACTTGGTGTCCTCGGGAGAAGCAGAAGTACTTTTTGATACGAAGGAAGGAAAGGCGAGAGAGAAAGTGGAGGATCCGAGTGCGTCGCGACGTAATCACGTGCCAGAGGAGGGATGAAAGTGGTCTGGCATTTCCGTGGCTGGTAGATGCCAACGAGAGTGCCAGGGGAGGATGCACGCAGGCGACATAAGCGCACGAGGGCGGATTGTGAACTGAGAGGGTAAAGAAGGTGGCAAGAGAGAGAGAGAGAGAAGAGAAGAGAGACGAATGCGCGCGCGACTCTTGGGAAATCCAATGCGCCGTCGTTCATCGATCAGTCGAGGAATCTGCTTGCTGGACCAACCCTACACTCGACGACCTAACCACCCTTCAGCATCTTCAGCATTTTTGCCAACCCTCAGGCACCACCTATCTACTCGGCCTGAAACGTGCCAAGATGGTGCGCGCGAGTTGCGCTAGATGGACACTTTTGTGATTTTAGTGTAGGAATTTAGAAATTTAGAGATTCATCGATTACTTTTAAAAGATACCACGAGGAACGTCAATCGACGCTATCGATTCTATAATCAAACTTGGTCTTTTGAATTTTCATAATTTCGTGCTAATTTTTTATCCAAAAAACTTTCCACGTCTTTAAGCGTCATGTCCATCTCGAACGTCACCTCATCCGCACGGGCGCGAATTTTGCCTTTTCTCTCTTTGCAGGGAACCGGATCAATCTCTATGCAGACTTCGGTCGTTGCTCCTGTCTCGCCAGCAACGCGCTTCGCTTCGTTGCTCACTGCTTTGCAAATGTCAGACCATAAGTCACGTTGCTTCGGATGGAGCGTTCCTACCAGTTGCTGAAAACTTTCCCAATCCATTTCTTCGTTGCTGTCCAGAATTTTTCTATACATCGGTAGGACTCTGGAGGCTGGATCTACTATGGTGTCGGTGCTGACGGTATCGTGAGAGGAATCGTTATCGTAGATCACTTCGCGTTCGAAGCGCTCCAGATTTTCAATTTTTAAAGGATTTTCGGCACTGCTCGATGAAAGTCTGGAATCCGGATTCTTATAAGTCATTTTCAGGCTTCCTTTTCGACTTTCTTCAATTTTTGTCGTAGGTGCGCTTATTATTATATATTGCTGCTTAGCCAAGCAACGACCTTCGTGAATTGGATCGTCGGTCAATTTTAAGGTTGACTCTTTGGTGCCCCAAATTTTTTCTATTATTTCCCGACTGATGTCAAACGGTTTTAAGGAGGGTTCACAACAGCATGCTTTCTGTGAGTTAACGTCCGACTTCATTTTAGTGGATTTTAATTTAATTGGTGTATCAATTTTCTTTATCAAATCCTGTCCGACAGAACTTTTTGATATTTTTTCTTGAATCTTTCCCGCTTCGGAATTATCGTCGTTATATAATTTGTCTTCCGAGATCACGGAATACGTGGCACGATTTTCAATTGCTTTAGAAATCTTTTCTCTGACAATTCGAATTATTTCGGCTCTCTTGTCGCTCGACAATAATTTCTCCATCGAACCAGACACTTCCTTATCGCCAACTTCACACTTCTTGGCCTCCAAGGTCCGCAATATTTTTCCCTCAGGCTTCATCCACTCGCGTATCAAATTTTCAGCAGAAGACGAGCTGAAGGCCGTCGTGTCGCTTTCTGGAAAATTTTCCAATTTCTCCTCGGTACAGTTCCCTAAAGAAATGGCGTCGTCCGATCTAAAGGAACGTTCGTTTTCGCAAGTGTCCTTGGCAACCGATAACGTTGTCTCCTTGCACTTTTTCAATTTTTCACAAATATCTTTAGCACGCCCACTATCGCAAAGCCAAAATCCAGCATCCAATTCCGAACCACCGTCCCTGCTTGCATGTAAAACAAAACTCTGCTTCCGTTTGTCAAAAATACGATTGACCGTAGGCTCACCTGAATCTTTAAGAACTTTATCTTTATCCTCCTTTTTATCGCCAACTGAAAGTTGTCCTTTTGCCAGATATTTCATTGTATCCTTCAAAGGAGTCAATTCACCCGGAAACACTGACTTTACTTCCAACGAGCCAGCTGTCAAGTTTTCAAACTTTTTAGGAGTCTCAGATTCCGTCACCGTCTCTCTCCTAATGGCATCTACCTCTTTCACACGTTCATCTTTGTGCTCCTGGGATTTTGGCAAGTCGCTCGAACGACAAAGTCTCTTAGTTACAGCGTCTCCGCCCACACGAGGGTTATTCAATGTCCTTCCCTTGGCCTTTTCTTGCGTTTCGTTGCGCTGCCTGACGCGACGCTGCTTATCGGCGACGACGTCGGCGTCGACCTCCGGCTTCCTGATCCCCGTCTTGATCTTGGACTTGTTTTCACTGTGATTGACATGATTTTCGGCATTCCTCTCGCAGGCGGCTCGTCTCGCGCTTGTGGAAAGAGGAGGACGTTTCGGCAAAGCTTCCATAGGACGACGAGCGGGACGTGGATTTTGAAAGGACGTTCCCGTCTTCCCTGGCACTTCGTTCGAAGTGGAATCCCGTTCAGCCGCCATAGTTTTGTTCTGTATTGGATCTATAGCCCTCAAGTATCTCTCACTGTATCCAGCAGCACTCCTTGGTCCTGAGATTTCGGATAATTCTGAAGAAAATCGTGAACGCGTCTGTACGCTTGGATGAATATCCTTTTTATCACTGTTATCCTTGCGCGTCGTTATCGATCTTTCGTAGATCTTCAGGTAATTTCTGTCACCGATACTTTTCGAGGATCTTCGATGATCTGGTGATTGCCGATTGGATTCCGTATCGCGGGTCAATGTCCTGGACGATTTTAGACAGCTGATGACTCCGCAGTATTCGCACTTTGTGAGAGATTGATCTTTTTTCAAAAATTCATCCAGCTTCCTCTCGTCCCATCCTCCGAGCAGTTTCTGCAGCTTCGGTATCGCTTCTTTAGAAAAATTGTCTCCTTGCGACTTTGGTCTCTTCGTTTCGGTCCTCAGTCGATCCAGGACCTTGTGAACGGCACCTAATTCTATGAAAAGGATTTTACCGAGATCGGAAGTCCCTTCTTTAGAAATTTGAGAAACGTCAATCTTCTTATCACAGGTATCGTTCGCTGTAGCTGGCTCCTCTTTGATCATCGTTTTCGATTGAGATTCTAAAGAATCGGTTAGCGTATCGTCCTGATCCGATCCAACGTTATCCGAATTATCAGATCGGTAATGATCGCCCGATTGAGGAATTTTTAAGGGAACTTTTGATTTCGACATGGTAATATTATTTTTTATTTCTATCCTCTGATCAATTTTATTTTTTATTTCTGAAATATTTTCTTTCAATTTATTATCCAATCGATGATCACCGTGTATCCTGTCATTCTCTGTTATTAAATTCAAAATCTTTGGGGATTTTGAATTCGACTTTTTCAGTGTAGATTTTGATTCGCAAGCTGCTGGATGAATTATTGTAACTTCCACGAGATCATCAGGAACCACTCGATTAGCCTTAGACTCCCTGTATCTGTTCTCGTAGAGACTCTGGCTGACCTCGACCTCGAGAAGCAGCTTCACATTGTCTCCCGCGCAACCGGTTATCTCTGATTTTCGATAATTCTCTTCGTTTACGTAATTCAATATCGATGATATCTCTGTTGAATCGAACGAATGACAACACGCTTCCATAACACATCTCGTACGTGATTTGACTCGAGGACAAAAATTTTATCAGAGCTGTTGCATATCTTTGAGTCTAGGTTAGGCAATTGCGCTGCATTTAGCCATGACGAAAGAAAAATATATGAATTTTGAGATTGGAAATAATTTTCGAAATATGTGGGAATCGCTCTTTCCGTGAAAAAGTTTGACGATCGAATTGAAAAAAATAATAAATAGCAATTGACATCTACTTTTTTGGGATAGATCAGGTTATCTGAAAAATTTATTAAAAATTTACTTGGAATTGTCACGAATGATAAAAAATAAAGAAAGCATTGGTTTCCTTAGAAGACGTAACGAATTTGAAAAAGATAATGTCAATTTAAAAATCGACACAAAATGCACGATCGTATCTTTTGCAAAGAACCTGGTTAACGAAGTGGTGCTGAAAGCTATAAACATTTTGAATGCCGATAAGGAGAAAGGTAGTGTGAATTTAAAAAACAAAAAAAGAAGTTTTTTTCAAAATATTACATTTTTATTTCTATGAAGGAAAGTCCTGGAAAAACAAGTTAGAATCCATAAGTCAACATTTATACATGGAGAAGAATCAAGACGATCTCGAATCGAGACAAAGCTATTCGCAGGAGAATCAACCGATCGCTCAAATGATTCAGATGCAGCTGCAAGATGGAGGCTGCGTTGATCCAACTGAAAGAGAAGAAATTATTAAAATTGTTCAAGATTTGGGAAACTTACAGATCGGTGACTCGTCATTGGTGAATCCAGGACTTACCACCTTAGAGAATCAAATTAAAAGAGCCGTTCGCAATATAGACAACATGATCGTGACTGAAAGCAAGATATCGGAAGGTCAGGGAGACGTAGATCATCAGCAACTGATCGAGACGATCGAGATCACAGAAATAACGGACGACGTGGATCAATCGGATATAGAAGCCAGCGAATCGACGGATCGACTGGACACAGCAAAAGTGACCTCGTGCGTTCTGTACAAAATGATCGAAGAACTCGAGACAGAATCAAACCCGGAAGTAGGATCAATGAAATCCATCGAAACAATTTTGATTGATTCATCGAACCGCGAAAAAATAGCAAAATGGGAAGAGAGCGAAGAAAAATTCATACGAATAATCGAAGGATCGCAAGATGACGAAGAGGAAGATAAATCAAACGCAGAAGTGTCGTTTATGAAATCCAATGAGAAACCATCGTCCAAAACCGAATTCGTTTCGTCATTGTCCAAAGACGTGAAACAGGAAGCAGTGGATGCGCCAGCTGCCATCTCGATGATCTTCAATGACTTCACTGCCAAGTCTGACTCTGCTAAGAAACTAGGAAGCATTTCGTTGGAAGCCAACTCGAAATTCAAGTCAAAAAAGAAAAGAAGTTTGGGTAGCAAGCTCAGAAGATTCTTTCTATCGACTCTGGGTCGTAAATCCGACTCGTGATCTGTTAGTGGAATTTGACCTCGCACATTATTGAAATTTAATAAAGTTCAATTTTTAACTCCTTCGGTTGGAATGAGTCATTTTTGAGCTACCAAGTTCGGAATCGCCCTTCGCTCCCGGTTCCTCGCACGAAAATAGACTCGAGACTCTAAATTCGATTATCACTGACCAGTACTCTGCGCCAGACATTCTCAGGTCCCAGTGGGCCTGGTCTGCACTTAGCTACTGGTTGTCGCCAGTTGCCAGAACAAATTCTGAATGAAACTGGATACTCCCAACTGACTGTCTTATTGTTAGTATTTGGTATCGCGAAGCTTTTACACCTGAGGAAAATTGTAGTTTCGGAGAAAAGCTTCCCTTCGGCTTAACTCGGTCGTAGTCGGCTGTGGCAGGAATCAGCTCGTGTATTTTTGAGTGGCGGATATATACTGGGCGATGGTAGCTCCCGGCATCGTGACAGATCTGGCAACCCTGACACGAAAATACAATTGTCCAAAACGATTTACCATAGTGGTAGCACACAGTTTCACTTCGAAGGACGTTAAACTGTTTTTGGAATGCGTCGTTGCCAAAGTTAGATCCGAGAGGGTTTTTCGGCTGGGAGGCTGTGATTCTCGGATGACCCGATCGAGGCGCCATCTGTCGTAATAAAATGAATCGGCGCGGTACCTCCTGGTCGCACTTCTGGTTCAAACTTCGTTCAGGAAACACCCAGAAGCCGTCACACCTACCAAACAGCAATGGTGAGTCTCCTGTACTTACAGTGAATCGTCTATTAGTCGATACTGCAAATTTCTACTTTCTTTCGGACTTTGAATCCTAATTAAAAAAAAAAAAGCAAGTGAAAGTCGCTAATGTGAATTATTGAACTTCGATTATGGGTTTCCGGTTCGCGATAAATCTCAGCAGTCCACATTTTTTATTCTTCTAATAAGAAAAACTTATTCTGGCAATTTTCAACGTTCGTGTTACAAATTCGCATTCCCCAATCTAATTAAATATTTTCTTTTATTAATTACAGGCTGATCTCAGCGCAAGGGATATCGAAAGTGAGTACAAAAATCCAAAGCTCACTTTACAAAATAATTCATAAAGAAACGGTACGGATTAATCCGCTGCTACGTAGTACGGTGCTTCACGAATAAATAAGCTTCACTTCTATAATAAATAGTGGCAAATTCATTGACGTAAACGCGTAAAGCAAAAAAAGAATTAAGATCTTAAAAATAATAATAACACAAAAAGTTCATTCAAAATTACTACTGTTACTTTTCATACAATCGTGTATGGGAGTGCAACGAAGACTGAATGAGACCCTGAAAAATTTTTTTTATTTATTTTCATAAAAACGCTAACAGGTAATCTCTGACGTTATGTTGCGTAACGGCTTGTAACGGAGAACCGCAAGAAATGAGCATTCCAATTGGGGAGCGTGGTGTTCCGCAGCCAAAAATAGTTCAGACGCTGTTCTTATATGGCTCGACAGGGGTAACCTGAGCCACGTGTTGGTAGCTGAGGAAGGTGTGGGGATGACATGCCTTCAAGGGAGGGGATTACCATAGCTAAAGATAGACGACAGATATTTTCGATGAAGAGCCGTAGCACTCTTGCCTAATAAAAAAAAAAAAAAAACAAAACAAAAAGTAAAAACCCTTACGGGATACGCAGGCGAATTATCTGGGGCAAATCCGTAAAAAAAAATTTGAGAGCCAAAATCATTTTGATTGTAAACTAATTTCTTTATACGACGAATCCTTAGCTCTGTGTCGAAGTAGGAAATTTAATTTTTTCTTTTTACCCTAATAAATTAGGGGCCGAATTCGCCTTCTCCATCTACGATACCGAAGGCACGAACGTCATCGACGCCGTCGACCTCGGCAACGTTCTCCGTGCCCTGAACCTTAACCCGACCAACGCCACCATTGAGAAACTCGGCGGCACCAAGAAGAAGGGCGAGAAGAAATTGAAACTCGACGAATTCCTTCCCATCTTCAGCCAGGTCAAGAAGGATAAGGACCAGGGATGCTACGAGGACTTCTTGGAGTGCTTGAAGCTCTACGACAAGTCTGAGAACGGCACCATGTTGGCCGCTGAGCTCTCCCACACCCTCCTCACCTTGGGTAATAGAAAAATCCATAAAAAGCATAAATTCACTGTAAAATTATACACGGACATTAATCACGAGGATAAAAATACTAAAAATATCATTTCGACCTAACTAGGCGAGCGTCTTACCGACCAGGAGTGCGACACCGTGCTGAAGGATTGCATGGACCCTGAGGACGAAGACGGTTTCATCCCCTATGCCCGTAAGTTATCAGTGGACCGTAAAGCAGGAGTATCTAGAAAAAAAAGAAAGATGATTAATCTCCATTAGAAAAATATTTCAAAGTACTCCCTTCCTCCCTGATGTAGTTTTGACTTAAAAGAATATTTAAACAGGAGTGAAATTCAGCTGTTTGATGATCTAGGAGTCGTGTGCAGTTCTTAGGAAGATGATCGATCAAATAATCTACATGGTATATTGTATGTCCCTTGTCGTTTGACCCTCGTAGGTCCCAGTAGATTAAAAAACATCACTGACCCAGCCCCTTGAACGATTGAGTAACGTTTTACATTGAACTGCCAGTCCCAAAAAAAGGTAGACGCAACCTAACGAATAAGCAGACAAGGAGAACCCAACATAGAGAAGATTGTCAGATCCAAAAAGGAATTAACCAAGTACTACCCCACTTATTGCCCTTATGACCTTTCCCCTTATCTGTCTGATTTACAGCATTCCTGAAGAAGCTGATGGCCTAAATCCAGAAGTCATGAGAAACAAATCATCAACCGTGAGTAAACCCCGTAGTATCCTGGCCTATATATACATGTGCCTATATGCTTATCAATGTGCCTATACGCTTGCCTACGTACCTCTTTGTCTCTCGCATTTCATTTCTATGAAGAATCTGCATCCGTGTTCCCTTCTCTCTTGATTTACTTCAATCTCTACAGGACGACACGGTGCAACCACCGAGGAGACGATGCTGACAATGAATAACAATCAGCAATAATTCCACTGCTTAAACGTGTCTTAATAACTTTCCAGCGATACACTATTGATATCTTTTGCTCTCATATCATTTATTTGCATGATCGATATACTCTACGATCGATGGATCGATCCATTTGAAAGCTATGAGAGGGTAATTAAAAAAATAATAATAATCATTCTCGCAAACTCTGTCGCTTGGCATCTCGCAATGACGCCATCCCAACGACGATCAATCTAATGCAAAGTTTGTGCATCATTGCAGCGTTCCTTAAAAGAATGTGCGACAAGGCGGCAGAAGGAACCGGAGACGATGAAAACTAATAAAAGATGGCCGCCAATCAGGTCGCGACGTTCATCCATCACCGAAACGAAACTGAAACGGGACAACGATTCCGTCAATATCACCGTCGACGAAGGATACGTTTATCTTATCTCATCACATTCGCCAAAGTTCACTTCCGCCGAAGAGACCAGCCCCGGCGTTCTTTCGATCAGAATTTTTTTTTTTTTTTCTATACACACCACGCAAAAAGAACACTCACCCTGCGTATATTCATATCGTATACATGATGGATCATTATTATTAATTTCTGACTTCTACGGCCACTCTAGACTCTAGAACTTAGAGGAGGATATGTAATATCTATCTTATATATTGGGCAGCGATGCCTCATCGGCAATTAACTGGAAATATTTAAATGCAACGTCTGTCTTTGGAAACAGAACGCAAAGACATTGCACCCATTATGGATACCGAAATGGACACGTTTTATTTGGTTTAGCACACTGTTGTACTTGTTACGATTATATTAGACGTATCTCAGCACTGTATTAAGCCGAATGAAATAATTCTGTTATTTTACTTACGTACTATTATTATTACTACTGCTGCCACCAGTACAATTACTTTAATAAAACTGCGCTTCCGCGTGCTCGAAACTGACGAAAATTCATCGAGACCAGGCAGGACCAGAGGGATACCTCGAGCGTACCAAAAGAGCGCTGCCGTCTGAGGGAACGATCAGAATTCAAAAATATCTCAAGAAGATCAAAAGCGTGAAACATTTATTGAAAATTATTTAAATCTACTACGCAAATTTACTGATCTCGTAATGGCTGCCCACTGCTCTACATATGGGTCATGTGTCATCGGCCTAAATACAACATCCCGTTTAGCTCGACATTAGCCTGAATCAAAAACCGCCGACAGCTCCACCTGAGGAGAGAAGTTTATTTTGTCAGATAAATCTGTATAGATATAACGATACGTCATTCGCATTTAACGATATCGTCCCGCTACTAGGCACTGACATTCTCATTATCAGATATCGGCATCGATCGAAGAGCCATCTCTACCGAAGACCTGGTATGATACTAAAGTACAGTCAAGTGCATTCTATCGCAAAGTATTCGGCAGTCTTCACTTTATTTGGATGCTTAAAAAGATATTATGTATTTAAGAATAGTAAAACATAAGCGATTTGTACGCAACGTGCAGCTGCGTAGAAGCAGAGCGAATCGTGCAGTTCCGCCGATCCTCGTGTAAGTTCGTGAGGCGCGGGCGTGGAGCCTTCGTGGATGCTCGTGAGCCCGGCATTTGGCCAGTCCTTTTAAACAGCTCGTGTCAAACGCGCGCGCAGTGAATTGCTTTCGGTGTGTTTTTCGAAGCTTCGTCATTGCGCCAAGTGCGAAAACGACGAAGCAAGTGTTTTCTTCCGTTGGGAAAGGAAAGGTCTGACTTAGGAGTCGGTATCGCCGGCGAGCTATCTTGGCTCGGCAGGAAGATGACGGACGTTCAGCAAAAGCCTGCCGTCGGGAGCTTCGGCGAATCGGCACCGGGAAACAGACTATCGCAAAATCCACAAATTCAAACAGGTTGGCAGATGACCCTCTTATTTGAAATCAATGTTGAACTATCGTTCGGATATAATAACAGGGCGGGGAGGAATGGCGCGTAAGCGTTGTGGATCACGCGATATTCCTATGTTGAACTTTGTCGTATATTTGCGTAATTTACGAGTGAGAAGCGTCAGTGACATTTCAAGCTCGAACAGGTTGGCGTACCGAAAATGCATATTAAAGACCCAATGGTCTTACGATGAATTTATGAATTCTGAGGTATCCCAGGTAAACTGTATAAACTGTAAAATGACTGGTAAAAATTTCCCGTGTTTCGTCTTGATATTTTTGGATGTTTACTCGCTTGGATTTTCTGCGTTGGACATGCATGCTATTAAATAGGCTTAACCGAAATACTATTGCCCTACATATTAACGTCTGCGTACTCAGGAACGGAGTGCGCGGTACGCAGAGATTTACATATACTAGTTGAACGTTCTACATAAGTCATACTGCATATTACTATAGCATAATTGTATATACTAATACAGAGCGTATATATCTATTGTAGGATCTAACACGAGTGGAGCATACGGCAATGATTGCACCACGCATAATTTCCTAAAGACTGCGTCAGATATTCTTCGATTAATGAAGCAGCGTTAAGAGCAGAAAAAAATTGTAGTAGAGATCGATATCGATAAAAATGATTCATCCTGGCCGTAAAAATAAAATAATAATTGCATTGTACTTTGGCTGTGATAAAATTAATATAGAGATTGCTAAGAAGGCTTCGCGTCACGGTAAAAATTATTTCTATCGACTAAGTATAAAGAATCTAATTGGTTGTTGATTAAAAGTGAAATTAATGCTCGCTTCCAGGAAATCAATTAGATTTGCCAAGACGATTAAGGACACGCTCTAAATTACAGCCGACCATTCATGGTTCGTGCATTAGGCTGCTTATGGGTTGAGATGCAAAAAATGGTGAAGAAAAAGGACTGTGGGATCATTAAAAAATTATGTGGTACGTTCACGTTGATGAATTAACGATAGTCATCATTCGTGGGCGTAAGATAGGGCAATTGAAAAATTGCCTGGGCACCGTGCTCCTCTATTTTCGAACTATTAGAATATCGCTAATCCAATTCAGCTGGATTATTCGTGGAGGTTTTACGGGATCCTTCGTTAATTCGTCGTCATCGTCCCCTAAGGCATTGCCGACATCCGCAAATATCATTATACTGTAACGACCTACGCGAGGGATTGATAATTATCAGGCGGTATCTTTATCCTGTAAATTTTGGACTGATTGAGATAGATTGCTAAGATCCTTGAAAATGATGTGCTCACGTTTTGTCTCAATAAAGACGACCGGATCGCTGTGCTCGGTAACTAACAATCAGATTATTCGAATAGCACTGAATTTAGTACTGTATATATAAAAAAGATCGAACCGCTGGATACTAATAATCATATTAGACACGAGTCCGTGACTTTTGACTAAGCACCGACTGTCCCACAGTGACTTCAAAGTGTATTAAGAAATTCTGTGCCTCTGGAGATGCGTGCGAAAGATTCATATATGCTTTTGAAATGTCGCTGACCCAGAGAGAGATAAGAAACATAAGTTATTCTATTGAAGGATTGTCTTCGTTTCTTCACTGGCATCCTTAAGGGACGTCGACACTGTTTTCACGTAAAAGCAGACCATCTCATACATAGTTTCTGCACGTATGCGAATCTATACATAATTTCTATAGACAGTAGATCCGTGTAGTTGGTCACGTTCTTCCGGAAGCCGAGTACTTTTTTTGCAAAGCCAACGACGACGGTGAACCAGGTAGACCCTGGTGCCTCGCTCCGCCTATCGACCAAACTCTCATCATCGACCGAGTCCACCTTAATAAAATCCAGCCGTAGTACGGAATCAATCGCGTTTGCCCTATTAACGCGTGAAAGTAACCCTCATGCCGGGATCCTCGGAATCGTTCACAATGCGCACCAGCCCTAAACAGCTGGGTTCACCGACCCGAGGAGACTACGGCAAGCTCTGAAAAAGCTGACCAGGCAAAAATCGTTGGCTGAGTGAAAGAAATGAGAGAAATTGTGACTGCTTGCGGGCACGTGTTTTGAAAATATTTTAGCATTCTGTTATCGGTCCGTCATTTTAGGTTATGTAGCTATTCTGGAGCGTCATCGTCATTTCTTGATTATGCAATGTTACCAGTCGCAACGCTGCTCGCCATGACGTCTCCTGACCTTCCGCCATTACGAGCTGTGCTACCTTGGTCCAGCAACTCGAGATGAGACTAGGAAGATTTTTTTCCAAGATTAATTACCAGACTCGCAATTTCGTACGAAAAGTCAACAAGGTGCGTCTCTTGGAATGGCATGCATAGACTAGACTCAGATGTTGATTGAGGCGGGGAGGTCTAGTCCGATAGCAGTACATACATATGTGGTACATGTCGTAAGAGACAGCTAGGTGTCCTGATGTAACCGAATGTGGAACGCGCGCTGTGGAATTTCACTTTGTACGCAAAGCCAGGCGCTCTCACCTTTACAAGTTCGGCGCGTTATCGTCGATAAGGAAACCGGAGAGTCGATGAACTTCGACCTCCTTCCCAGTTTTTTTCTACCTATCGACTGCACTTGCTGAGAACTTTTTTTTCTTCAAATTCGAATACTCGCAATCGATACGGTATGATTAAATGCAACGTCTTTTATGAAAAGAAGTGTACTGAATTACAGAGGAAACTCATATCATTTCTGATAACGTAATCTAGATGTACACAATCGCATTACATGATATACAAAATATTAATAGACTTTACCGAATTATGTAGGTAATCATCGATAAGGAGTGTTAATATTTACAAGGTGCCCAGAATGCAATGATTTATTTTTGATACCATCAGCTACTCTCTTCTCGTCTACCTCCTTTTTCATCTCTTATTTTTCACATTATTTCTCACCGGCACAGAGTTTGAGATTAATCATCATTTGACAGAACAGCCAGATAGATACAGATGAGTTCGGACGCACGTCAAGTCTGGACCATGAATTACGCGATAATCGATGATGTCAGACTCTAGAAACGAGTCTCTCCTACGTCATCACGATCATCGTCATCATCAAAATAATCATCATAATCATCACGCTTCTGGCAAACGTAGGTGTGGCCAATCCCTCTCTCGCGGATCTTTATCATGGACTCTTAAAAGTCTCTACTCAAGTATCTGTAACTTGATTGTAACTGTTAACCAAGTCACGCGATAAAGCGACACGTACCTTGACTAATCAACACTTAGCGATTTTGTATACCAGTTGCGAGTTGCACTTCGGTTATCATCGGGCGACTTCGGCCCCGCTCGGCCAAGAGGAAACCCGAGTGAACCTTGTGAGAGGATTCGCTCTCCCATATACTCGCTAGTCGGGAGGGTTGCTTTTCCGGGGTGAATCTTTGTGCGCTGGTAAACGTCGGGCTAGAGTCTCGGCTTCCCTTTGTGAAGCTGGCGAGCGCGTTGACGCTCAGCGTCTCGATAAGGGTGCGCGTGCATGTGCCTTACCGCGAAGGGCGAGAGGAACGGGAGGGCGGATGGACCGACAGGGAGGCTGGGTTGGTACGTGAGCGCAGCCAGACCCGAAATCGATAATAAAACGGCGCCTCGTGACGCAGCATCCATGCTCCACTGAGGGAGAACGTGCGCGGCGCGACTTCCGCTTTGACCGTGTACGCTTAAAGTTAACATCCGATTTGAAATCTTTTTTCTTCCTTCCTTCCATCCTCTTGTCTTTCGCTCCTCGAATCTCTCCTTGCAAGTAAATTCAATGGGAAAAAGAAAACTTGTACTGTATACTATCTGTGACTGGAAGTACAGTCAGTCCGATAAATACGTAAGACGCGATTGGAATTTTAATGATTTTTCACCCAGTTTTACGATGCTACTTTTTTCTATGCACTCCAAAGCAAATTAGTTGGCCACGACACAAATGAAATCCACTTAGTCATCGAATTCGGTCCTTTATTCTTTTTGATTGTAGCTCCCTAGAAACTCGGCCTTGTACTACCAGGAACGCCAGTAACACCCAATAGGTTCTTCTTTAATCTCTTCTGGACGATCGATCGTTCTAACGCGAGCGAAGGTAATGGCGCACCCTGTCACTCATTATTACCGATCTTAATGTCGAAGCGTAACTGATTGTCCAGTTACGGGTATCGCCTTACCGATAACTCAGGTCGCCCGTGTACGGATCTGCAGTCTCTCTGCCTAATGGGCCAAATCCGACGCGGTTCCCGTCTACGTGAATTGGAACGACACGCGATACCCAGCAGTTATGTCGTTCAATGGAGATGCCTGAGAAGGCGAAACAACGAGCAAACCCGTCAGCCGAGTCTCGCCTGGGTAACTAAATACCTGTGATATTTTCACTGTGAAAGTCGATGACAGCCAGATTATCGGTACCAATGAACAATAAGAAAATGGAGAAACGGCGAGTCTGACCTTTCGAGAGACACTGCCGTCGCGATGCCAGGCGTCGTTCCGCGTGCTGAGAATAGCGGCGTCAACCTTTTCGATCCACCAGGTTCACGCGCCTATCAAACTCTTTCTCATACTCGTCTTTTGTATACCTATTCTATCCTAAATTCTTGAGAGCTGTATAAATAATGGCGACACGCCATAGGTCTGTTTCCCGTTGAACATGAAATGCAATCTCAGGCGAATCCTCTTTCTCTCTCTACCTTGAGGATACGGAGCATTCACCCGCTCTTGTAAAAGAATGAACTATCATTCTCATTATTCTATGGGAATTCGTGCTATTCCGTTATGCGTAAGAGGTCAAGGCATGACGTTAACGTCGACCTGGTAATTGCTGGTTGCAACCAGGATGCATTTCGGAATAGCGGTTGTACCTGCTTCTTCGCTCAGTTTGGTCCTTCATCAAAGAGATGGTTCATGCTGTTAACCGAATGATGAATCGTAATGAGAATCTGGCATTGAAGATAATTCGCGTAGACTACGCGATAGCGTATACTGTGGTGATCAACAGCTTCTCCTGGAGATACCATCTTCTTGTCACCGTCTAAACGACTTAACGACATATTGTTCAATGCAAACCTGAACTCTCCTTGTCCAACTCGTCATCGGTCGCTGGTTAAGTTTCGGGGACATACTCGTCCGACTGCTACATAATCGGAATAGAATACTCGTGAAGATTTTCAAGTTACGTAAGGATCACCCCAGAGACACGAACAGACCAATACTCGGACAACGCCCACAGACTGTCTTGGTCAACGATAATAAACTTCTCTTGGAACGCACGAAAATATTTCTTGGACGTGTCTCGTGGCTCCTGGATGATAGTCTTGTTAGGCGCGTGGGGTGGTAAAGAAGATACTTAGTTGGTATCAATAACTACCTAGAAATTGCCGACCATCGATTCCGAGGGTTTCAGTCACTTCAACCACTTCAGTCCACTTCAGACACATCAACCCTACTTGGACAGTAAGGCCTTTGAAAGGTTTCCACTAACGTGGATTAGATGTCTTGGTTTACGTGGTCGTCCATTGTCTTTTTTGTATATTTTTTTGTACAAGGTTGCACCAGATATTAGCTGCTGGATATTTTTCGTGTAAAATAATTTAATATTTTGCAGAGGGGCTTATCCACTGTGAAACTTCTTTACCGACCGTATCGACCCCATGACTCAACCAAGCTGAATCCTTTAGGTAACGCGAAGAAGATCACCAGGTGGCAGTACCCTGATGAATCTAATTCCCTAGTTTAGTTGGGCCATGGAAATCCACAGTATGCCTCTAATTATCTGCCGATATTACAGAAGCTTAGTTATTCCTTACCACCAGCATTGTGTTATCGGGTACGTCGTGCTAATCCGCGTAAACGACTTTTTACGTGACATATTGCTATTACCCACATTGCCAGCCACATAGCAACTGCCCGAGCACCTAACTACTGGTAATAAGCCAGTAGCACCTAAAAGTTGTAAAATAGGATTATGCCACAGTGTTACGTCCCATCTGACAGTTGTAACGTTACAACCGAATGATGGGTTTTGGTAAAAGGTTAACAAACGACGTCCCGTTTTGAATTCTTATTAATATAACAAAAGACAGTGATACAACCGTCAAGGTACATCGTTGGATAAAAATAGCCTAATGCGTAAGACTAACCTCATAAATATGTAATATTGCCAATAGACAAATAGATATAGTCCTGTCCTACCTGAGACCCAGGACGATGCTTCACTCGGCTCGTATAATTCAAAGATTCCTCCTTGCGAACAAAAGTCAGCCGTGTCTCCAGGCGCCGTCTCTGCTCTACCTAGAAGGGCAACCCGACTAGCACAGGGTGAGACCTGGCGATGCCCGTGCCTTGGGGTTCCTCGTGGATGTGCCTGATCGATCCTCCTCGGGATGTGCACGAGATACTTGGAAAATCCAAGTCTCCCCTAGTCCTGCGTATTATAGAGAAGCAAAGAGTCAAGAGGATTTTTATTCCAAATTCAAATTTCAACCTAACCTAATCTGGATTACTTGACCCACTTGACCCAACGTCACGCGTCACTCTTTCGCTCGTTCTTCGTCCTTCTTATTTTCCTGAGCGAATCCCAGCCGCCAGAAATGAGGTTAGGATTTATTAGCTAACCTCGCGTGACCGTATAAAGTTGTTCAGGAGTTACTGTAAAACGTAAAGTAATTATTGGTAAACATTTTTTACGAATATCCTATCGCACACACGTCTAACCTCACTTTCCTCTTGTTTCAGGTAAGAGAGATTTGAAACCGAGCAGCTTTAGACGCTCGCAGTAAGTATTTAGCAAGTTACTAACTCGTTAATCGATATCAGCGCCCGACGGAACCGAAGCAAAAGTCCCTTTCATCTATTCATGGCGAATTCCCCTGAATGGCAACTTCTTTATGCCTGAGGAAACTCTTAATGGATGGTTTAATTGATTTTCATAGCTACGAACGTGTCTCGAGTAGCACACCGCAACTCTCGTATAATTGGATCCATGTGGTTTCAGCCTGTGACGTGGATAGACGAAACGCTCGATACGATGACCATACTGGAAAAATATTATGGCTACGTTCGGTCTATAAATAGACTTTATCTCCGATCGCTATTATTTCTATGTAAAGTACACGCGTTTCGAGAAATTTTCATATTATTTATTTTCGCGAATCTTCTACAAATGGCGCTTAGCAAAGAAAAAAAAAATAGCGAGTGCGACGCATTAAGTTAATGGCTACGAAATTAAAGTGGATGCGAAGGTGCGACCGCTGGATACACACGGGTTTATCGGACACGTTACTTCTGGCGCACCTAGAAAACTAAAGCTTCTCTCCCGCTGATGCGTTTTCCACCGCTTGTTCACCGAAACAATGTCATCACGCATATTATATTGTTAAGTAAAAGTCCTGTCTCCGGTATGAACTTTGAACACGACAGTTACGTTAGAGCGACAACGTTTTTACCAAATGAAATAGAAAATACAAGTGGAATCCCGTGCTACACCTACTGGTTTATATACCGGCCGGCCTTGAGTGTATATAGTTATACATATGCAGCTACAAAACTAAAAACAGACACGGGTCAGATCTGACAAGATAATTATCATTGTTAAACATTAATTTAACCAGCATCTCCATTACCCATGTAATATTTCTATCCAAATGTCTGCAAGCTGATTAGAGCTTTTATCGACTGTCGACTGGACGAATGCACAAGGCACACCCTGAAATTAGGAATTCTCCAAATTGCACGCACCCGGTATCCTCCTAGAGATCGATCCCTAAATTTCACATATGGACATATCGGCCTGTAGGAAATTTCTGTAGGTCGGATGAAAAAATGGTTTGATGCTTGATTTAAAAGCAACTATATAGCATTTAAAAAATATAGGAAGCAGATATTAGAACAAGACGCGTATAATGGGAGAGTTTGTTTCTCTCTCTCTTTCATCCTCTGTTAGCCTCCTGGTTTCCTCGTCTTCAAGGGAAGTCTCGGGCTTGTGGGTATCGAGTGAATCGAGTTGGGTTGGGCGTGGAGCGCAGGAGCAAAGCCTATATACAGGACAAACGTAGCTATAGACGGATATACGGACGGACAGACGTACGGAAGGACGAACGGACGATGGAGGCTAGTAGTGCACGGGGTTCGAGCTACCAGTCGACCGTCTAGACACCCTAGTTGACGGACGGAAAGAAAATCGCTCCCCAGGTAAGCGGACTCCTGGCTCGGTTTGTCTGTCTACCGTCCGGACTGAGATCCTGGCTGTCTAGGGAGCTGACTTATTACTTTCGAAGGATCCAGGTACCTGGGGAAACGCCTATCGGGATTTTGTCAAAGAATAATTTGGATTGTGAATTTTTTTTTCTCGAGAAATTCGTCTCAACGTGCTGCAGTGATAATGAAAGATATTTTTAATGGTGTTTTTAGACCTCTTCTTTGTACGGTGTAGAGACGGGTGCTGGTACATAAACGTTCTGGATCCTTCGAAATCTTTGGGATATTTTGGAGTCCGTAAGTAAGGATCATGGGTTGATTTACCTTTAGACACGCAATAATTTTCTCGTGTATCAGACTGCTTATTATTTATCTTTATAGACACCTCGTTTACTTATCTCGATTTTATTATGGTACACCTGAGATAAGTGGACTTAGGGAGCTTGGCTACTTACGTAGAGTATTCACACTCAACACTTGTCGCTAAAAGTATTAATTAAATAAGCGCACGAAGCATGTAGGTAAAATTGTCAATTTTCCAGCACGCAGTGAAGTGTCGTTCGCGTAAAGGAAAATAAAGAGAGTCACGATAAATGAAACGAACGTTAACAAAATTCAAGGTAGAACCTCTTTGGTACGGTCTGCGAAGAAATTTCGATTGAAACGATGACACAATTATACGGCAGAAAAAAATAAAAATAAAATATCCAAACGACCACTCACCATTGGCATAAAATGGATGCAGGAAGTCCGATACGCGAAAGGATAAGAAATCGCGAGATCTCGCGGTCCGCCATTCGTGACAGTTCTGTGTGTCCATAGGGGTGACATAGGACAACGTTCCCATAGATAAATCGCTAGCCGACATTAGATAAATGAACAGCACCGAGCACTAGATCTACAAAACGTCATCAGGGTATAAACGTGCCATTACCCTCCGTGTCAGCCAACTTTCAGCCAACCTGAAAACTTGATAACAATAGAGCGCAACGACTAAGAAAAATCATAATCCACAAGCCCCTCTTCCTCACGAAGGATATAGCGGCGCATTTTCACGCACGACACATGCAGCGTGGAAACGTCGCCGCTTGTAACCTACATTACTCGGAATGCCAACTCGTAAATCATTAAAAGTGCGTGTCCCATCAATTCCTGGTACCACGCACCAAAGCCACCAGCAATTGTGCGAGATACAAAAATCAATAGACACGTCGAAACTTTTCGAGGACAAAAAACTGAGAGAATCCTTACGCTCCCGTTGTGTATAATGAATTATGGTCGATCAACGTAGTTCGCCTAAGGATATATGGATGATAGACTCGTCAATTTGTGTATATATATATATATATATATATAGTCTACAGTTAGTCATACATAAACATAATCGATTGGAGCCTAGACTCGTGCAGTTCGCTAAAAGATCATTCGTATTTCCATGCAATTTCTCTATTTCCTCGTTACCGAGTTTCGGACCCCTCATCAGAGTCACGTGTACCCACCTACTAAGGTAACAGGAATATACGTAATTCGTACATATAACGTATGCACGTAGAATTATACTTCTCTACGTAAAAGACTCGAGTCGAACACGCTCGGTGAGCCGGATCAATACCGGCCACCAATCGCACTTGCCTACTAGTCAGCGGGCCGTATTCGATACGGCCCTTTTCTGCTTTTTCCAACAGATGATAATCGCCAAAAATTCTTGACCGATCGCCCCATTGTTTGGCGTTCTTCGTGTCAGACTTGAGCCTGACACTTTAGCCGCCGCTTTGGCTCTTGTGGTAAAAAAAAATGTTCTTTAGGAACGCTAGACTTTTTTAGCGTTTTTTTTAAACGTCTTTTATTCCACCGACTGTTCTTCCACTCACGTCGATGGTATCGTGGGTGCATATAAGATATGCGAAGATAAGCTGAAATACGTAGAAAAGTTTAGGGGGACTCACGATGAACCTTTTCAGACCTAAACAAATGTCGATCCTGGGTCTGATAAGTTGGGCTGGGGAGTCGGAAAAGAGCAGGAAAGTCTGGAGGTCGACAGAAGGTTAACGGTCGGAGTTCGTCTCGACACGCAGACTGTTACGTTCACCCCGTAATCTTAGCACAAAGTAAGCGTGACTTGAATGAAGTCACGTCTGAACATCGCGATCAAATGTAGACCGTTTATTAATCCAGAAATGACAATAGCAAAGTGACTTAATTAGACCTTACACGTTGGGAAAGTATCGAAACGTCGTCACGGCCTATGACACGTTGATCCTGCCGAAGGATCGGCGGGCGACGGCTGTGAATTTATTAATTCCTCGGTGGCAGCGATGCTCCGACAATCGAAAGGAATGAAAATTCGTGTCCGTCAATTTGAAAGTTCGCGAACGATGCAACCGAGTAGAGCAGAACGTGGGAATTCGGAGAATTCAAAGATTGCCGGCAGCGTAATCCACGGCTAACGAGTTTTCAAAGAGCGACACAGTTATTATCGCGGGACACGAACTTGCTGGAAGTTTATCGCGATGCCGATGGAATTCGCCAAGGTTAAGCGACGCCATCCACATGCACAAGGCGCATTCGCAACGGCTGAACACAGCGACGGGCATTCTGCTAGCCAGAAGAAGGAGTCCCTCGAGTCAGGGTACCCCTTGCACCCTTTGAAACCAACCCTAAGGTGACTTGCATGCTCCCCACATATATATGTAGATTCCATACACCCCGTAACCTTCGAACCTACCACAGTCATCCTTTCCAACCTTTTTCTTCAACGTACAAACTTACCAATATACTTGTGCAGATTCGTACAAGCCACCCCCCCGCCCCCACCCCCCACTCTCAACCACCTTTACTTCGCATCCCTTATTTTATTGGCACGTGGTACTCACACGGCGTTCCCACGCAGTACAGTATCGTATAGGTATTACGATGAGAACGCCTAGTAGTCAGTAGAATATTGGTATAGGAGCTTCGACGCACTAACTGTAAGTAATCGTGCGTATATATATTACACGTGACACTGTAGGTACTCTAGGTATAATTTCGTATTATCAACTGAATGCTAGTATAAGGCTGGTTCACTGATAGCGACACGCGGAACGAAAATCCAAAAGGCCGCGACGACACGTAAAAGGTAGAATCACGAAAGCGGCCGAAGCTATCACGCACTCAGGATCGAAAAGAGCAAAAGCAAGTTTGCTGGCGAGAGTAAAGCTCATGCCCTGTTACATTCTCTGTCGTACGCAACAGGTTAATGGAGAACTGTCTCGGTATTGACGGAAGGTTCGGTTGACCGCTCTGTCTGAGATAAAGAAGTTGTGAGAAATAAAAAGATTATCCAGCTGTGCTCGCGAATGGATCCGCAACAGACGCCAAGAGCAATGGCCGATCCGGTAGCCATGAAAGAGGAAGCTATGGTAAGCAGTGAGATGGACGGATATTAATGTTTCTTATGAATTTTTCTTCTTGCCATTTTTAACGACCATTGGTAAGGTAGATTCTTCGCGAGATCGGATCAGTTCGGAGAAAGTTACTACGAACAGATTATAGGCTCGATGTGCGTTTATAAAACAGAAAATCGACGAGTTTATTAAGGCAGCATTAAGCGGATCGGAATGTCGATAGTTCACGTAGGTATTCCCGATCGATCCCAGTAATAAAAGTCTAGGGCCGAGTGGAAACGGTGGCAGGCACGAAGTGAGCTCGGCCGAGGTATCAGGAAGCTCCGTGCATTACGAGGAGAGATCGATGGGCCCGCAGCCAATCTCCCCTCACTCCCCTTTATCTCCATTTCTTGGACTGCCTCTGCGTAACGTCGTTTTAACACGATTAACAGCGTTTTGTCTCGTTTTGAGGCGAAATCGTGTGAGTGGAGGCCCCTGCGAGGAGTCGAGGGTTTGACGAGGGATGGGTGGGATCAGGGGAAGGGGGCGACAGTACTTGACGAGGGGTCATGCTTCGAAATTCGATTACGCTAATCGAATTAAAAAGCACGTATCCAGGCCTGGCAGGTATACCAACACTTGAAAGCTAGCTTTACTTTTTCCAACGTCAACTTTTCCGGTCAGTCTCTCCTTAAGTCACGGCAAATTTTTTTTTTTTTTTGAAGAAACGTCAAAAATACCGGTTTACGTTGTGCGATCGCGTAGCGTGCAGCAACGATTACTTTTGAAAGGAGGTGTAGAAAATGTGATTCGAAAAATATATATAGGTACGGGTCTAGTCTTTTTGAGATATCATCGTTCGATCGGTGGATCAAGGGATCTACGGGTCGGAAGTTGTCTTGATCGTTGAGGGTGGGTTGGGTAGAGTTTTAGCCTGCAGCTGGAAATAAATGTTTTGACGCAGGTAAAACAGAGCCCGTCGCTTCCGCCAGCGTTTCAAGCCAGACCCCAGGGTCCGCCATCGCCCAGATATCCTTCAAATAATGGACCTACCGGTGGACCTCGTCCTCTAGCAGGACAACCGCCGCCTCTGCGTCGACTGGAAAGTCGATCATCCATCGGCTCGGTAGGACCTCAACAATTCCAGACTAGGCCGAATTTCGGTCCTCCGCGGTCTCCGTCACCGGGAAACCTCACTCCGAGGCCGACGCAGCAGAACGCACCGGGTCCTCGCTTTCCCCAAAATCCTACGAGCGGTATCCGACCTGGTCCGCAGGGCCAACAGCATCCGAGGCCTCCTTTCGGACCCACTGGTACTTCTCTTCAACGACCACAAAGAATTTCATCCTTGGAGTCTCAGCCTCTTCGGAGTCCGAACTTCTCCTCCAGTTTCGAGGGAATCGCTTCTCCGCGTCCTGGGGCGGAATCGAGGAATGCCCCTAACCTGAACGACGATCGACGGAACATCTCCGAGCGTTACGCTCCTAACGATAGAAATTTCATTGGCTCGTCTTCCGTCCTTGAGAAAATGACTGACCTGTCCCAGAAGATTGGTCAGCAGGAGATCAAAGCTGAGAGGGAGGCAGATGATGGCATCATCAAAAGGAAGCCGGTAATACGCGCCAAGGATCAGGACAACGAAGATGACGACGACGACGTTGTCTTCGATTCGGATAAGAACCAGAGTAAGGAGTGGATTGTAAAAAAGTCCCAAGATGAAATTGTGCGTCCTGGGACAAACGTGATACAGAATAGTAAGGACAGCAGCGAGACCAATGGGAAGCCGCAGACTCCTCGTCCAACGGAAGCAATAGACAAGGAAGTGGAGCGACCGGCTACGACGGAAGTGCAGAATGAAAGCTTGACAAAGGAAACTGTCGAAATGGATAAATCGAAGAGTGCTTCCCGAAATTCTTTGGACAAACAGGAAACTCCTCGAGCGGAATCGAGACTTTCGACTGGTGATGATACAAACGTCAATTTAAATTCCTTCAGTCAGAAGACTACTCCTTCGTCTACCTCGCCCGCAAAATCTGAAAAAATGTCTGCTGAAGACAAGACTGTGACTGGTGGTGCCAGCGATGAAAAAAGTTCTGCAAAATCTGATACGCCAGTGTCCGAGGAAAAGAATCGTAGCAATGCGTCCACTCCGACTCCCGAAGTAAACCAATCCAAATCCCCAACCTCGGCATCGCCCAAGTCACCGGGTATCGTTTCGAATCGATCAGAAGAATCCATAAAACCACCAAATTTAACATCCAGTGTAACCAATGAGTCACCGAAATCACCAAAACCCGTAGTGGCGGCATCCAATCCGCCAACTGAACTACCAAGCTCACAAAAATCACCAATGCCCTCATCCAATTCTACGCCCGAACCACCGAAATCAGCTGGCGCAACGTCCGGTTTCCCAAGTCAACGTCCACCGTCAGGCAAATCGGTTACATCTCCGAGTACTCCCGGGACCCCAACCCCATCAACCCCAGAACACAGAGAGAGCTTATCCGTACCTGGATCCGCGTCGCCTTCAAAATCATCCCAGGGTAGCATTAAGGGCTTTGATAATGGTCAAAGGAAATCACTTTCACCAAACGCGACTCCGCCGAGCAGTCCACTTTCTCCGCCCAAGTCACCAAAGACACCAAAATCACCAGGAAGCGCGAGACTTTCGGATGGCGAAAAGAAAAGGGCGACCTTCTCCGAGGAATCCATAACGCGAAAAGAAAAACAGGAGAGAACTCCTGCGAGTGGATCCGTCACTCCGGATGAATCCTCCAGAGGAAAGTCCTCGACAACCCCTACAGGAATTGTTCGCCGTCCGCAAACTCCTCTGAGGGTGGACAAAGAAAAATCACCAGAAAAGAAAACGACGTCAGCTCGAGATAAGAAACCAGGTTCCTTAATCATCATATTGAAAATCTGCTTAATCAAAAATTCATATCATTCCCTGATACAGTCAATTATTCGATAGGGACTATGCTTCGGTTCCTCGACAAAATGTTACATCAGAATAATTCTTAGAGTAACCTAATACTAATTAAATAAAGTTCGTCCCTTCTTCAATGCTTTAAGGATATTTCGTTTTTTCCCCCAGAACCCGAGCACCACAGCAGGGCAGAGGAAAACACAGCGAGAACCAACGTAAGTGTTTGAGCCTTCAAATTATACATTTAAAATATATAAGGATAACTGATCAATTGTGTAATTCAATTATACAGGGAACAAGCACAAATGGCATAGCAGGATCCCCCACGAAGAAATCGCCCTCAAAATCCAAGGATACCGGAAAGAGATCAACAGCAGCATCCCCGACCAAGTCACCGAGTAAGTCAGCAAAGTCATTGCCTAAAACGCCAGATACTGCGGCATCAGCTGTGCCTACAGAAAAGAAGAGTGAGTACAGCGTCTATTAAAAAATTATAAGCAAAAGAGAACGGGTCCTTCCACGAATGATTTGTCCCCAGAAGTTCCCATGAATAAAGTTCAGGTTGGCGCCGCACCCTCGCCCAACCTGAAGACAGTGCGATCGAAGATCGGATCCCTTGACAATGCCAGCTACAAACCTGGTGGCGGAAAAGTAAAGATCGAGAATCGAAAGTTGGATTTCAGTAAGGCGCAACCAAAGATCGCAGCGAAAAATGAGAAATATACACCCAGCGGTGGTGATAAGAAGGTTCGGCATCTCTTTCCTTTTCTTCTACACAAATAAACAATAAATTACTCATAATTCACGGTCATGCCCACTCTATCTCCGGTACAGATAACGCAAGTGAAGCTTCAGTGGAACGCAAAGCCTAAGGTGGGTTCGCTGGACAACGCGACGTACAAACCAGGCGGTGGCGACAAGAAGATAGAAACCGTCAAGTTGGATTTCAAGGACAAAGCAAAACCAAAAGTTGGTTCGAAGGATAACGCCAAGCACGTACCAGGAGGTGGAAGCGTGAAGGTAATTCAAAACCGAAAAAAAAGTCTCGATTTAGAAGAGAAGAAAGATTTCATGGTTGACTGTTGAAAATTCGCGAGATTCCAGAATCTTCTGTCACGTCAGGTTTTTGATTGCTATATTATTCTACTCTTAACGTCGGCATGCTATCGTTTTCTCTATATGCATCCCTCGATCCTAGCTCGCTAACAATAGATCCAGTTAAGTCGAACATTTGTCTTCTATTCACAAAAAAATAATTACGGAAAGCAATGATGTCTCCTGCCAGGAAGCAGAAAACCACATGTGGATCACTCAAGGAGTCTGTACGATGCATCCACGACGTTATCTTATCTCAGCATCTGCAAGTTAACTAGGACAGGTCTAGTCTTAAGCAATAAACATAATGCCGCAATCTCAAAATTCCTACAGCTCGACGAGCAGTTAACGCTTGCGATGTTTTGTGACTAAATAGCTCGCTCGATAGCCCAAACGCTCAAACACTAAATATCACATGACCGATATGTATAATCAACGATGATCTCGCTTCGTTCATCGTCTCGTTGCGACGTCATAATTGTCGTAGAAAGTGAACGTGCTTAGAGAAAGAAAATGATTGCATGAGGAATGCCCAGATGTATACCTTATATGTATACAAATCTCATTTGTCTCGAATTTTATATTAATAATAAGTGTAATAATTCATAATCGGATCCACATTCGAGACGTCATTCTTAGTACGTATTTAAAAAAAAAAACAGAAGAGAGAAACCTGATGAAAACTGAATCCAATGCAGACCGGAAACACACACGAAACACGAAATTTTAAATTAACCAGGATCTCACTTGTAACACCTGCTGTTTATTCTTTCTGGGTGTTTAGTCAACGGCGACGCCGCCAAAGACGCCGCAGGATACCAACGAGGACGTAAGTAATCGGTATATCAAATCCTTACGACAGTCCTTCTCTATCCTACGGAAAAGTGTTTCCTGTCATTCGAGAGACTCCGTGGTTGACGAACACTTCCGTTCGCCAAATTCCCAATATTCGATCGCATCTCGATTGGCACGGACGCTCGTTCCAAGGAAGAAGACATTCGTCGAAGGATCTGCACTTCCGCCTGCGTTACTTGAAACTTTAATATTACGCTGAATTTCTGCACGTGCAATATGCTCAGTGATTTTCTAAGGTATTGAGATCCTAATCGATATATGAATCGAGAAGTGTTTTACAAAAAGATAATAATGGACCTATTACAAAAATTCATATCGTATCTATCGTAGGACCGATGCCTTTAGAAAAACAATCTGCATATCGATCAGCGTTACAGTAGAAAATAATTTATTACCTCCGGTACGGATTCGCGCACGCTTTACTATAGGTATATCTATCACTATCTTTGGTAAGTATAAGCCATTGCACGTGAAGGGTAGTTACGAAGGAAGGGTAGAAGTCAGAAATAAGGAGGGTAGCCAAGCATGATCTCGCATGTCGAGGGCGAGCAGATCGCTAGGTAACAATTGGTCACTCTCGACTGTTAGTTCGTTCCGATCATAATAATATAGGGGTTATATAGTTGGCTGTACTGTAATATCCATATAGTTCACTCCACTCTAACTTCCGTCATACTTCGAAACTGTGTGTCGGCCGATTGCCGTGCATGCTTTCAAGTATGTATAGGAAAAACAACAAGCTCTAACGCCAAGACACAGATATTTCTCAAAGAATATGTCAGCTGTTTACACGATGCGCGCGCAGCTTCTGACGCCATTGCTTAAACTCGGCTTTCGCTTTACTAACAATACAAATTCACTTTTCGTATCGCTATGTATATACGATTGCGTATTTATGTACTCGTGAAAATAAGATTGAATTAATCCATATGGGTGATGATAGATCGAGACGCAGAAGATCGAGATCAAGGCGGAGAGCAAGGTGGGATCCTTGGACAATGTGAAACACAAGCCTGGCGGTGGCGACAAGAAGATCTTCAACGACAAAGACTATTTGCGACAGACTGGATCTAACGTCGAGAGTCTGAGCAGTAGCGGTTCTCAGGTACGAAGTTAAAGTTAATTTTAAGAAAGAAATTTAAAAAATTTCACCGAAGAGGAACAAAAAAGGTCGAAGCTGATCTTTATACTCTTTTTTTTATCGGTCTTTCGACGTTTCTTGCAGTCTTGGATCTTCTAATCGAACACTGCATTATCAAAGATGGCTTCTTATCGTTATCTAGTCGACTTCACGTTTTGCATGTGAACCCCACCGTAGTTGATAATCAAAAATGGAGGGCACCACTATTTTTCTATGAATAATTTAATCCAGGCTCCATTCTTGATTCAGGCTTCCGGTATCTTTGGTAGCACGATGCACGTCAGGTGTCTTGTAACTGACAGTCATAATATCCTTCAAGCTTCGTCCCCATTTCCAATTTGTTCTCTTGTCCAGACATTCTCACGATGAGTTTCCTTTCAGACAATAATTTATCAAGTCAGTTAATTATTCAGGATCTAAGCGTGTATATTTGTGCTGCTTGCATTAATTTCCTTGTTTTTTCATGGCGCTGAGAACCTCGTGACACAGTTCCAGCTTGATCTCGGTCGCTGTTCGCCTTTATTCACGGTCTCGTCAAAGATACATCTTGATGGAAAAGTATATCGGAAGTGACGTCAGACAACAATACATTACGCTGACGCGAGTCACGTATGGCCAAAGCTTTAGGTGGAAAAATCAAAGACGTGTACGAATACATGTGCGTGGTGTGTCTGTAGCTTGTGTAACCTGCCGCACGATAACCTTCTGATAACGTCATAAGCAGATTAATTAAACGAAAAATAATGAAGTCCTTATCAAGGACCAAGCTCAGGACTAACCGAATGATAATGAGAGATCATGTATCCAGTTGCGTCCAGTTCTTGAAATTGGCTAAATCCTCGAACGTGTGTTGTGTGTCGCAGAGCCCCGTGCCACCAGGTGCGATCCAGGAAGCCAAGAACGGCCTGCCTACTTCGGACGAGAACCTCAACCAGGAATGCTAAGTCGCCATCTTAGCCCCTGCTTGCGTTTATATTCACGTTAACGTTTCCCAGAAAGGTAGCTCCGTCGCTATTTCCCATCGGAGCGTCTTAACGTCGCAACGTAGATTCCGGCACTCCGTCAACGTCCTCGAGGACGGATACTTTTCGCAAGAAAAGTTCCCATCTGTATTTTGAGGTTAAACATGAGAGCCTACCTTCGTGGTAGTACAATTTTTCAAATGGTATACGCTTACCGTTAAATTCGCAACTTGCTCCTCGAGGATCTTCGCGGATTGGCGAATCACGATCCTTGACGTTCGTATGACGTGGGATTTTAATAATACAAGTGTGAAAATACAATTAGTCTGACGAGCCGGGGATTCATCCAGATCGGTCGTCGTTCGACTAGAAGATCTATACACGTGCACCCAGCAGCAGAGCAGAGCAAAACCAGGACCTAAGAGCGAGATTTATCTACAGACCAGGGATCTCGTGTTTTTAAAGTTCACGGAATTAACTCGCAGCATAATCACCAAGCCGCTTGTAAACGCTAGAGAGAAAGAGTGAGAGAGAGAGAGAGAGATAAAAAAGAGAGAATGGATTGGAGATTAGAGATCAGACGATGATGCGTAGCATTAAAAAATGGTCGTGAGAGTTTTTGAACGAGATCAAGACGAAAGTATGAATACGATAAGAAAAACTCACGTTAGTATATATATATATATAGATAGCGCCACGCGGTCCATCGACTGGGAGAAATAAAAGAATTGACGTTGGGTTCCTCGGGCGTTTCCCTTTATCGTTTATGCCATCCAAAAAGTCCAAGTCGGATGGACCATGGTTCACATCTCAAATTGGGACTAGCACTTCCTGTCTAACGGAAGAGACCAGAAGGACAAACGGTTCACTTGCTAGAACGGTGTACTTTGAAATAAATTTAAAAAAATGTACGCCGCTGGCTATAGCTAGTTGAGATTCGTAGCTGATAGGGTTTAGCAGTAGCGCGCTTATGTCATTTTTCCGTCACATACTTTTTGCAAATCACCCAAGTCGTCCTTTCCTTTTTTTTTAATTAATTGTACAACACGGAAAAGAGATCAGACTCTCGATAAATCGACAGCGAATACGAGATCAGAGATTGGGATTGAGAAATGCGAAAGAAAAAAGCATCGCAGTCGCGCTGATTTTTTTGTAATAAAGTCAACTCGTGCCCGGAGGAGAACCCATTGGCGGTAATGGCGAAATCGATAATGCATCTATCAGTAATGCCAATCCAAATGCGATCACCCTGACCTTATCTTTAAGGATCTTTAACCGTAGGGCCGCCGCCATGTTTACACGTAACCCAAGAGACGGATAGACAGAGAGATAAAGCAATGAGAATTTTTAAGCATGTATGTATATAGCTAAGGGCGGAACGAGGAGGTCACGTTACGGAATGTACCTACTGTGTTACGTAATTTAGGAAAATTCGATACGTGATATTCGTATTTTCACGGATACGTCATTTTGGTATCTTTACGTAATACTGCGGCAAGACTTGGACTCAGACAGTTAATATAGTTGGAGATATTTGAAGAAGAGCGAGGGTCGGTTCGAAGAAGGTTAACTACGCGAAAGAAGGTAATTTCGAATCGGGGAAGAGAGTGATGAGGATGAATTATCGTTGGAAAGTACACTCGTGCAATCACGTCACAAAATGTCTTACCTACGTCACTTGTTAGAGACTTTTTCCGCCATTACAATTCGCTAGGAATAATAACGCTGTATTCGCTTCTACGTTGATTATGTATTTCGTTCGAACGATTATGCGATATTAAAGGTGAAAACACTACTTAATACCGATTCGTATAATTGTCTAAAGTTAGCACTCGGTGCGAATGCCATTTGTTTGTCGAGCATCCAATATATCTCTTACGATTTATTAGATATACTAATTACAATAATACTTTTGTTTTTCAATTTAATTTCTAGCACTTATCATTGCACCCAACCAATAGACTATCATGAATCTCGATAGTGCGTATCAGTAACTCATCGTTGGTAAGGCCTTTGACATTGCGCGAGTAACCGAATCGTATTCTTGAGCTTGTTTCACTGTATTTTTAATATTGATAGTGAAAAATAATTAGCACCACGTTGTTCACGACCAGCTTCCACCGTTTTGGTGCATTCGCAGCATCGCTATGACCGCCATTCACTGTCACGGTGAATCGAAAAATCAAGGTCAGTCTGCACACACCTGATTCATCCACGACGTTAAATCTTAGAAATTGGACGATCCAATTATATTGATCGTATCGTATCTACCACCACTAGTACCACTGTTATAATGCACTATAAATTATTCGATGAGCACTCTGGGCAATCCCAGACGTACGAGGTATCACGTGCAAAGGATGAGATTGCAGTAACGTCCTGAAGGTAAAAACCTACGTTCTCAGGTGGAGAATTCCATAAGCGCGACAACCGGGAAAGACAATCGTACTGGGCCCGTTAAGGAAGCAAAGAAGAATTCCCATCCCGAGCCTCATCCTCCTCCACCCACACGGAGTCCCAGTCCTACGTCAACTCCTAGACCCCAGAAATCGAATCTAGCCAAGACACTGGAGTCCAGCACACCCAAGAAGGTGACCATTGCCAAGGAAGAGGATGTCGTCGAGCAGCTAAGGAAAACTAAGTCCAGAAATGTCCTCGAGAAAAGATCCCCCAGGTCGCCAACTTCTCCACGACCACCAAACAGTCTCCCCATTAAGTCCTCGGAGAAGACGTCCACGGATAACACAAAGAAATCGTCATCCCCAAGAGACTTTCGTCTACCTAAACTAACAGCTTCGCTACTGCCCGAGTCTAATATTCAGGATCCAGTGATTCCCGTACCCGGACCCGAGTCGAAAATAGCTCTACCGAAGCTAGTGGAGCCCCCTCCACCTCCGACCAGAACCGGCGGACTGGCACAATAATAAATTTACGTCAAATACTCGGAGATGAGATACGGGTATCAATTAAATTGGTCTGATCTGATCTTGCGTCAGATTGGCTGCCTTCTGCATGTGTCTTCTCGGAGGAGAATCTTATGTTCCACTCGTAGCCATAAGCATATAAGGAACGGATCGTGACGATCCTAAATAGGATGATCGGGTCACCTAGTGTCAGAGCTATAATACTATGCAGAATATTGAGTCACTGACATTTGGTTAACGTTCAATCCTACGCTAGCTCTATCTGCACTATCGTAATAGGTATGCTATACTCAGGACGTGGATTTCTGATTGCTCAAGCAGTAGTCGTTGCTTGATGAACCAGTTAAGGGACGATCTTCCAGGCAGCAATCTGTCCCCCAGCACCTGGGGAACTCAGGAATATCCCGACCCCCATCTTCTACTCTGTAGAAGATTAAAATATGTTACGGAGTCGTGGATTATGTTAATTGGTGTCCTTGAGTTTTACTAACCAAGTACAGCCGTATTTGGTTCCTATGACATCATCCTGCACCCATGATAATTCTATACGAATCCTTAGGTGGTGTCGCATTTTTACTACAAGCTTCTTACACGATTAATTCTTACAAATAATAAAACAGAACAGAACCTCGATATTCAGCAACGGCGTTTATTATTATCTCGAACAAACTTTGTTAAATTACAATTTAGTTAAAATTAATTTTATTGATAATCGCACAGTACCTGTTGCACGACAATGGAAGTTATATAAAAATAAATGGGATCCCTAGAGGAACACGTCTTGGCAGTCGGCTTAGAGACTTTGTCCCTGCTCAGCTATACGATTGGCTCTCTCTTCTTTGTGAGCTTTGAACACTACTGACATTGGCCAAAGCAAATATAAATGCATCAAAAATAGTTATTATTATTTCTTAATAATTAGAGTCATGCCAACTGAGATATTTTTCAGTAGACTTTCTAAGCTCGAGAGATACTGCTTTTAGCAGATGCAAAGTACTATGAAATATAATGAATAAACGGACTCTATCAGAGTACTAATGTCAGTCTTTCTTTGGTAATGGTGGTGGTACTAGCTTCACACCATTGAAGTAAGGATGGTTCAGAGCCATCAAAGCTGTTATCCTTTTGTTCGGATCATAGGTCAACAATCTCTGTAAACAATCAGAACTTATCTGCGTAAGTATATTTCCATATAAATAGTCTTATACCATTTTTATCTTAGCATACCGTAAGTAAATCTTTGGCCTTAGAGTCAAAGGATGGAACAACTTCGTCGAGACTTCGTGCATCCCATCTGGGGAACATGGACTTATAATCAGGAAGTTGCGATACACCAGGCCACACAGTCTCATCTGGAGTTCCCAAAGTTCGAAATATCCTGAAGAGTTGATCTATTTCTGCATCTCCAGGGAAAAGGGCTCTCCTTGTTGCCTATTGAAACAATTGTTTGTTTGCAATCATTGGTTCTTAACATCTGTGTTATTACCTATCAATGGCACACCTACCATTTCCACAAAGATACAACCAAGGCTCCACACGTCCACTGATGAGGAATATAATTTGGTTCCTAAGAGTATCTCTGGAGCTCTATACCACAATGTCACGACCTCATGTGTGTACGTACGTACAGGAATTCCAAATGAACGAGCCAAGCCAAAGTCTGCTAATTTTATATAGCCCTCATGGTCAATCAATAAATTCTGTGGCTTTAGGTCTCTGTGAAAGACTCTATGAAGATGACAGAATGCAATTCCTCTCAACAATTGCCACAGATAACTCTGCAATGACAAATGACTCTAGCTTCCTAACAAAATAGACAAAACTTTCACAGCAAACATTCAATTATAATAACTACCTTAATAAGGGCAGAATCTAGACCAGTTTTACAAGAGTCTAAAAACTTTTTGAGATCTTGTTGCAAGAATTCAAAAACGAGGTAGAGATGCTTATCACATTGTGCAACATCAAATAATTGTATGATGTTTGGATGTGCAAGCTCCTTCAACAGGGATATCTCTCGGATTGCAGTGGATGGTACACCTTCGCTCTCTCTAATCAAAACCAAACATTATTTCATTCAACAAATAATATTCCTTAACGTTGCAATGATATTCTGTATGTTATAATAAATTAGATAAGAAACTGTAATATGTCCTTCTTCAGTATGTCTTCCACATTATTAATTAATACATCCAAAGCATACAGAATAAGTTAGCAACTACAAACGGCAATGCGAAACGCTTATTCCCTGTGGTATACAACTAGGAGAAACATTATCGCGAGCGAACAGGTAAACGAACCATTGCCGTATTTAAAATAAAGATTCTTTGATCAACTCACAAAACTTAAATACCAGGCGAGCATTGCGCGATGGGACAAGCTGAATAATGTGGTGCTACGAGGATATAGTGTAACGTGGCCCCTGCAGATTCAGCTGAGCCCAAAGTGCGGGTTAGCGGATGTGTTAGCGATGCATGAAAGCGAAAAGCCCACTCGTAAAGGGAAGAAAAAAAAAGGGAATATCCTGCCACTCAAAGGATCAGATGAAAACAAGAAAAGGATAATAAGTTGGTAACGCGTGATTAACGACAAAGTGCAAGAGAAATAAAGAAAATGAAAATATTAGGATTTCGAATGCATACTTGACCATTCCAAAAACTTAAGATTAACTTTATTTCCACATTATTACCTTTCACCCACTCATGAAATCCCTGAAACGCATTAATTACACTCATTTTTAATTTATGTTAGCTGCATCTTAAAACGACCTGCCAGTGCAACGACACACCGGCGACATCGAGACGCTTAGCGTCGCGGACTCAGTCACAAAATAACAATGTATAAGCCGGTCTCGATGTACACTTAGCGTCAATAATGTCTGAAGTTACCCATTGAAGTTTGTCCATTTAAATTACATGAGTAGGACAGAGACAAAAATAGGTTTATCGGGACCAGGACGCTGAGTGTACATGCAAAAAAGCATAAAAGTTAGACGCTCTAAGAAGAAAAGATACTCGTGATGTAATATCAACACATACGTTTCCAATCGTATTTTCTTAAGCGCCACCATTTTCCCCGTGAGCTTGTCCTTCGCCTTGTATACAACGCCATAAGTCCCTTCGCCGATTTTTTCAATTTTAACGAAGTTATCCATAACCTCTACGACTCGGCGGCACCCGGCAATCAACTGTTTCCCGCCTCGTCCTACGTTTCACAAATCACTTGGCTTCACGTAATTCACTTCCTCACTCCCAATCCAAAAATGGCCTGCAACGTGTTACGCGCTCTACTCACGCTCTTTTTGTACGAGATTCCTGCCTTTGACGATTGCAGCCGATTTTTCCCGTTTAGAGGATAATAACGCTGGATATTTCTATCACTTTTAACAGGGACCCATGTCAATCACCTCCACATGGCATAATACAAGTTCATACCGTAATACATGACCTGCGTTGCGGTCATTGCCTCACTCGACTGGTTTATTCCACTATGTTCCACTACCTTGACTGCCACCCCATTTTTAAATTCATCAAGTACACAGTGGCCATCTTTCTTTCCTTTTTCTACCGTGTGAAAGGTCTTTCCTTTCTGAATAGGAAGACGTGAAAAAAAAATTGGTACTTTTCAGTGGATCATTGGATATAGTACCTTGCTTATGGATGCGAATAAATATTAACATTTATTACAATAAGACTGAATGGAATCGATTCTGATGGGATTTCATATCAAAGTAACACGGGTTGTGATTTATGGAAATTAAATACCTTCTGTTGTCCCTCTTACCATCGATTTTATTTTGCGACAGGATCCCAAACGCACAATTCATTGTTTCGAGTTCAATACTAGTATCCTTAATCCTAGAATGCATACACCTTTTTTATCTTTCCTTAAATACACTGAAAAACATTTTGCATCGAGACGAAGCGTCGCTCCTATATGCATTCCAGGGTTAATAGCAATTTTTGTTACGTTATGTTACGAACTCAAAGCATTACATTATGATACACGAAGTCTGATCTGTATACATGAATTGGTCTTTTTTTTCTTGCGAACTCGAAAAGTGTCTTGAATTAACATTCATGACACCAATGGACGACGTCTTCTTATATATATATATATATTTGTTTTTTAATAGTTTTTGCCTTTGCGCAAGTATTTTAAAGGTTTTAATTTAAAACTGAAACGTTTGATACAGATGTAAGAAGGAATGCTTACGCTGAGGACCTCACGTAAAAGAGAAGATACGGGGTCGCTGAATTTCGAGGATTTGGTGCAAGCTTCTCCTCGAGCTCTCGAATGTGTATTGCCCTGACGGCCTCGTCGTCACATTCCAACCACGTACCGGAATGTTTACCCCTACGGATTCCGCAGCATTCCATACTGCGACAGCCGTTTCTCACCAGCGGCTCCTTGTTCTCAGTAACGTTGGGCTTTGGTCGAAAGTACTTGAGTATCCCAGGTGTTCGGTCTGAGACAGGTGCGCTTGACGTGGAATTACTTTGTCCAGAATTCTGTCGCTTTCCGTCCCGCTCGCATCGAAGATACTCGGACGAAGCGGATTCGTCCGGGATTCTCGTGTAGGCAACGTAGTGCCCAGCTGTCATAGTGGCTCCCTGATGCATGATCACGGAGTAGAGCTTGTAAATGTGTCGAGAGTCCTTTTCTCGTGCTGATGCAACACGCTGATCGGAGCTGCACTCTTCACAGAAGCATTGAAGGGTCAAGGGTGTCGGCATGTGGTTGTTGATCTTCTCCATAGAGCTAGAACCGAGTAGATGTCTTCGTATGGTTCTTGTACGAATTTACACGAATATTTGAATCTTAAGCTAGAGGAATCACATCTGGATCTTACCCAGCTGCTGTGGAAAATCTTTTGAGCTGCAGGACGAGCAATCTGGGTAGCGATGGGAAGCAAACGGCGCGACGAGCTTCATTGTAGCGTAGACAGCGTGCGCACCAATACTTGTCTCTTCCCCACAGCAGCTCACTAGTCACCACAGCACGTTTGTATACCTCACTGCTATCTATTGGAGATCCTGACTCATCTAAAGCAACCAACATTGTTCGGAAACATTCGTTAGGTAACGCCTTGATTTAACTCATCGACTTACCCTTCTCGCTGGATCGATCTGTATCGATCGGAACGCAAATATCGCAGAAGGTTTCCTTCCTCTCAGTGACGTGTTCGCACTCGAGACACGTTGTGCGAAGGAGGCTGACTCCTTCGAAATCTTCTGATATAAAACACTTCTTGCTTTCCGGTCGTTGAGCGACTACGTCACCGTTGCTCTCAGGAATTTCCGAGTACCCATTCTCGACCGGTCTGGAAGGTACCGCGACGCCGTTTATGTTTGCTTGGATGATGGATATCGAACTTCCTTTGGTTGATACTTTTTTCTTCTTCCAAGACTTGCGAACGCCTCGCTTACCGGAACTACCTTCGGATTGTACGTCGTTCCCACGTTCCGAAGAGAAGTCCAAGGCGCCTCCATTACTCGTCTGACCGAACTGACTCTCTCTATG
This sequence comes from Trachelus iudaicus, assembly GCA_030142595.1. NCBI lineage: Eukaryota > Metazoa > Arthropoda > Insecta > Hymenoptera > Cephidae > Trachelus > Trachelus iudaicus. Next base: position 19,678 of record JARQTH010000487.1, on the reverse strand, counting down.
CCTAACCAGTAATTGAAATGTTTCTCTGATGTTGTCTAAGAGGCAAACTAATAACTCGTGTGCGTCTTGCTGCTGATTACCCTCAAATATAGGATTCACTTCTCTGAAACAAGAGGAAGCTACTGTAACTCCGAATACGATGTACAAGATTAAAGGGTGAATACCTGAGGGCCTGGAGAAAAGCGTCTGGTTGAAAAGGTTCACTGCTATCTCTTGCTTCTAGGACTCTTAGAGCCATAAACAATTCGTGAAGCTTCTCTGTCGCTACCTGTATTCGAGGCTTGCTAAGTTCTCCAGTGGGACCGGCTAATGCTAAAAGATCCTTACTGCTCCAACTTCGACTACCGCTGGAGGTTAAGGATACTCCGGTTCTACCTAACGAGGAGGATTTAATCTGTCGAAAGAAACATTAGGATAAATTATGCTGTCACTGGATCATTGTATGAATCGTACCTTGGTTTGAATTTGCTTGTCGGTCAAGTTTGACAGATCCGTGGCGAGATGGTGTAAATTGTGCAGAAAGGATGGTGCAAAACGCAAAGTGTAAATCACACTATTTAAGAAGCAGGTGTTACCAAGATTGCACAATGTCGCTATTCTCAATCCTTCAGTACCGCCGCCCATGACGTCGCAACCGGGTTCTTGATGATTGCTCAGATGATTTCGATAGCCGTTTAACATTTTTCCTTCACCTTTGCAACATTTACCACTGTATTAAGGTAAACCATCATCCATGGAGTAGGAAGCAGGCTTACCACGATAGGCCGACCGCTTGATGGTATACGCCGATGTGTGCATAACGCGATCCCGTTATGCATAAGTGCACTGGATTCGCTGCCAGTACCGAAATATATATGATAAGTAATCATGGCAGTACGCGTCGGTGATTACGCATATGGCGAACGGCATATCGTCGGTGAACCTTAATGCTCTCCATAGCAGTGCTGAAAATAATGTGGTAACACTGTCCTTACCGTAAGAGAGGGTTTGTTTTTCAAAAAGGCCCCCTCTGCTAGTAGTACGAGGGGGCTGAGAGATAATCTTAGGGGTGGTACTCCGATGTCCTGACAGAGACAGGCAAAACTTTTTTCTTGGAGGGATCGACCGTTCATCTGTCTCTTCTTCTGCTTCTAATACGGTCATTTTCCACTAACCTGAAAACACAAGGAAAGTATTGAGAATTATGGAGTCCAACCATGCCACGGGTTATCTAGAAAATCCTAGATGTAGTATCTGACTTTTTGGAAGTTCCAAGAAAAGGAGCAAACGTGTTAGAAATTTTGGCACACACTGAATAATTATTGCATATTGAGTGACCACAGCTTATGGGGTTGCTACATGTAAATATCAGGGCAGAGTGTGAAATTCTCGTTACTCACGTATTACCAGGTTGAGGAGTCATGGAATAAATAAAATCTCAATCACCGTTACTTGTCTGAAACACACCGCACGACGATATTTTATAGAGAAACAACAAGACATACGTCGGCTACATTTCTATCTAAGAAACTTGACAAGCTTTCAACAATTTTCCAATTGCCATATCCCGTTTCACCCAATATTGTGTCTTGTTAAATAATACGCGTTCGCAATTTTCACCACGACTCGGATCACGGTAATCGCTTCGAAGCTATCCGCCACTTTCATACTTCACATAGATTGTATTCTACATCCACAAAATCAGAGATGAGCAGGAAATGCACAACGCTACCTGGAAGTAGGATTTGATGAACATCGCCTCCGTCGACAATGCGAATTTCGCCGTAGCCGAACTAAACGTGAACACGAACGTCTAGCTCGGCGGGCAGAGGTTCTCCGCCACGTCACCGCTGTTTCCCAAAGCAATCCTTAGAACGAAACCGGGAACTATAGAATTTCTCAAGAACTATTGAAAAAAACTGTTGCTGAAATATTTTAAAGACATTTTTAAGAAAGTGCAGTGCTAACTTGACACCCCTGAAGCACCTCAATTTTTACTAAATATTACTGGATCTGGATTTACTTTCAAACATTATTCAAAATATGAAATTGAGGCTAAATTAAAGTCTTGTAGAATATACGCAGTAGATAAAGATTGAATCAAAATTGTAGAATATCGAAGGTAAATTACGTTCAAATTGAAATATTAATAAAATAGATGTTTGCAATTTTAAAACAATTAATTAATGCAATAAAGTAAAATAATAATACTTAGAAATTGGAAATTCTGGCCAAGCATATTTAGAAGTACTGGAAGTTGCCAAAAATTGTGTGCGCGCAGGGCTCGGCGAGTGGGAGTAGGCGGATGGTGGGGGGAGCGCTCGAGGCAGCGTCCGGACTCGGAGCGCTCATTCTTCCTCGAGCCGGTCTCCTACACTGGTCTCTTGGAATCACACCTCATATCCCTTTCCAATCTTCTTCTATTTCTATATTTAATTCTTCTTTACTTCCTGCTTTATTTATCTGTATTTCTTTACACTCTTATTTATTTATTTCCTTATTGCTTCTTTAGTTCTACACCTCTATAACTTAAATTTCTATTTCTTGACTTCTTAAATTCTATCTTCCTTTATAACTTCTCGCTTCACTCTGTGCCCTCTTACTTTCCATTGTGCTTGTCCTACACTTTCTATTCCTTTTGTCGGGTCGAGCATATTAATTCGAGTAGTAATATATGGGCAGTCACCCTGTTAGTGAAGCTACACGTATAGACCATGGTGTCGGGGGTTGCCCTTCCGCCTCATCCGCTGAGCTTGC